>CM054057.1:643387246-643738066 GCA_028641055.1 Alopecurus myosuroides
TTAATAAGAGATACCCACACGGTCTAGAAATATAGACTGAATTTAAAATTATACCCCGTGATCATGATCTGTGTGACAATGTGTCAATGTTTAACATATTTCTAAAATTGTCGTGGTGGTATCACGGCAGATGCCATAGGATGGCTAAAGTGTTGGGTCCGATGGACGCTGGAGGTATCCGGGGAGGGATCGCACGGCGAGTAGCCGCGCGTAGGTATCTCTAGCACTGCAAACAACAAGATCTACCCAGGTTCAGGGCCCTCGTGTGGAGGTAACACCCCTACTCCTGCCTACCTCTCTGTATGTATGTTTTCCGAGTAGTCACAGTACAATGTTTGCCTCTTGCCCGAGTAGCCACTCGGCTGTTCTCTCTAGCTCTAGTGTTGGCTCTTGCAATAAATGCGAAGTGAAGCAACATCCCTCGCGCAGGAGGAGGCAGGGCACCTTATATACTGTCAGAACGGCTCCTTTGACTTCTTGCCCGAGTAGGAACGCAGTCCATCTACTCGGACCACTTGACCGCTATCCGGATGAATACAAACTTGCTCAATATCTTCTCTTAGCCTTCAATACATATGACCGGATAGAGACTACCGGGTAGAAGGTACCCGGGTAGCCACCAACCCGGCCAACTGTACTCTGATCTTTGCATTTTACCACTTGCCTTACCCCTACTCGGGGGTAACCCCCCGGCAAAAATGCTCCATACTTGTATCCATTAAATGTGTCCTTGTGATGCATCTCTAACTTCTCTAACCAAGCGGGATTCCTTGGCTTCTCCTGCGTCTTCCATTTGGGTCCCACCTAGCGGTGGTTGAAACATTGGAACGATGGGTACGTTGCTACTTTTATACTTTAGCCCCTCAAGTTTGGTGAAATCAAGTTGTAGATTCTCTCTCTTCCCTCGCATCCCCAATTGACGCTAACCGAATTGTTGCTCCGATTCGAGCGCCTCCGCCCCAACACCATCAAGGTCGAACCGCCCCGTCCTCCTCCCAGACTCAGGTCGCCGTCCGTCGCCCCTCATCCTCCCCCATTGGTCGCCATTTTGCGCCCAGGTCGCTCGACCTTCTTTGGCGACGATCATGCCAACTTCTGCTACATCTCCCTTACTCCCACCATGGTGTCTATGGAGGAGGAGATCCCCCGTGAGCGGTGGTGACACTCGGGGTCACCCGCTCTCGGCTCGACTCGGTGTTTCGTGTCTCCACCACCGCGGCCGACGCGAACCATGGGTTACACTAAGGGTGACCTCCTCGCGCGCCCTACGCTCTACACCACATGAGGCAAGAATCCTAGATCCCCAATCCAACACCGCGTGTTTTTTATCCCAGGTTGTACACCACATGAGATAAGAACCCTAGATGCCTAATCCAATATCGCCCATGTTCCCTCTACGTGCACCCGTAAAATCTGACATTTTATTTGTCTTTGCAGACGTCTCCACTCGAATGTGACGCCCCTGGATCGGGTACTATGGGGATTTCAGCGTTCCCGCCAGAATCCATATAATATCTGATCCCAAGTTATCATTTCTGATACCATTACAACAATTTACGAATAATCCGCAACAACAACAGAAGATACATACAACACGACTCCAACGAGTCAAGAATACAACTGATACAATACAAAGATCCAAATAACAGCAGAAACCAAAATAGTATCTGGCTACGGATAAGATACAAATTGGACTAAGAGTCCTGAAGATAACTGATGGCGTCCAAACCCTGCCCAGGCCAAGACAGAGGGATTCCCAAGCTAACGGCGTTAGACTTCAAACCTGTCGACTGCATTGTGAATACATCCCTGAATCATGGGGTCAGTACTTTGAATGTACCAACAAGCGGCAAGCAATACTCACAAGATACCAATGCAACCAGTCATTACAGGATACAAATACTTTGGGTAGAAAGGAAGAGGGTGTTGTAATAAAGTGGCAGCGGGAGGCACTAAGCATTCTATGGAGACACGCTAGCGCATTGAAACAACTACAACTACTCACCAAGAACAATACCCATCCAGGGTTAAACCCCCTCAACCAATGCCTAGAGGTAACCCGAGGAAAACTCACACATGTTGAGATAGTAAACATTGTTATCGCACATGTTAACAAATATCATTAGGTGTAAGTTGTCCGACTCTTGTTAGCCAGCACTTTCTCAAAGATCGTCACATAAGCGCGGACGATACAATTTCTTGAAAAGATTTAACCCTACAGGGATGCACTACTGTAGCCACACGCACCGAACTGCCGCGAGACTGTCGGCACAATACTTCACCTCACCACAAACAAGTCCAGGGAGCCACCTAGCTAGGTTGGAACCGCATCGAGAGTCCGGACGATGCTTCAACGTGGACCTAGCCGTTTGCGACTACGTGCAAGACGGATCAAACCAAACCGGAACTGCCCGTTCGCACGTACCGCAAGACCTATATAATTGTACGCACATCCGTAACATACCATCATCATCCTCAACATCGTCTCCATAGCACCTGTAGAATTGGTGACGTGCGCATGCCAAATGGAAAGCTCGAACTAAGTTGTGGCATCCCGGACAAGAGTGCAGCGGGCTAATAGGTTTCGGGGAGTCTCTTTCCTCCCACGATGTGGTTATCGCGCTCATTCTTGGATCAGCGGACAAGAACATTTTCCTAAGACGACACCTAAGGGACCAAAAGCCTCGACGGGCCTCCCGCCGGTGTCTTAACTCGATTTCAAATTTTATTATTACCCCAGTCTGTAAGATCAATTTAATTAAGTTGAAACAAGCTATCATACTAGTCAGGTGACAAGGAACCAAACTCGCCAAAGAACCTAAGCATGCGCTATGACTCGCAAGGCCAACAAGAAAACAAACATGTCATAGGAGGTGAGGGATGGGGCTATATCATGGCTGCAAGATAAACATATGATAGGATCGAGACACAAACATCGAATTATAAGGCTAGAATAAAGACAACAGAATGCATCTGTAACAAGTGAGGAACGACAGCCATAGGTAGCAAGTGAGTAAGACTTGCCTGGAATCCAACTTGTAGAGGTAGCAGAACTTGTCGGTGCTCACATCATCTTAAAGTCCTGTCCGCGAAGAAGCAAAGCACTAGAAGAAACACCGGATGCAACAATGACTACTAGGACAAAAGATCCAGCATGATCCTATTTTATATGCATGACATGCGGGATGCAGCTTAACCAATTTAAGTGGAACTGGAGTCCCAACAATTAATTTAGAATGTTCAAGTTATTTATCTAACCATCAAGATTAAATGTTGTTTACCATGGATAACAATTCATAGGTGAGTGACACAAAATTAAATGGAATACGGCACCAAATGAATTAAATGCCCAACACATTCCATGTTTATTATTTAGGTTGACATGCATAACACTACTAACAAGGCCAGATGCAAGATGCAAACATGAGCATTGATGACAAATTAATATTCCTTGCATTTTTCTGATCAAGATAGACATAAAGTTTATGTTATTTGGATTGATAAAACAAAAGTTATAAGCATTTAAAGATTAGGGTGTTTTCTGCAAAAATAGAGACTAGTTTGTGAGGGAAACAATGGATTGAAGGGCTCCGGTGTAGAAACAGAAAGGCCAGGGCCTGGGTGCAAATTACACATCCAGATCGATGCAACAAAACAAATTGGGATTTAATCCCGCGTACGAGGAGACTCAAACCTGGGTGTCAAGGATGAAGGAGCAAAGTTGCTGCCACTGGGCTAGCGAATGATTTGTGTATGAAATATGTTGTGACTTCAGATGAAACATAGGTGCAGAAGTTAACTGAATTTGGAAGGAAATAGACAGAACCAGGTTCAGACTTTCAGCTCCAGGGCAGATTAGGATCAAAAATAAAAGGACAGCACTGGGCGTCCCCCGAGGGATAGAAATTTTTCATCCCCCGGGTTCCCTGCTTCACACGTGTCCCATTTTTTTGCCCAAATCCCGCTTTTGCTCCCCGTAGCAAAAAAAAGTCCCGCTTTTGCTCCCCGTAGCAAAAAAAAGTCCCGCTTTTGCTCCCATAGCAAAAAACGTTTCACCCCAAAAAAAGAACAGGAAAAGTCAGACCTCGCCGGAGACTCGCCGGAGTTACTGTAGCAAATTTTTTTTTGCTACAGTAGCAAAAAGCCGATTTCGCCGGAGCCGTCACCGGAAACTTTTGCTCGCCGGAGGAATAGCAGAGCAAAAAATTTATACTAAAAAAGCAAAAAAAATAACCGTATTGTAGCAAAAAAAATTATGCTATTAGAGCAAAAAATCGGACCTCGCCGGAGTTACAGTAGCAAAAAAATTATACAAAAAAAGCAAAAGAAAAAACCTATTGTAGCAACTATTTGTACAAAAAATATTGTCTGCTTCGTCGTCTTCGCCGCCACCACCCTTGATCTCGCGTTTCTTCCCGGCACTGCTGCTCTCCACCACGGCCGTCACCCCCTCTTTGCCGCCACCTCTCCGCTCCTCGCCCGCCGCCTTGACTCCCCGCCTTGGCTCCTGCTCTCCGACTCCCCACCGCCGACGGCGTCGTCGCAGCCGCCGCTGAGCTGGATGAGCTGCTCCGTGGCCTCCATCGTGGTCGACGACGCTGCGGGCGCCTCCTCCTCCCCCTGGTCCCCTGCGGCGGGTCCCCCACAGGAGGCGTTGGAGCTCGATGGGTGCAGCCCCCCGCCGGAAGGGCTGGAGCTCACCGCTCACCTCCCGCGGGCCTCCGCGGCCCCCATCGGCGGCGGCCCCCATCGGGGCGCGGGGAAGGCAGCACTGCAGCGGGTGGCCGCTCCCGGCGGCGCGGCGGCGAGTCGGCTCGGCTCCGGCGGCGCGGCGGCGAGTCCGCTCGTCCCATTCCCTCTCTCTGCGTTTCTTCTCGGATGGAAAAAGTCAAAAGCGAGGGGGGACAAGGAAAAGGTGGTGGGGCCTAGTGCAGGAGGGAACCAGGGGATGCGACGCGCAATCCCTCGGATGATAACCAGCGTTTCCCAAAATAAAATTGTCTGCTTCGTCGTCTTCGCCGCCACCACCCTTGATCTCGCGTTTCTTCCCGGCACTGCTGCTCTCCACCACGGCCGGCACCCCCTCTTTGCCCCCACCTCTCCGCTCCTCGCCCGCCGCCTTGACTCCCCGCCTTGGCTCCTGCTCTCCGACACCCCGCCGCCGACGGCGTCGTCGCAGCCGCCACTGAGCTGGATGAGCTGCTCCGCGGCCTCCATCGTGGTCGACGAAGCTGCGGGCGCCTCCTCCTCCCCCTGGTCCCCGGCGGCGGGTCCCCCATAGGAGGCGCTGGAGCTCGATGGGTGCAGCCACCCGTCGGAAGGGCTGGAGCTCACCGCTCACCTCCCGCGGGCCTCCGCGGCCCCCATCGGGGCGCGGGGAAGGCAGCACTGCAGCGGGTGGTCGCTCCCGGCGGTGCGGCGGCGAGTCCGCTCGGCTCCGGCGGTGCGGCGGCGAGTCCGCTCGGCTCCGGCGGCGCGGCGGCAAGTCCGCTCGGCTCCGGCGGCGCGGCGGCGAGTCCGCTCGTCCCCTTCCCTCTCTCTGCGTTTCTTCTCGGATGGAAAAAGTCAAAAGCGAGGGGGGACAAGGAAAAGGTGGTGGGGCCTAGTGTAGGAGGGAACCGGGGGATGCGACGCGCGATCCCCCGGATGATAACCAGCGTTTCCCAAAATAAAACGATGAGGGTTTCGGTTAGGACAGGAATTGAACCAGGGATCTCCTAGGATACGTACCAGGGCCTTAGCCACTGGGATGGTAACCAGTTCGTGTTGAAATTGGATCTGACATGACATGAAGGAACGTGCCGACGTTAACTGAATAATTTTCAGCAAAAAGTTCAGGCTTCCGATCCGAACGAAGACGGTGCAGGAAGATCGGCAGAGGCCGCGCCTAGTTCTTGCGGCCCTGAGCGAGTGTCATGGTGTCGTGGATGTGCTGCAAGGTTGCACTGGCGTGTGGGGGTCCTGTGCATAAGTTGAGATCGTGCAAGCCTACACCTTACAGTGCACCATCATGGCTGACAGAAGCATCGACGAACTATAGACGTTGCCACTCGACGGCGGCAACCAGAGCAACGGGGTAGGCAGCGAGGAGGTGTCCCAGGAGACAGAGGCTCACCATGGGGGCTCAAAGACGAGGTCGAAGGGCCGTTGACGTGGGGGCAGCGAGGAACCTGTCGCAGGCAGTTCAGGGACGGAAGAGGAAGACGACCATGGCGGGGACGACCTGGGCAGCCTCGGCTCGTTGTCTTCGGCGTAGACGAAGGCGACGACGCGGTGGTTCCATTCCCATCACCGCTTGTCCTTCACGGCGACCATAACCTTGGTTCCTTGGGCTCTCATCTCCGCTCGTGGTGTCTTCGGTGGGGGAAAACAAGCATTTTTCTTTTTTTAAGGATACGTCATGGACGGACGTATCAGTTTCATAGAAGGAAAGGCCGACGGCCAAGATTACAACGCGGTCGACACAGACGTCGAGGACGCACTCCACCCACCGGAAATTACATTTCTGACTACTCGCCACACCTCCACCGATCCACCTGCGCTAACTCTCTCCTAAATAGCTTCGCCGCCAGTCACCGTTCAGCCTCTTCCGTAATGGTGCGGCACACGGTGGCAAGGTCAGGCTGTCTACCCTCGAAGACTACGTCGTTGCGGTGCCTCCAAATGCACCACAAGATGAGTGTCATAGCCGTCCACAACTCACGAGAAGTGCCATCCCCAAGCGACTTGCCGGGGAGCCAATCCACCAAGGTGTCAGGGAAACCAAACATGATGATGAGAAGAAGAGAGATGGTGGCGGCGGTTGAAGGAGGGAGAGGGAAAGTGGCTAGGGTTCCTGGAGATTTGGAGAGGAGGGGTAGATAAGGGGGGAGAGGGAACCAGGAGGTGGCCATGCTCGTTCCTTGCGTGACCTGTACGGAGAACAGAGCGAAAGCACTGGACTGGAAGGGCCAAACGGGCCACAAGATGGGTGGTAGGTGGCTTACTCGGCTGGGCCTTTGGTCTGGCCAGTTCGCTGCCTCCTCAAAAGCATTTTTTTTGTTTATAATTTCTGATTTTATATTTTTTATTCCAGAGAAAGAAAAGGTTGTTTTAGCATTATAGGAAAAAAACGGGTTTGAGGCACACAATTATTTCAGAATACTTAGAAAACAAGGTTTTATGTAATTTAGTTATTTGTACGTTTAAATGCATGATTATGCATGATGCTATGAGATGCACAAAAAGAAGAAAAAAACAACAACAAATTCTTTCGGGGGGAAATCCCCCGGGTGTTACATCGAATTCCCGCTAGTTATGTCCCCCTCCGTCTCCTAGACCTTGAGCAGAATGATTTATGGTGCTGCTAACTTGGTTGGATTCACGTGGCTTTTGTCTCGTGGTGCTCAGTACACGATTATGCAAGTAGTAGATATGGATGCTGCATGTGCATGGTTAGACATTCAGGGCCTCTTTGATTTGTAGGATATGGAAATCAAAGGAAAAGGAAATAGATAGGGATAGAAAAGGATGGCGTGTGAAATCCTTTGCTCGTTCCCTGTGCAAAGGAATTGAAAAAAGAGCTCTGAGTGAATTTTTATTTCCTCCATGTTTTGCCTTCAAACTGAAGTCTGTAGGAAAAGTTCCTGCAGTTTTCCTCTCTACCGTTCCTTTGAATCAAACGAATGAACAGTGGTATTTCCTGAAAAGTTCCTAATCCTTTGTTGTTCCTTCACATTTCCTACAAATCAAAGAGGCCCTCAGTGTTGCAAGTAATAGTACTCCCTCCGTCTCAAAATAACTGTCTCAACTTTGTCTAAATATGGATGTATATAAACATGTTTTAGTGTATACATGCATCCACATCTAAGAAAAGTTGAGACAGTTATTTTGAGACGGAGGGAGTACACTGGTGCGTGCTATACATGTATCAGTGGAGCTAAAAAAAGTGTGGCTATGTGCTTGCTCCTGTATGTTAATGAGTAGCAGCAAAATTGATCATTAGTGGTTTTGATCTCAGACACGGGTCGTGCTTGTGTATGTCAATTAGCATAAGTCAATACAATATGATGTTGCTTCCATGTTTGTTCTATGAGCTTCCAGTATTGTTCTTGACATCAGTTTCAAAAAAAAAGTATTGTTCTTGACATGGAGGTTACAATGGTACTATTAATGGTTTTCAGTATTTGTTCTTCACATGCACGGCTAGAATCGAACGTCATGAACCATATGTCTTTGCCGATGTGTTAGGAAAGTGCGGGAGAAAAAATAATGCCTTTTGCCATTTTGTGTGCTAAAATTGATCATATGATGAACTGATGCCATGTGAAATCAAAACATATTCCCTTGCTGGATTGGTCATAAAGTGGCGATATACATCTAGGGTGGGTGTGTTTGGTTCAAAGGATAGATTTTGTGGATGAGGGTATCCCCAACCAGCTGGTTAGGAATAGCCACTTTTTTGTTTGTTTGGTTACATAGGATGAGAGATGGTTAGTTGTAGCTATTTTTTTTTTTTTGGTTGAAAATATGATGAGTGGATGAGTAGGTGCGGTGACCTTGTTGATTCAGATGGTGAGATTACCTAATACAAATATATATCACCGGTAAATGCATATTTTTGCATTCTAAACATAATAAGGTGAAAAAAAATCTAGCAAAAAATCACTCATTATTGCCTCGTGCATACATTCTTTGGCCTCAAAGTCAAATGATCCGGAACGCTGAAAAGGCCAAAAGGGAACAAGTTTTTATCAAGAACCAGAGCTATGCATAAGGCCTATTCCAATGGGTGTTTCTTAGCACGATTTCATATGCAATTTGCTGATGTGTCACACTATTTAGTGAAGAGAGAGGGTGGGGTTGTATCTTAGCTAAGATACAACCTTTGCACGTCATCATAGGCAAAAATAGCTAATTGTCCAATCATATACGTGCATGAGCACCATTTCATTCAATTTAGATACAACCTCTAAGAGACAATGCATTGGACAAGTAGGTTCTTAAATTTTTAATACTCCTATGATACCGTATCAAGAAACAATGCATTGGGACAGGCCTAACAGGCTGAGGAGCTCCTGCTCGTTGTCGTCGCCATATTTCCCTCCGACGCCAACAACGTCCGTTTCCATGCCGCCTGAGCGAGGTTGGCCTCCGTGACTGCATCTTGTAGCTCGCGCCCATGGCTCGTGGATTCTTGCATTCTTGCAACGACAGCTCCATCCAGCGGCCAGGGCGCCACTCGAGCACGCGGGTGTTGATGCCAACGACAGATTTGACGAACCACTACCTCGTCGCTCCTCCCAGGAAATCTCCCCGGCCTCGCTGCCCTCGCATCTCGGCGCTACCCCGATGCGTCAAGACAGAGGCGAGCTAGGGCGGACCAGCCTCGCCGTGTCGACCATGGATTAGAGGGAGATGAAGTGAGTTACCTGCCATCCCCGTCCAGAGTATACCGCTGTTGCCTCTAGAATCCCGTCCCGACGCCGCATCGATTTCACAATGCCACCACCCATGGTTCATTAGAGGGGGAGTGAGGATAGCCAGGAGGGAGCAGCTCTGTCGCGGAGCAAGGAGCAGGCCATCCCCCGCGTTAATTTCATGCGTGCGCCGCCCCTGATTTCATGGGTCTGGGAGAGCGACGAGACGAAGGAAAATTCTTCCTTTCGCGTGCGGTGAGGAACAAAATCCGCACGCAATACTTTTCGGGGTGAGGCTAGCCCGGGAGCCATAAGTGGTTAGCCTCGTCTGCGAGATTTCGTCGGTAGAGCGGAGCCACCGTTTTGAGGGTATATTCCTCGAATATGGTTATCCCCAACCTCTCTGGTCCTCCTAACCAAACGGCTGGCAACCACTAAAAACTGGCTATCCCTAGCCATTTGAGGGATACCCCTCAACCAAACACTCCCCTAACTTCGTCCTTGATATGCATCTTCATCAAGCTATTTCCTACCTTGTTTAACTTACGAATATAAAACCAGGTGGATTCATGTGGATTTTAGGTACAAATCTCACTTCTCATATTGTGAGACTTCATATACGACTTTCTATAGTTTATTATCATTATTTGTTTCTAGAACAACAATTTGTAAAATTGATTTGTGAATCCTTTGTGTTTTCACTAGAAGTAGTTTATCTTGTTAAATGGGTAGCCTAAATACAATTTTTTTGGAAGATTGTACCGTAGGAGAGAACTCCTACACTGTGGTTTTAAAAATTATATAATTAGGGGGTTACAAAAAAAGGTCTGGAGTTACAATCGGGGAGGGGGGAGAAGGTGGAAAATAAATACATGTTTTAGCTAGGAATGTTACAAATCCACTCAAGGAGGGAAATCACCAAGGTACTCTTGACACGATATTTGCGAAGCAAAAGATCAGATTTAAATCGGACTTTCCATCTGGGGATCGAAGGATCACTGTGATGAAATTTGAAGTCATTCTGCAACTTCCATATGTTCCATGCAGCACAAGAGAACACCTCCAGCGAGCAAGGCCCGTGAAAGTCGATAAAGCAACCTTAATATTTCTCAAAAACTCCATCCATGGATCCCAAGTCACTCCAATAGATTGCCAACAAGTGGAAGAATGTTGGGACAATAAGGGCAAGAAGTACCTCCCTCCATATTCCAGTTTCGGCGAGCCATAATGTCACGAGTATTAAGTCGATCATTGAATAATAACCAGAGAAAAACCTTGAGTTTGGGGAGGCGTTTAGATCTCCAGATAGAAACAATTGTCGGATCACTTTGCAAGAGACCAAAAATAAATTTGTAGAACTTGGACACCGTGTAATGACCATTCCCCTAAGGAAACACCCGAGTATCAGCTGTTGATGGGTCAATGCTCACATGTTACAGGTTATGGTGGGCATGTTGCAATTCATAAAATTCTTTAGTCGATAGAGGAAGAGAGAACTTATCAGCAAGGCTCATAGTCTCCACAAAATCAGCGATAGAAGTATCCTCATTGAGTGTGAAAGAGAATAAATGGGGGAACTGATCACATCTTAGGTCAGATATATCCCAATAATCTTTCCAATAAAGGATGGATTTTACCATCACCAATGGTGCACTTAGTAATGGAACGATAAAGATGGTCGAGCATAAAAACATCCCTCCACCAGAAAGAGCCACAACGAGGACGGGAAGCTGGGACCGTGTGCCCATATGAGCGCCAAATAAGTTTCACCCACGGTGTATCATCCTTTTATACAGAGATTTTAGGAGCAAAGACATGTTTTGTAGTGTAAGATTGGATATACCTAAACCCACACGGTTTTTGTCTTGCAAACCATAGTCCATGTTGCTAAGGAGTTTGGGGTCCCTCTATCCTCGTCCTTGGCCCAGAGAACATGACGCCTCGCCCTATCAATGATCTTAATGCTCTCCTTAGGAAGCTTCAAGGAGCAGAGATAATGAGTTGGGAGGGTGGAGATCACCCATTGGACAAGGGTCAATCTGCCACCATAAACCAGGAACCTAGCACATGCATTGAATCTTCGTTCCACTTGAGCAACCAGAGGAGAAAGATCATTAACTGAAGGTCTCGTCATGCCCATGGGAAGCCCTATTTAGGGGGAAGACCTAAATATAAATCAAATGGTCATTCTAATTTTTTTAGCTAAAATAGATACCGACTTGGAGTAGTTGTAACATCTCTGATTTTTGAAGAAAGTCAAAATCACAAAAATTTAAAACTTATGTTTTCTAGTTAAACCAAGCCACCAAAACAAATAAAATTCAAACTCAAAACAAATATAAAGTGTTTATATAAATTATTGTGTTTATAAAAACAAGTAAAAGACTTAGAAAAACAAAATTTTCATTTGGAACATCTCTTTAAATTTTATTAAAACCCAATTCAAATTATTTATTATTTTCGATTTAGAAAGTGGCATTAAGTGTTATTAAGGTTTTATTTAAATTTTCGAAATTAAATATTTAAAAAATGTGGAAAACAGCACCTAATAGTTTCCTTTATAAAGAGTTCGTTTTTACAAAATTTGAGAAACAGATTTGACGCCTTTTGGAGTTATATTTAAAAAGATATGATTAATTGAATAAAACATTTTTTTTAAACAGCAACCCAGCAGCCCCACTGGGCCGAGCCCAATCCCCTGGCCCCCTCTCCCGCATGCGCGCAGCACTGGGCAGCCCATTTCCCAGCCCCTTTCCTCGCGCATGCAGAAAATTATGGCCCAGTAGAAGTCCGCGCCCCTCTCTCCTTTCTCTCCCTAACCACTGGGTCCCGCATGTGACGCAAGTGTGACGTAAGCATGTCCCCAACCTCCAGTGCAAGCTATGAACTCCGAAACGGGATCATATCCAACCCGGATTTCTTGCGATTCCTAGATTCCTTCTCCTCCCTGATCCCCTGGCTATAAAGCTCTACACCTCCTCTTCGTTTTGCCCTTTAAAACCTAACCCTAGACGCCTCCAATCAGCCACAATATCTCGCCGGAGAAGACTACGGCCGCTGCCGCGATTCATCGTTTCTATCGCAGTTAGCCACCCTCAGGCTCCTCCAAGCACGCCTTCCTCTCTCCCACATCCTTGCGCATCCCTAAGATCCCTCTTTGATTTTTTTGGTCGCAGGAAAGAGCCGCGCCATCTTCTTCCGATTTGTCGGAGCGCGCGCAACTCCATCTGCATATCGCTGTCGTTCATGGAAGCGAAAGTAAACGCTGCCACCACTAGCCACTTCACCTTGACACGATGGGTGTCATCGTCACCTTCCCCGAGCACAACCGCCACCGGAGCAGTGAGGACATCGAGGTCCGAGACGCTGCGCAGCCGGGAAACCATCTTCGACGAGCATATCCACCTCGCTGAGCCCCCTTTCGATCTCAGCCGTCCGATCTCGGTCCAGTGGTGCATGTTAGATCCCGTCGCGAATAGGTACGCGTGAATCAGGTCGCGACACGTCAGCCTGCCGAGTCCGGCCAATCACCTACTGCCACGTGTCCTGCCTCGTCATCGCCGCGTCAGCGCCATGCAGCATCCTCGCAAGTGCACCGTCAGCAAGATCAACAAATCACAATGCGCCACGTGTGCCTTCCATTTTTTCTGTTTATTCCAGAATGAAATTGAATGGGCAGTTTTGCATAAAACCCCCTACAACTTCAAATTAAGAAAATTTGAACTTTTTGAAATCATCATAACTTGTAGAATATTTTACCACTGTTCAAATTCCAATTTGACAAAATTAAAATTGTTCAAATTCAAATATGCTTGTTTAGTGATTTTTTGCATAGTTTAAATTCTACAAATCTAAAAATTGCAAATAAAATATCCCTAAAAACCTTAGGATGTATACTTTAATATTCTCTATCCAAAAATAATATTTGAACCAATTAAAATTGAATTTAGAATTGTTTGGTCTTTTGACTGTTTTTGACTTAGTTTAAATCTTGTAAATAATTTCAATATGTTTTCTTTAGCAATTTTGCTCTAAGTATAATTTTGTGCTAATTGTCCCTCCTATTTAAAAACCACTAAGTCTGGATTAGTGAAAATCCATGGAGAGGATGATAAAATTTTCAACTTGAAGATTTTAATCATGAAGCAAGAAGACCAATGAAGGACTTAGCCAAGAAAACATACTTCAGAAGCATCTCCAAGAAGTAGAAGCACTTAGAAGAAAATCAAGGGGAACTTCAAGAAGACCAACCAAATCTCTGTTTTTTGTTAGATAAATACCAGCCCCTAGTTAGTACCAAAACCATCAAGTGTTGGATGTTTCAATGAAGCCACCACACCAAGGAAGAATCTACAAAGGAGCCTGAAGATTTTCCAAGACCAATCATATGAAGACTTGGAATTTTTTTCCAAGAATTAGATTTTGTTTTCAAGATGATTAGTGTCAAGATAGTCTTTGTTCAAGACTTAGAATTAGTTTTCAAGTTAGATGAGAGTTTTGACCAATACATCAAAAAGAAGCAAACTTCAACTCAAGAAGAATATTCTCCCACAAGAAGAAGAGAAGATTGTATAAGTCCTTTCTTAAGGAACTCTAACAATCTCTACTACCTATCTATTTCTACATGACTAAGTCCCTAAATTCTATATAGATGCTCCAGATGATTTCGTCTACTCATTAAGGAAGACTACAAGCAAGGCGTTCAAAGTACATGCATAAAGACTTAGACATAAGAAGCAACTCAAGGAAGCAAAAGAAGAACTTGAAGAAACTCAAAATAGAAATAGATTAGCCTAACAATTTTGTGTGATCTTATTGATCAATGAACAAACCTTAGTCACAAATGGAAAACTCTGACTACAATACTGTTGTGCATTGAAACCAAATGTTTTCACATGCTTCCTTTTGCTTTGTTTGTTTATTTTTATGCTTTCTTCATTTGTTTGTTTGTTTGATTGCATGCTTGTTTATTCTGTTGTTGTGTTTTTAATGTTTAGATTATACGGACATCAACGTTCTTTTATGAAGAGAGGTGATTGTTTTTAACCAACTTCAAAGGAAAGTAACATACCATCATCTACCCATTATTTTCTATATGGATTAGTTGATTTTTGAGTAGTATGCATGATAGGAAATTTTACTAAGTTATATTATGCTATTATCCTAATAGTGTGTAGCCATCTCTTGTATCCTTGTTATTTTTATAGCCTTAAAACTTTGTAGATTCTATGCAATGTTACAAATTCTTTTACTACTTGTTGAGGGAAAATTCTAAGTATAACTAATTAATGAACCACCTGGGTGCAAGTGGAAAGACTGGTTTATGTTGAGTGACTCCCTAGGGCCATGTCTATGGTGATTTTCACCGAAAGGAGGATACTTGCGGATGGCCACCTAGGAACAAAGATATTATAAGTCCCTCTAAATCTAGTAGCTTCCCGTGCAGCCTTTTGACAAAATGGGATCTGTCTTGATCAACTAAATTGTGAGAGTTCAGCCCAGGCTTGACAAGCAGATGTAGAATAATTATAGGTGGACGAGTCTTGCCGGTTGGGTTGAATTCTTGCTTCTTAAAGATCTCGTCTCAATTCTCTCCTTTCCTTAATGCACTCCACGTGTATAGGATGTTTGGGCTAATTGAAGACAAAGGGTGAAAGTGCACAACCTCTGCAGAGTTCGAAACTATGATCATAGACGTGTCCCCGGTAATGGATGACTTCGAGCAGCTGGATAAGGGATGGGGGAAGAATCTCAACAATATTTTCAATAAGGAAAATTTTGTCCAAGTGAACAGTAGTTGTGGTGCTTGGATTTCAATCCAGTGTTGCCACCCTTTGAAAAGAAAAGTTTGTTTTACAAAAGAGATAGGAGAGAACTTGCTTTATGCAAACTTAGCCAAAACTCCATCAGCCAAATAGGCATGTAGAATAGTCTTGCCATTTATATCCACCATAGTGTTACTTGCCAATACATTAAATTGTATTGACCCCCTTGTGGCTGCATATTCCATCATGCAGATGAATTTGAAGACCATTGAGGTTTCGTTCAGGATCTCGAGTCAACAACCAACATGTTTTGCCTGTGGCACATGAAGAAGATGAGGCTCAATGTTCTACTATGTTTTCCGCTGTAATTCTATTTCCTGATATTCTTGTGAGACTATGCAAGTTTTAAAGCTAATTCTGTAAAGACTAGATCATGCGATGTAATAGGGTTTGACGCATGTGCATGATATTTCATTTTGAACTGTGGTGCTAGCAACTAATCCAGGAACTAGCACACTAACACAGGATTCTTGCATTATTTAAATGTGGGAACGCTACAAAATGGTATCAGAGCATTGTGTTTCCTGTAGTTTTCGAGACCTTAATTTTGAAAAAGACCCTAGGTTGAAAACCTATTTTATTCATATCTTCTAAAAGACAAAACTTCTCATCTTTCTCATATCTTCTCATCTATTATTCACCTTCAAAATTTTCTTCTCTTGTTCTAGATAACATCCTGGGTATACCAACAAGACAATTTTGGTGAATATAATGCCCTGAAGTACAAGAAGTATGCTTCACCCAACCTGAAGTACCACAGAAAAGATCACTGAAGAAATTAGAGAAGAAGTTGGACTCCTCAACAATCATAAAACCTCAAGACATAGAAGAGACTCGAGAAGATATAGGTGAGATCACCAATGTAGTTATTTTATTAGAACAACGTCAACGTGTTAGTGCATTGATCATACCAATGATTGTGGTATGACAATATTAGTTGTTTTCTGAAACCTTGTTGTTTGGTGTGAAATGCTTGTTAGATGTTCGTTGTAAGATGAGTTTGCTTGATCTGTTTTGTTGAGGTAGGAATCTTCTTTAGATCTTTCTAAATCTCTAATCATCTATGCTAGACCCATCCAAATACCTAGCTAGAATTCCAACAACCATGAGAAGATCAACAACAAGATGGAAGATTGCCAAAAACATCAAAAGACCAAGTTGAGAGGGACCCAAAGACTTTTGATTGACCCAAAGAGTGACCCCTCAGTGTAAAAGGTAGTTCCACAGACTTATGTTGGTCTACCTCTCCACTACGAAGGAAAGTTCTACTCAAGCCATCTAGAGACAAGCTACACATCAAGCCATGAGATTTGTATACCCCCCAAAAGTTTCTTTTAAGGGTGGTAGCCCCCCAGATGTATTGGAACTAGTAAACCAAACCTATACTTCTATCTAACCTTTCCAGATTTGGGGCCGAGATTTCTTTTAAGGGTGGTAGTGTGTAACATCCCAGATTTTTGGAAAAAGTCAAAAATCAAAAAAAAAATTAAAACTTTTGTTTTCTGGTTAAACCAAGCCACCAAAACAAATAAAATTCAAACTCAAAACAATATAAAGAGCCTATATAAATTACTGTGTTTATAAAAACAAGTAAAAGACTTAGAAAATAAAATTTTGCATTTGGAACATATCTTCAAATTTTATTAAAACCCAATTCAAATTATTTATTATTTTCTATTTAGAAAGTGGCATTAAGAGCTATTAAGGTTTTATTTAAATTTTCAAAATTAAATATTTAAAACATGTGGAAAACACCACCTAATAGTTTTCTTAACAAATATTTTGTTTTTACAAAATTTTAGAAACAGATTTGAGGCCTTTTGGAGTTATATTTAAAAAGATATGATTAATTGAATAAAACAGTTTTTCTTTTAAAAAAACACCAACACAGCAGCCCCACTGGGTCGACCCCAATCCCATGGCCCCCTCTCCCGCATGCGCGCATAACTAAGCATCCCATTTCCCAGCCCCCTTTCCCCGCGCATGCAGAAAATTACGGTCCAGTAGTTGCCCGCACTCCCTCTCTCCTTTCTCTCCCTAACCAGTGGGTCCCGCATGTGACGCAAGTGTGACGTGAGCCCGTCCCCAACCTCCCGTGTAAGCTATGAACTCCAAAACGGGATCATATCCAACCCGGATTTCTCGCAATTCGTAGATTCCTTCTCCTCTCCGATCCCGTGGCTATAAAGCTCTACACCTCCTATTCGTTTTGCCCTTTAAAACCTAACCCTAGACGCCTCCAATCAGCCATAATCTCTCGCTGGAGAAGACTACTGCCGCTGCCACGATTCGTCGTTTTCGTTGCAGTTAGCCACCCTCAGGCTCCTCCGAGCATGACTTCCTCTCTCCCGCATCCTTGTGCATCCCTAAGATCCCTCCTTGATTTTTTTGTCGCAGGAAACGGCCGCGCCATCTTCTTCCGATTTGCCGGAGCCCGGGCAACTCCATCTGTGTCTCGCCGTCGTTCGCGGAAGCGAAAGTAAATGCCGCCACCACCAGCCACTTCACCTTGACGCGTTGCGTGTCGTCGTCACCTTCCCCGAGCACAACCGCCACCGGAGCAGTGAGGACGTCGAGGTCCGAGACGCAGCGCCGCCGGGAAACCATCTCCGACGAGCATCTCCACCGTGGTGAGACCCCTTTCGATCTCAGCCCTCTGATCTCAATCTAGTCGTGCATGTTAGATCCCGTCGCGAATTAGGTCGCGACACGTCAGCCTGTCGAGGTCGGCCAATCACCTACTGCCACGTGTCCTGCCTCATCATCGACGCGTCAGCGCCACGCAGCAGCCTCGCAAGCGCACCATCAGCAAGATCAACGAATCACAATGCGCCACGTGTGCCTTCCTTTTTTTGTTTATTCCGGAATAAAATTTAATTGGCAGTTTTGCAGAAAACCCCCTAAAACTTCAAACTATCATAACTTTTTACCCACAACACCAAATTAAGCAAACTTCGACTTTTTGAAATCATCACCACTTGTAGAATATTTTACCACTGTTAAAATTCCAATTTGAAAATTTTAAAATTGTTCAAATTCAAATATGCTTGTTTGGTGATTTTTGGCATAATTTAAATTCTACAAATCTAAAAAATTGCAAATAAAATATCCCTGAAAACCTTAGGATGTATAATTTCATATTATCTGTCCCAAAATAATTTTTTTTAACCAATTAAAATTGAATTTGGAATTGTTTGGCCTTTTGAGTGTTTTTGACTTAGTTTAAATTTTATAAATAATTTCAATATGTTTTGTTTAGCAATTTTGCTCTAAGTGCTAACCTTAGAATAGAGAGACCAAAACCTGAGTCCTTGGATGCCTTCAAACCATTTCCATGCAATTATTTTCTAATTGGCCCTCCTAGTTAAAAACCACTAAGTCTGGATTAGTGAAAAGCCATGGAGAGGATGATACAATTTTCAACTTGAAGATTTTCAACATGAAGCAAAAAGACCAATGAAGGACTTCGCCAAGAAAACATACTTCAGAAGCATCTCCAAGAAGTAGAAGCACTTAGAAGAAAATCAAGGGGAACTTCAAGAATACCAACCACATCTCTGTTTTTCTCTAAGTCCTTTCTCCCCTTTCTTTTATGTTCCCTTAAAACTTATGCCATTGCTAAGTTAAATAAAGACCACCCCCTAGTTAGTACCAAGACCATCAAGTGTTGGAATTTCCAATGAAGCCACCACACCAAGGAAGAATCTACAAAGGAGCCTGAAGATTTTCCAAGACCAATCATGTGAAGACTTGGAATTTGGTTTCCAAGACTTAGATTTTGTTTTCAAGATGATTAGTGTCAAGATAGTTTTTGTTCAAGACTTAGAATTAGTTTTCAAGTGAGATGAGAGTTTTGACCAAGACATCAATAAGAAGAAAACTTCAACTCAAGAAGAATATTCTCCTAGAAGATGATGAAGAAGAGAAGATTTTACAAGTCCTTTCTTAAGGAACTATAACAATCTCTACTACCTCTCAATAAGTAAAATTTTGTCCAAGTGAACAGTGGTTGTGGTGCTTGGATTTCAATTCAATGTTGCCACCCTTTGAAAAGAAAATTTTGTTTTACAAAAGAGATAGGAGAAAACTTGCTTTATGCAAACTTAGCCAAAAACTCCACACAGCCAAATATGCATGTAGTATAGTCTTGTGATTTATATCCACCATAGTGTTACTTGCCAATACATTAAATTGTATTGACCCCATTGTGGCTGCATATTCCATCATGCAGATGAATCTGAAGACGAGAGGTTTCGTTCAGATCTCGAGTCTACAACCAAAATGTTTTTCCTGTGGCACATGAAGAAGATGATGCTCAATGTTCTACTAAGTTTTCCGCTGTAATTTTGTTTCCTGCCAGTCTTCTGAGACTATGCAAGTTGTAAAGCTATTTCTATAAAGATTGGATCATGCGATGTAATAGATTTTCACGCATCTGCATGATATTTCATTTTGAACCGTGGTGCTAGCAATTGATCCAGGTAGTAGCACACTAACATAGGGTTCTTGCATTATTTAAATGTGGGAACGCTACAGTAGTACATGCATTCACTTCAGAATCAAGAAGACAATGCATCTAGATACTTATCTTTTGCGATGCATCTCCTATTTTCAACAAATCATGATGGTTGAGATGCGCTTGCAAGTTTATATATTGCAAACTGCTAGTGCTATGTACATGTTTTGTTTCCAACAAATCATGACGGTCATATCAAATGTTGAAGGTGATCAAATTAATGAGCTTGCTGCTGCTTCAAACATTGAAAACACGGTACACTTCTCACATACTGCCAGTCCCGATGTGGTTTAATCTTGGGAAATGCTCGTATACAACCAAGGGATCGCGCACACTTCATCCTTCATGCACCACGTATCCCAAACCATGGCTCTCTCCTGTCCACTTATTGCTTATCATTTCGTTTGTCTTTCCATCAATTGACTCCCCATTGCTATCCTATCCATCTCCCCAATGTCTCAGCAGCTCTGTCTGGCGAGCTTCCCTGCTCCCGTCGGCGAATCGGCCGGCGAACCCGACCTTTATTCGCACGCCCTCGCTCGTCCCCGCTTGCTCCACTCCTCTTGCTCCTCTTCTCCCACCCCACATCGTGCCTCCTCACATCCTCCGGTGACAAGCGCGTTGCCACGCCCCCACGCTCTGGTTGCCTCCTCACGCCGCCGTCGGCGACAAGCGCACAGCCACACCTCCTCCCTACCCCGCGCCCCCTCCCCGGTGAGACACCTGATCCTTCCATGACCAGGTCGACCCGATGCATTGGCTGGCCGCCCTTCCTACATCATTGCAAGGTCTGGCGAGAATCCCTGGTTGCTCCAAGGAAGGCAACCGCTGCTATCACTTCCAGTCGCTGCTGCTGCAAAAGTGGGTGGCCAGTGCCTGCTGCCACCGCCGTCAGCTCGCTGCGCTGCCGTCCTTTCATCTTCGCCCGAACGGCGGCGCTCCGCCGTCGCCGGAGATGGAGTCCACGGCGGGAGGACGGCCATGCTTGGAGAGTGCCTTCACGCTCTCAGACCCCACTCGGGGGAGCTCCACCGGTGGTAGCCGCCCCGAGTTCCTCCCACCGACCCAGCACCGCCTCCCGCAGCTCCAGTCTGCGCCCTTTTTTCTGTAATAGCTTTTTAGTTTTGCCTCATGGGAAGAATTTCTTTGTTACAAACAACTACGGTTTTGCACCCTATGATTCCCTGAAATTGCTTTAGAACTTTGAAAATTTGGGTACAATACCTTTATGTTTTTGCTACAATAGTATACTATTATTGTCCTTTGATTTGTCGGGCGATGGGGTCTCCGGCGAAGTCGAGTTTTGCTACAATAGCATAATTTTGTTGCTATAATAAATATGTGATTTTGCTACAACAGTACAATAGTTTTTGCTACAATATCTCCGATGATGTCTCCGGCGAAATCGATTGTTTGCTACTGTTGCAGTTTTTTTTGCTACGGGATCTCCGGCGAGATCTCCGGTAAGGTCTCTCGCGATGTCCGTATTTTTTCTTTTGTTTCGTGGGTGAACCTTTTTTCTACATAGGAGCAAAAGAGGGGATTTTTTGCTACATAGGAGAAAGGGCGAATTTTGGGACAAAATTGGACACGTGTTAGTAGGGAGACCCGGGGGCTTGAAATTTTTTAGCCCCCGGGGGACGCTTATCATTGTCCTTTATTCTTTGACCGATGAGGAAGATCCTCCTTGGTACAAATATCCTACACTACATGGCAACATGATTTAGTTTTTTCTCATTTAAGTTGTTATCCCGGTCCATCGAGTTTGCTATCGAGTTGGTTTTCAACTATTCACCAGTGTGACGGACCAACGTCTTGGGTGGGGCTGTGATGGCTGATGCTCGTTGGGAGACCCCAAGTGTAGGGTGTGAAGAATGCAGCGGCAAGTTTTCCCTCAGAAAGAAACCAAGGGTGAAGGTTGATGCAGCTGATATTGGCAAGACGCACTACCGGTTCAGCAGCAACGTGGAATCTACACAGCACAATCAAATTACTTTTCCCAACGAAGCAGTGAGGCTGTTAATCTCACCGGTTTTTGCTGAAATAAAGGATTAGACGTACCATGTGGAAAATAATATTTGTTTGAAGTAGATGAAAGAGAATAGTAATTCCAGTAGTAAAACAACAAGAAAATTGTGGTTGCAGTGGTTGTATATCAGTGTAAAGAAACGGACCGGGTCCATAGTTCACTAGAGGTGTCTCTCCAAAACAGATAGATAACATGCTATGTAAACAAATTACAGCTGGGCAATTGACACATATAAAGGTTGCACCGTAGTGCATATGCATGACATGATGATTACTATGGGATTCATGCGGGCATTACAACAAGATACTGATGCACCCAAAATGCATCTACTTTTCCAAGCACTTTGCATCGTATTTCTCTCCGCAGTCCCCCCATAATTGAATAAATCTGCAGAATCTGACGTTGTTTTTAGCAAAAGTCTTCTTTCCGCTATTTTCGCAGGACTTTTCATAGGGGATGAAAACCACGTAACTTTTTATAGAAAAGAAGGGGAATGAGCACCACATGGGGCCAGGGGGCCACCCGAGGGCCAAAAGGGGGCCCCACACGCGGCCAGATTCCTTGGCCACGTGGGGTCACCCCTTTTGGGCCCAGATGGCCCACTCCGGCTAGGTCTTCGACGTACCCCTCCATATATACGAGAAACTGACGGGTTTCGAAGGGGAGGGCTGTTCGCGAAACGGAGCACCGCCGCCACCACGATCTTCGATTTCAGAGTCAGATTGATCCGGGATTTCACCCCCGGAGGTGGAATTCGAGGGGCTTCGTCACCATCATCATCACCACCATCATCTCCATCAACCATGAGCTCCATCACCCCCTCCATGTGTGAGTAGTTGCTGTAGGCATGTGAGGTGTGAGGGGTTTTGGATGAGATTGATCATGTAATTGCTACCCGGTATGCGGGATCTAGGGGTTTGTCTTGAGAATTCTTATGTCTTATGTTGATGCACTATTGCTAGGCTTAATGCTTGTTACTAGGGCCCAAGTGGCATGATTTCAGTACTGAACTTACATTGCTACATCATATATTTGAGTTTGGTATCTATCTGCAATGTGTATTACCTGCTATTATGTTGAACCTGCGAACCCTAAAGTGACAGCTGGGGTAAACAAGGGGGGGTATGTTCTAGTTTGAGGATTATGTGTGTTCATGGAGTGTTAATGCGTTGGTCCGGGCTATTCGAAAGGGTAGACCTTAATTACCTGTAGTTCCAAATTGGCCCCGGTGAAATGGGCAGGTAGGACAATAGGCTTTTTGAAAATTCTCTTGGTTAGTACGCGCAATAATTTACGGAACACACACCTACATAAAACTGAGATAGAGAAAGGCCCCGCTGCTAGCAAAACATTATTACATGATCAATCTTATCCGTGCAACACCCCGCTGTCACCTCATGCCTGCGTTTTAGTCTCTGGTTTACTTTCACTCTTTTCCGGTGAAAACTGGGAAAACACTTGCTCACCATTTACTTTCTGTTTGTTTACTTTCACTTCATTATTACACTCACCACTCTCGCTGCAAGTTTGTTGATACACATGTGTGGTTGGGAGTGACGTCCCAATTGCTAAAGTCTCACCGGTATTCTTGTGTTCCCACTGAGTCGAACTACAAATTTGGGTAATACTTCCCATCGAAGACTACGATTGATCTCCTGCACTTGGGAGCCATCAAGACTGTTTTCTGGCGCCGTTGCCGGGGAGCCTAGCTTTATTGGTAAGACCACTTGTTATTGTCTACTTGCTGCACTTTCTTGTTCCCTACAATGGGAAAGGGAAAGGACACTCCGAAGGTGGTAATGCCTTCGACTACTCGTTCTGGTAATGATTTTCCTAGTAGACCAAAATTTTCACCTAATACTGTTTCTACTGTGGCTGCTAAGAAAAAGAATAGCTGGTAAATCACCATTGTCAAAAATGTCTACTAGTAGTCTAATGATCAAACACTTGATAATGTAGACAAAGAACTAGCTTCTGAAATTCCTATTGAAACTGAACACCTGAGGCAAATGAAACACCTGAAACAACTGAAATTCCTGAATCTTCTGTAGATGAAAATGTAGAACTTGAGCTAGAAAGAAATGAGACTCGTAGAGAGTATGAATATGGGGCCTCTTCTAAAGAAGAAGAAGCATTTATTGAGGCCTTTATATCACCTGATTATACAAAACTTGATAAACTCTCTATTTATGATGATGCATCTCTTGGAAACGGTTTTGCTGCCACTAGGAATTTGTGTGGCCCAGCTATTAGAATTAGAGATAAAGATTATGAATTCAATGTTAATCCTGAGATAATTGAGATAGTTGAGAAGTCTAGATTCTATGGAAAGGATGAGGAGTCTCCTCTTGATCATATATCCGAATTGCGTGCTTTATCTACTACATTTGGAAATGATGAAATCCGTCAACATTTTGTATTCTTAAAATTGTTTCCTTTTTCTTTGGGTGAAGATGCTAGATTTTGGTATAATCGTTTAGGACCTGCATGTATTACTAGTAAGGAAGAATGCTTGCAATTGTTTTTCAATAAATATTTTCCTGCTGAAAGGATACATGCATTAACTGTTGAAATTGGCAATTTTAAACAAGATAAGAAAGAGAGTCTACCCCAAGCTTGGGGGAGATTTGGTAAAATGCATAAGAAATGTCCTTGTCATGGTTTTAAACCTCATGAATTGCTTGATATATTCTATAATGGACTAATGGGGGAAACAAGAGACTACCTTGATAGTATTGCAGGGAATATCTTTAGGGACAGAAGTGTTGATGAAGCAATTGAATTAGTGGAGTCTATTCTCGAGAATGAAGCTGATTGGAACATTGAGGAGATAGATAAAAATGAGACACTCCCAGAGAAGAAAGGAGGTATACTCGAATTGAACCAAGAAACAATGGCTGAAGCTTCCAAGGATATTAAAGAGAAGGGAATTAAAACCTCTCATCTTAAGGAATTATCTGAAATGGGTATTAAACTTCCTACTGATGAACCATGCTTTCCAATTCAAGTGAACTCTATACTCCCTATGGAAGGTAATGAGGAGGTAACACCTCCTGTTGATGTCTCTTATGTTAACAATTTTGCTTATCATGATAATCCTGAGGAGCGTAAAATTAGAATGACTATCATGGAAAACTATTATAAAATTAATTTCCTCCGTGAAAATTTAAATGCTAGTGTAGGGGAAGTTAAAAGAATTGTTAAACATTGTGAAATGATGAACAATCAAGTTGAGCAAATGATTTCTTTACAAAATCAATTGTATGAAAATCTGAATAAGAAAAAACAATTATGTGGAGTTAATACAAGGGGAGGTGCAAGCACCTAGGATCCTGATTATCCTGATGATCATCCTAAAAGAAAAGAGCAAGTTGCTCTTAAAGATAAATCTTTTGCAGGAAAATCTCCCAATGAAAATGAGCATGATGATGACTCCAATGAGCAAGACAATATATTTCTATTTCTGATGCTGAAACTGAGGATGATAATAATGAAGAAGAAGAATCATCTCCACCTGATATTGAACAACATGATGATAATAATGAAGAAGCTGCTGGTAAGGAGGATCCTCAGCCTCCTATTGAGAAGACCAAGAAGAAGAAGAAACCAAATAAAGATAAAGGTAAAGGTAAAGAAAGGGATCCATGGGTACAAAGACCCATTCCATGTCCCCAAGAGGTATAAAAAACAAAAGATGAAGAGAGGTATGGGCAATTTTATGATATGATTAAGAATATGAAATTAGAGATTCCGCTTATTGATGCTATTAAGAATCCTCCATATTCAAAATACATGAAAGATATTGTCACTAATAAAAGAAAGATACCTACTGATGCTATTACTGCTATGCTTGCTGATTATTCATTTAAAGGAAAATTGCCTGAAAAACGTGGAGATCCTGGTATTCCTACTATTCCTTGCAAAATTAAAGAAGCCTATGTGAAATATGAATTATGTGATTTAGGAGCTGGTGTTAGTGTTATGCCTTTCTCACTATATAAGAAGCTTATTTTGAACAAACTAGTTCCAACAGAAATATCTTTACAAATAGCTGATAAAACAACTGCTGTACCTATAGGAATATGTGAGGATGTTCCCATCTCTATTGCTAATGAGTTGATACCTACTGATTTTGTTATATTAGAAATGCCTGAAGATGATAATCTATCTATTATTCTTGGTAGACCTTTTTTGAATACTGCAGGAGCTGTGATAAATTGTACTGAGAGCAAAGTGACATTTAATGTTAAAGGCAAAGAGCACACTATTTTTTTTCCCAAGAAGAAACATGTTACAAGTATGAGCACAAGTGTGAATGCTATACAAATAAATTCCATTAAGATTGGTAGCATTGAAATACCTATACCACCTCCAGCACCAAGGTATGAAATATTGATGGTTGGGACCATTCCAATCAAATATGAGGTAACTTGATATATTGTTTTATAATAAGTAATAATAAGAATCATGAGCTATATTCTTTACATGTTGCTAATGAGACCTGATCAACCTCATTACTAATGTGGAAATGATAAAGGCATGATTCACAAACATTTAAATTGCATTTTTTTATGTTATTTGCTTTAAAATTGTGAGACATAGACATAGTATTAAAAAATTTAGAATCAGAAATCACAGAATATGAAGTTTTAGAAATTCTCTGTAGAAAAGTTTCACGTAAAATTCCAGAAAAATTAGGGGGTCAGTTTTTTGCCCGAAGGGACCAGCAGCCAGTGGGGGAGCACCAGCAGGCCACCAGGGGCCAAAATAGGTACCTCCACGCGGCCAGATTCCTTGGCCGCGTGGGATACCCCATTTTTGGCCACAAGTGGATGCTGGGGCCCATCCAATGCTCATCTGCTCCCTTTCGACCGAAAACCAACCCCAGTTCATCTCCTCCATTTTTCCTGTGCTCTGTTTCTCCGTCAATCCTCGATCTCCACATTTGAGGCAGATTTTTCAAATCTGTTTGATGGAATCACTCCTTGATATGTAACTCCTTCACTCATCCAATTACTTTATGCTCCCATGCTTTGTGTATGAAGTATTTTGCTGCACTAGGTGTCACCTATTATGTCTAAGAACTCCATGAATTTAAGTTTTCTAGTTGATATGGATGCATGATATTGATTAGAGGACTAGTTATGGATGCCTTAGCAATGTTTTAGAGTGATACAATTTAATTTTTGTTGAATTTTATTTTGGTACAGCAAGGTAACATGCTGAACAAGGGAAAGGCATTGCTTGGGATGTCCTCAAGGACAAGGAGAAGAGAATCAAGGGTGTCCAACAATCATGATGATAATCAGTTATGGGAGGATGAATTGGTTTTTGCAGGTGAAAATCTGCGTGTCCATACCACAAGATGGCAAGACCCCGAACTTCTTGAACATTGGGTGATTGCTGAAGATTTCCAAGCCTTTGCTGCAACTAAGGGGCTGCTTGAGTTCTCACGCCATCCACGCAACACATATGTGGAACTCTCGAGGGAATTCCTCTCTACATTCAGGTTTGAGGGACCGGTGGTGCACCGGAAAAGTAAGTCTAAGAACCCTCCTCCAGCTACTTTTGTCATTAAATTTACAATGAGGGGGCAGCGTTTAGTCATGTCATTAGAGGAATTCTGTAAGGCTATACGTGTACCAACTACGGGGTTATAGGATGAAACATATGGGTATTCTAGAGAAGAACTTGTCACATTCTAGCGTAGCATTGCTAAAAATATTCCTGAAAGAATGAATAGAGGCAAGCTCACATGCATCCAACACCCGGGCCTTAGATATTTTGCATTGTTTCTTGCTAGAGGATTCCTTGCTAGGGATAACACTTCTGCTTGCACTGGTCCTATGATCTATTTATTAAAATGTGCAATGGAAAATACAACACCTATATATAACCTGGGAACCATACTTGCTAGAACTTTGCATTTAGCTGTGAGTAGGAATGGCACGGATAAAACTCCTTTATATGTTGGTGCCATTGCCACTTTAATCCATGAATACATTATGGCAGAACGAGGTTTTAATGATAACTTGGGTACCGTGGTAAATGAGTCTCGACTGCTGGATTTTGGTTTACTTTTTCGCATGGATATGAGCAGGGCTGAGAAAGAATATTTTTCATATTGCTATAAGGATTCTAATGGGAAAATTGTGCCTGTTAGGCTCCCTTGTGCTGACTTGTTTGACAGGGAGACAAAGTGGACTGTGCAAGAAGAGCCACAACAAGAAGAGCAACAACAGGAGGAGCCCCAATACCATGCGCCTATGGCATATCCCTGGGGCTTCCCTGAACCACACCTTGGAGCACAGGCATGGCAGGATCCATCCTTCTTCCAGGGAGGTTCGTCGAGTGGTGGACATGATTACCACCTAGGATACTAGCTTGATCACAAGCTTGGGGGAGTATTTCTCTCCCTCCTCATTCATTGTGTTATATCACTTGCATGTTATTTGTTGTTTTATGTTCTTTAAATCTGAAAAACACAAAAATATTTTTGTTATTTGTTAGCTAGTTTACTTATGGTTATTTACATTATGTTTCTAAAAATCAAAAACCACAAAAAGATTTTTGTTTTCTTGAGTTTAGTATAAATACGGAGCTGTAGGAATTGCTGAAATATGTTCACTGTTATATGCTTTAATCTTTACTTGTGACTCCGTTTGAGCTGAAAATTTAATCACTACTGCAACTTTTTATGGCCTTCACCTCTGTAAAACATGAGAAACTTTTGAGGTGTTTAGGTAGGTAAACAAATTGCTGAATGCAATAACTTTTTATAGCAAGATTTGAGTTTTTATTGAGCAGTTCAAGTGGGGAGAGGAGAACAACAATGATATGATAATGTGCTTGAAGGGATGAAAGTTATGACACCTTTGCCGTGCTTATGTATGCTTTTTAATAACAGCAAGTGCACACCTTATGATTCCCTTAACACTTAGTGACATAATAGCCATTGTTTATCTTCTCCGTGGTTTAGTAGAATATATTTTGATGCAACTGAAATATTGTTTAGTGTCATTACTTGGCTGATGGATTGAATAATTGTAGCCTTAAGCAAAGGTTTACGCATCCCATTGTGCTTACTGAACTTGCCAACCAAGGAAAGAATTAAAAGAGAAAATTTCATGAATGATAAAAGTGGAGTCTTATGCTTGACGAACTTATGGTTGGGGGTTAGTCTAAATGTGTATCACACGGAAAACTTTCAACGCTGCCCTAAGAATTATATATTCAAGTTGATATCATGTTCTTTTAACTGTGGATGCCTGTCATGCCGAAATGAGGTAGAGGAATAGTAAGTCTTGATGAGTAAGTATATATGATTAGAGAGACGCATTGGGATGCTAACCCAAGCCATGCGATATCATGGTGGAAATTTACTTATAGCTAGAATGGACTCCGCAACATATCCTATAATAAAATAAGAAGCTATGCATATAGTGAATGAAATAAAAAAGGATAATGAGTCCATTCCATTTGTTTGTCTTGCCATTTTGACATGGGCTGGTTTCCATGTCATGGGGCAAGAGGTACCCCAATTGCTGCTCTCTATGATGTCATTAATACTTACAATTATTGTACAAGGCTTATTAGGAATCTAGAGTTGAGTAATCATGGTGCGGGACTTCGCTTTTAAGGGGCATGAGGCTTTCAACTTTTAGTTTGTGAAGCATAAGAATCAAAATGAAAAATTAATGCTTTAGCCAAACTGAGAGCAAGGTAGTAAGCACAATGATTTTACTTGTCAACATATGAAAGAATCAGAGATCTCAAAAATCTTGATATGATTCAATCATCAGCGATGCACAAGCCTTTGTTTATGTCTACAATTGAGCAAACTCATTCAAGTATTAACACTTCATGTTATTTCTATTGCAACAAGTATATATGCTTCAACACTGAGTAGATGCACACTTGCTAGTATTTTGCTACTTGTTACAGGAATCATGTCTTGAGTATTTGCTAGTATTAATTGATGATGCATATGCAATGCAAAGTTCTTGCCAAAGTTTTTATCGCTTCTGCACTGCGTTTGAGTTGTTCGAGGACAAACAACGAGCTAAGCTTGGGGGAGTTGATGCACCCAAAATGCATCTACTTTTCCAAGCACTTTGCATCGTATTTCTCTCCGGAGTCCCCCCATAATTGAATAAATCTGCAGAATCTGACGCTGTTTTTAGCAAAAGTCTTCTTTCCGTCTATTTTCGCAGGACTTTTCACAGGGGACGAAAACCACGTAACTTTTTATGGAAAAGAAGGGGAGTGAGCACCAGATGGGGCCGGGGGGCCACCCGATGGCCAAAAGGGGGCCCCACATGCGGCCAGATTCCTTGGCCGCGTGGGGTCACCCCTTTTGGGCCCAGATGGCCCACTCCGGCTAGGTCTTCGACGTACCCCTCCATATATACGAGAAACTGACGGGTTTCGAAGGGGAGGGCTGTTCGCGAAACGGAGCGCCGCCGCCACCACGATCTTCGATTTTGGAGTCAGATTGATCCGGGATTTCACCCCCGAAGGTGGAATTCGAGGGGCTTCGTCACCATCATCATCACCACCATCATCTCCATCAACCATGAGCTCCATCACCCCCTCCATGTGTGAGTAGTTGTTGTAGGCATGTGAGGTGTGAGGGGTTTTGGATGAGATTGATCATGTAATTGCTACCCGGTATGCGGGATCTAGGGGTTTGTCTTGAGAATTCTTATGTCTTATGTTGATGCACTATAGCTAGGCTTAATGCTTATTACTAGGGCCCAATTGGAATGATTTCAGTACTGAACTTACATTGCTACATCATATATTTGAGTTTGGTATCTATCTGCAATGTGTATTACCTGCTATTATGTTGAACCTGCGAACCCTAAAGTGACAGCTAGGGAAAACAACGGGGATATGTTCTAGTTTGAGGATTATGTGTGTTCATGGAGTGTTAATGCGTTGGTCCGGGCTATTCGAAAGGGTAGACCTTAATTACCTGTAGTTCCAAATTGGCCCCGGTGAAATGGGCAGGTAGGACAATAGGCTTTGTGCAAATTCTCTTGGTTAGTACGCACAATAATTTACGGAACACACACCTACATAAAACTGAGATAGAGAAAGGCCCCGCTGCTAGCAAAACATTATTACATGATCAATCTTATCCGTGCAACACCCCGCTGTCACCTCATGCCTGCGTTTTAGTCTCTGGTTTACTTTCACTCTTTTCCGGTGAAAACTGGGAAAACACTTGCTCTCCATTTACTTTCTGTTTGTTTACTTTCACTGCATTATTACACTCACCACTCTCGCTGCAAGTTTGTTGATACATAGGTGTGGTTGGGAGTGACGTCCCAATTGCTAAAGTCTCACGGGTATTCTTATGTTCCCACTGAGTCGAACTACAAATTTGGGTAATACTTCCCATCGAAGACTACGATTGATCTTCTGCACTTGGGAGCCATCAGATACATAGACCGTTATCCAACTGCATCTGTGACTAATAATCCACCCTCAGAGTGTCATTCGAGCAAACTTTGGGTATTAAGTTGCAAGCAACAGATAATTGCAGTAAGCAAAGTGTGCAATGTAAACAATAAAATCATCCTTAGAAAAAGCATTGTTGTTTTCTCCCTAGTGGCAATAGCACATCCCCCACCCATAACGTTTCTGTCACTCGAGCGTGAGTGACAGGGACGCATTAACCCACTATCGAGCATAAATGCCTCCTCTTGGAGTTACAAGCATCTACTTGGCCAGAGCATCTAGTAGTAACGGAGAGCATGAAAGCTCATAAATAACATACAAATGAAAATAAAATGATAGATTGATAATCATTTGACATAGCTTTCAATATTCATCAGATCCCAACAAACACAACATGTAGCATTACAATAAGATGATCTTGATCATGTTAGGCAGCTCACAAGATCTAAACATGAGGCATAAAGAGGAGAGAACAACCATCTAGATACATCTATGGACCCGTAGTCAAGGGATGAACTACTCACGCATCACTCCGGAAGCAGGCGGGTGATGAAGAGGCCTCCGGTGATGATTCCCCCTCCCGACAGGGTGCCGGGCAGAGCTCCAGAACCCTTCTGAACTAGGGTTGACAATGATGGCGGCTACAGATGTTTTCGGTGGAAAAGGCTGGTGTATTTAGGGTTAACCCTCCGAGAGGTATAAATAGGCGAGAGGGCAACGTTGGTGGGCAGCCAGGGGGCCAACACCATCCCTGGGCGCGGCCAGAGGGGGCTCCGCCTCATGGTGTGGGGCCCTTGAGGCGCCCCTCCGGACTCCGTGTACGTGACGACTTTCTAAGACTTATGGGTTTTGTTTCGCCCAATTCCGAGAATATTTGCAGAACAACTTTTCTGAAACTAAAAACAGCAGAAAACAAGAACTGGCTCTGTGGCATCTTGTCAATAGGTTAGTCCCAGAAAATCTATAAAAATGACATAAAGTGCCTAAGAAACATGTAGCATAAGGCATGAAAATAACATGGAACATCAGAAATTATGGATACATTTGAGACGTATCAGGGTGTGTGTGGGGCGAGGGGAGGGGCTGACTATTCCTGTGGATGTTAGCTGCCGGTGTCGTTTAATGTCGTTAAGCTCACGGTGACCTTCGCGTGGGTCTCCGCTCGCAATGCCATTCTTACGTCTGACATTTTGTGGAAATCAATGAGACTTAGAAATTTCTAATTGTTTTTACTCTGACGTGTGTCATTTTCTAGGTTTTATGTAGGATGGATCCATTAGGCTGGCCACAATGGGGGTAACTTCAACTAGTAACGTGCATATGCTACTAGTTACTCACTCCGTCCACAAATAAGTGTACGTTTACCATTTATGGAAGTCAAACATTTGAAAGTTTGACCAACTTTATAGGAAAACATAATAACATTTATGACACTAAATTGGTATCACTAAATCTGGTTTAAAAGTTAGTTTCATTATACATGATTTTATATCTTATATATTGATGTTATTTCATATAAAGTTGGTCAATTTTTAAATATTTTGACCAGGACCAATACTAGAGGTACATTTATTTGAGTACGGAAGGAGTACGTTACTATCTCCATTGTGGTAAGTTTCATAGAGATGGTAACATAGACACACTCATTTATAACTCTATAGACTTATTTTACATTGAAAAGTGTGATACGATGATAACTAGCTAAGTTATTCCATTTGCCCCTCTCTTTATTATTTATATAGCACATCACGTTTTTTTTGCTTACAGGGCATCTATGTTACTATCTTAGTTACTCTCACTGTGAACGGCCTTAGGAGGTCCTATTATGCTTTTTCTTGCGAGCGAAAAGAGTTGGAAGCCTATAGTGCGAAGGTTAACTTCACTCTTAACAATAAAAAAAAATGGGCGCGGCAACACGTGCTGCTCATTCTAGCTTAGCCTATTTTATGTTTGCCCATACTAACAAGGTCATCCTATATATCAGAATGATGTTGTGATTGATTTGGAAACGGTTATTAATAATAAACAAGCCAAAAGATGTCACAATATCATAATCAAGGGGTAAAATGGGAAAACATATTTAGATCCAAATTTATCGCAATGTCAAAACTATAGGGTAAAAAGCGGAATTTACAAAATATATGAACAATACTTTTCATTGCAAAACCCACTATTTACACTATAATAATTGCTTGAAAAATGTCTAAAGTAGTAAAATAATTTTACCAAGACATACACCGACACTGGAATGGCAATAATTTCCCAAGACACCTACAATAATATTATTTTTGCATCTAAAAAAATATACATTTGTACGTAGTAGTGACTAAGCTTTAAAAAAGATCGATTGCACTCATAGCTACACCATTATATTTCTAGACGGATGAGAACAATGTATAATTAAAATGGTCGTAAATTGAACCAACCAAACAATGGTTTGCCCAATAAATAGAAGCAACCAATTTCTAGAGATTCTTGAAAATTGGTGAACAATAATTGTTCGATCGAGTCATTTGCTCGCACACCTACACAAACTAGGCTTGGTGACAAACCGCATATATATACACATCTCGTGATGTAATATTGCAACAAAGAAACTTTAGAACAAATTTCAGGTCACCACAATAAAATCAAGAAAGTGGCCAAGTCCGTGAATGAAAAGTTGAAAACATTGAGTAACATGAGCAATGCGCACCCGTGAAGAACCTTAGGAATGGAAGGCATCAGAAGTTTATGCTCTCGACCAACATATGTATAAGGTGGTGCACATAGAAGGGCCATGGCTGCGAGGATGTGTCGTTTGTTGTCTCTGCGCCATTATGGACCCTGCATTGTCTTGGATCCGCCACACACTAGCAGGCACTTGAACTCGTCAAGACGCATACATGAATCCTTGCCTAGGTACATGTGTGACTGTTATCAAGGTTGCACGTTCAATAGGGTTCTGCGTACATTTCTTCCACAACCAACTAGTCCGTAAATATTGACTACATTTGATGGTTTTGTTGCTTCCTCCTTACGAAGCTCGCGTAGCTTGCAACCGTGAGGTGTTGATGTGAACAATCGATCACGCACGAAATTTAGTTATTGCTTTATAAAACAAATCGATCGGACTTCTATTTTTCATCCTAGATTTTGGCAGGTCGCTCCTTATTTTAGAAATGGAGGCCTCGGCCCCAGCCTCTGCATCAAATCGATGCGCACAGACGGATTTTATTAAAATGTAAACGTCAAAAGTTGTCACCCGTACAATTCATGGATCACATAAAGTGGATACAAAAATAAGCCAAAGAAAAATGCCAGCTTTAAGCATCAAGACGCCTCGTATTAACCACCCACTCCGGCTGTAGATAACTCGAACGACCGCCATCAGTCGAGCATAACCTGTATCCATAAGTCCTTGCTGATCCGCAGGAAGGAGTAAGGACCATATCTGGATAGTGAACATCGTCATGTTGATAACCTGTAAGAAATGTTCACCTTGTCTCTTGTAAAAAACAACATCATTACGATATTTCCATATATCCCAACGAACAGCAGCAACGCCTACTCGTATATGTGTTTTTTTTTTCTATCAATACCATTCAACCAAGAACCAAATATATTTAAAAAGCTAGTCGGTGGGTAAATGCTAAAAGTGAAGTGCACGAGGCACTAAATATCACGCGCAAAAGAGCAAGATATGAAAAGATGTTCAACGGATTCATCCGTATCGCAAAAAACACACTTTTTATATCTTGACCGTATTCGCTTAATTAAATTATCTTTTGTGAGTATTACTTTGAGACTTACAAACCATAAAAAGATTTTAATCTTTAGAGAAACTTTGAGTTTCCACACATATTTTCGGAGATATCGTGTGGAACCATGCATGAGATCCGCATACACCGACTTAACGGAAAAACCCCCCATCTAGAGTTAATCTCCATCGAAATGATCTGACTCCTCCGATAAGGAGACACTCATTAGTAGTTCCACTAGATGTAACCATTGGCTGCATCTCACCCCTGAGATAGCTCTCCGAAATTGAATATTTAGAGGTATGTTAGATAGCACGCTCGCTATTGTTATCCATTTATGTCTAGCAATATTATATAAAGAGGGGTATGTTTCGGACAACGCTTTGTCCCCTAACCAATGGTCTTCCCAAAATCGCACTTTCTGACCATTGCCTACGTCGAAAGAACCCCGTGAAAAAAAATCATGCTTAATCCTCATCAAACCTTTACAAAAAGGAGAACCCGATGGTGTTGTTTCTATCTGGGATAACGGTTTATCCCCAATGTACTTATTAGATAGACCAATATACTCATTGGATAGAAGTTCCTGCCATACCCCTTCTTCATGCAAAATTTTATAAAACCATTTACTCAACAGACTATGGTTCTTAATATCTAGCACCTCAATACCCAGATTCCCTTGATCCTTTGGGCGGCACACTATGTTCCATTTTGTTAAACGATATTTCCTCTTCTTGCTATCACTTTGCCAAATGAAATGAGGCCGATAAAAGAAACTAGTCTCTTGCGCACTCCTTTTGAAATTTCAAAGAATGATAGAAGAAACATTGGTAGACTTGATAAAACTGAGTTAATTAGAATGAGACGGTCCCCGTAAGACAACAACTTCCCGGCCCAAGAACTCAATTTTTTTCTCAAAACAGTCCTCTACCAATTTCAATTCTTTATTGAGAAGCTTCCTATGATGTATCATAATGCCAAGATACTTAAAAGGTAAAGTTCCTACATCACACACAAAAATGTGTCTGTAATCCTCTTGAGAATCTAAAGTTACTGCCCCAGACTAGCAGTCCAAGACCCCTCATATGCATACATTCACGATCCCAGAACAATCAGTCGTGAACAACATATGAAGTTGGTACACAGATTACATCATCCATTACACGAATAATAAAGGTCTTACACAAATGGTCACATGACCAAGTCTTAGATAACTGCCACGCAGGACATACAAATACCATTAACACAGCGGAAGATAGCAAAACACAATGCGATAGAGCGCAAGTCACGCCTTAACCTACAGACTGCTGACCGGGAGACGAGCCTAGTTCGCAGGGGCATCAATGTAGTACTCCTCCTCATAGTACTCGTCCCGGGGCTGCTCCTTGTAGTCTGGCCAAGTAAATAGCCAGGGACGAAACCAATATAATTACATTTGAATGTACTTTGCAAGACATCCTTTGTATAACTTACAAAATGCAAGTATGCTTATATGGTGGAGTGGGTAGTATTACATAGGGTTTGCTACCCATGATGAATGAAAGATACATCATGGTTGATTTAACATCTCTATATCTTTGTTGAAGAAGATACTTTAAAAGAAAATAATATAGTTTCTCTTGTAGATATCGCATATACAAGAGGTTTTGTAAGAGTTTGTTTAGAAAAGAAGTTTTTTTCCTTTTTCTTTTTCTTTGCAAAACTTCTTGTAACACAGCTTCCAACTTTTCCTCATGTGTACCTCATAGGTACAAAGTTCCTCTTCCAGTACGTCGCAGGTACAAGTCCTTTTTCAAAACATCCTTTTTGAAAAAATTGACACAATGCTAGTTACGTGGCCATTCAACTGTCCATATCCGAGGACGCGGCTATTTCGAATAGTTTTACTCTGTAGAGGTGTACAACCCACAAGATCCAGAACATCTGCCATGAATCACCCATGGACTGTCCGCGACAGTATACGAACATCAGATAACTAGTCTAAACCTTCCAGGGCCGGCCCTGGAGGGGGTCTGCGGGGGCGGCCGCCCGGGGCCCAAAAATTTTGGGGGCCCCTCCCAGATATACGTATACTATCACTAGATATATATGTACGTGCAAAAAAAAACGGGGACTAAGGAATTTTCCGTGTCCAAGTTGTACAGGTTGGGCCAACTGGGCCTGATGTAGTTTATGCATCGCTACCGATCAATGATCGATGGATTGTTTCCTTTGCTAGCTGATGTTGGCTCGAGCCTTGATGCCTTGATATGTCCGTCCGATCCAAAGACTCAAAAGACAAAACCTGCTGACATGGACGCCCTGAACTGTTTTCTCTCGCCACACACCACGAACAGACGAACATTGTCTATGCGCCGTGCGCGAGGCACGCGGCCACGGAGGCGCTGATTCTGTTCGGTCTTCGGCTTTCTGTACTTAGGATCATCCAGGCGACCAAGAGTTGTCGGCCACGTCGCCAGAAACTGTTACAGTGATTGATTAGTTTTGATGATTCTATCTTGTTTAATGATTCTATCTTCTTTAATTTTTGATAGTTTATTATGTCTTGATTTTTTTTCATGTTCTTTTATTTTCAGCGGCGTTGTTATGAAGCCTAAATCTGGAGCTGAGAAAAGGAAAAGAGAGAACGAGGATCAAATTTTGATTGATTCATAAAGAGGAGCTATTCATAAGTTTTTGAAAAGTAATACAAGTACTTCAAAAAAATTAGACACTAGTTCTTGTGGGGGAACTAAGTGATGTGAATCTAGAAGATGACACTCACACGGAAGACAATGTTGATATCAACTCGGACGATATCAATGTGACTGATCATGACTATGTATTTAATTTATCTCCCACATAATCTGGTAGTGTTAATGAAGAACCGGTTCATGTCGATAGTTATGATCTGGCAAATTGTGCTAGTCTTGATAACAATGCAATGTACACAATAGTTGAGAAGGGGCCTATTGGAAAAGATAGTATTACTTTTCTTTTAAGTGGTAAAAAACATTTTCATATACACACGCTACTTATTTGTAATAAGGGGCCCAAAATTTTAGTTTCGCACTGGGCCCCTGAAATCTCAGGGCCGGCCCTGAAACCTTCCACTATGTTCAAGCAAGTATATTACTATCCCTTCAACTGAGTTTGTTCTCCCCGGCACCGTGTCCCACACTACCATGACAGGAGACCTAACTGTTGCAGCCGGAGGGAAAATTAATCCCACACTTTGCATGTCTCATGTCTCGTATCTCAAGCGTGGCAACATTTCAGTTCAGAGGATCCATTCCTCTATAGCACTTGGGATAGAACACACACTAACACAAACAAGTTTCTAGCAAGGCCTCTTGACCATGTTGAGGTAGAGTGGCAGTATGTCTTGGTTGTCCAGCGAAGACTAGGTGCTGTGTGTTTTCTAAAACAATTTTAAAACTTTCCTCTTTGCCTCCTCAAGTGAACAAGGTCCCACCTTTCCACCGGGGTTTTTCCATAAAGCTTTTGTTTACAAAACCACATTTTAGTGTGTCCACTAAGGGATTTCAATACTATTGATTTAGGTGGTATTTTTATACCATATGGTGGCTAAATCCTTGGTAACACCAAGTTTGACTACTAGCAATGTGATAGTTACATATAATATTAATAGTAGTAATAGCCACAACAAAAATAGTTCTGTTAACCATATTTTTGTAAAACTTCAAAAGTAAAACACGCATGATAGATAATGACAAGTGTAATAACAGCAAGCATTAGGATGGCTTTCCTTGGTATTGTTCCTGGTTCTGCTCTTTGAAATAACAGGAGTGAAAATAAGCCTCCTCTCCAATATCTCCTTCTTCGTTTTCTAAAGTCGTAAAAAGAAATAAAGGACACACATTCAGAACCAACTAAGGCAAACAATGGTACAAATCAATACATACAACAAGCACAATAGAAAACAATCTATCACTCAATTTTCCAAAGGCAAAAATATTACACACACACATAAATAAAACTAGACTACTAGAAAACATGACTATGGTGGAGAAATTATGTTTCTCACAAAAATGCAATGGCATCAGTGGGTGTTCCACTAGCCTACCAAGGCATTAAGAGGTCACAATGCGTCTGGTAATACTTGGGAAAAATTATCATCCCACTAAATAAGCATAAAAAACAATACTCATACTAGTGATAATAATAGGAAGCAATTTAATCAAGTCAAAACTACTCATGATTTCCAATAAATGAAAGTACAAGCTATCAGAGGTGATACACCCCTAATATCAGTACCAAAATGGTACTGTACCTAACATAACAACATCAAAACCTTAGCTACTAAACAAAAAAGTAACATGCCACAATTTCCTAAACATTAGGAAATTCTAGAAAATGACTACACTAGCAAAACTAATTCCAATCAAACACCCAAAGTACTAAAAAATTTCTAACATGCTAGTTCTGTAAGAAAACAACCTAATAACAGGTAATAACAACCTTACACATGCTTGAAAACATAAATCTAATTCTTAAGTATTGAATAGATCTAATTCACACAATAATAAAATAAAAACAGAAAAGTGCAAAATCTAGTTATGCATACCAAAATTATTCTACAGCTCAAAAAATTTCACCAAGCTAGGATTATGTAGATCTAACCAGACAAAAGCTCATACAATTGGATTCACATCAAAAATCATCACCAAACAACCTACAAAAATCCTAGAAGTGCTCCCTTGTCATTTACCAAAATGCATGGAATTTTCTCTAGGATTCTCACTTGCAAGAAAGTCTAAGTGCTACGGGTAGGTATAAATTAGCGCTATCCAAAACAATTGAGTTTGCATTTTTAGGATTCTTATTCTAAAAGTTATGCCAAAATGGCTTAACAGATAGGTGCTGCAAGCATAAACATTACTACAAATTAAAGTCAAAACGTAAATCTACCACATGGATCTCGTTAAGAAAATATTAGGGTACAAGCATGATTTTTCTTTTGGCCATATTTGCATGTTTCGTATTTTTCATAGGGCAAAAGCAAGGGGTGCATATTCTGTTTATTTTCCAAAAGAATAAAATCACAGGGATAAAAATCGGCACGGGCCAGATCTGCACGGGCACGGCCCAAGTAGCGGCCGAATCAGCCCGTGGGCACGCTCGCGCACTCCCTGCACGGCAACGGTTGGATTCAAAGGGGGCCGTAGATCTCGCGATCTACGGTCCACGTGCCTTCTTCCTCCTCTCTCCCTCTCTCTCTCTCTCTCATCGCACACGGGCAGAGACACGGGGACGCGGCGTGGCTTACCTAGGGGCGATGAACGGCAGTGGCGCGCGGTCGGGGTGGTCTCTGGAGGTCGACGCAGTGCAGGCGAGCAAACGACGGCTCCAAACGACGGCGGCGAGCAGCGCGTCCGCGGCGGCTCCAAGGACGGCGGCGGCAAACCTGCAAACGAATGGCCACGACGGCGAGTCAGGGAGATGCGCATGGGTATGGGGAGTGAGGCTAGGGCGCAGGGGCAAGGTTTGAGTGGCCGGGGCGAGATCAACCTTGAACGTGATCCGCGGTGGCCGGCGACGGGTTTCTTCCTCGCCTCGCTCACAGAGAGTGAGTGGGGTTGATTGGGGCGGCTAGGGCGTGCGTTGGAGTGGTGGTGGAGTGGGTGGCGCGGTGGTGTGGAGGGGCATGCCTTATAGGCGCGGGGACAGGTGGTGGTCGAGGGCATGGCCCCGGACATGGGCGCGGGCGGCACATGCGGTGGTTGTGGCGTCGCAACGGGGTAGGCGCGGGGCGCACTGGCGTAGGGCGGCGAGGTGAGTCGCGATGGTCGCGGTGTTGTGGCCACAGTTGGATGTGGCGGGGCGCGCACTGTGTGCCTGCGTGCTGCCCCCCCCCCTCTCCGTTTTCGGCTCTCTCTTCTCCCTCTCATCTCTCTCTCTCTCTCTAACCACCCAAAAAGGGATCCAAAGCACAAATGCAAGAGGCAGCATAGGGGAGTGGATAGGACATGGCCTCTCCCCCTAATTCAAAAAAAATCAAACCATTTTAATCACTTAAACTTCTGTCCAAATAAGATTCAGGAAAGTGACTTAACTGAATTTTTGCCAAGTGTTGAAACAGACAAAATCATCAAAATTTCCATGCTTATTTAAAATAGCAAATGATGTCCAACTTTGGAATTTCAACTTGGATATTGATAAACATGTCATGAACTTTCATAAAAAAAAATTAATATTTTTTTTTAAGTGTGCAAGGCTATGAAGACATGCTGGAAAAAGGGCATCTTTCTATTTTTCTCTGTTTTCCAAATTCTCTGTTTTTCTGTCTTATTTTCTTGCCACAAAAACAAGCAGGAAACTATATGTTCCAAACTCCACAAATCAAACCAAGGTTACGGATTTGTAGTGCACATACCATAGAACAATTATATGCCAAGAAAACATAAAATTGGATACTATACCTAATTGAAAACAAGTGCTAGAAAATGGTATTTGGCTATTTTTTCAGGGAAGAACTCTAATAGAAAAATGAAAGGAAAACATCCACATTTCCAAATGTCATTTTGTTTCCTTGGATGAAAAAAAGCCAAATAATATTGTCAAGTTAAAAACAAGCATTATCCAATACTTGGAGCAAAAATTACTCAAGGTATCATATGGAAAACATCAGAGGAAACACTAGTGTGCTTTTAGGAAAAAATGATACTTGATTCAAAAGAAAACATAGCTTGCATTGCATAGATAACCATGGTCACATACATATATTTGGTCCATCCAAACCTATTACAAAAGTTTTTGTTGGCTCACATTTTTGGCTCCCTTAGCTATATTACAATGGTCCAAAAACTGGGGTGTGACAGTTACCGAACCAATAAATTTCACTTTTATGAAAATTGATTTTCAATCCCGGTAATTGTTCGAACATAGCGAGAATGAGTTTCAGATTGAGCGCTTTTTGGATATCATGTTCTAAGAAGAGAATGGTGTCAACCGCATATTGTAAAATTTAAACCCCACCATCCACCAAATGTGATATCAGTCCACCTACTTAACCATCCTCCTTGGTGCGAGCAATAAGTACATCAAGCTTATCTGCTACAAGGTTGAAAAGAATACGAGACAACGGGTCTCCTTGTCTTATTCCTTTTAGAGTTTGGAAAAAATGGCTAATATCGTCATTGACTTGGATTCCAATACCCCCCTGAACAAAACGAGCAACCCACTCACACCATGATGATGAAAAACCTTTCATTTTTAGAACTTGTTGAAGAAAAGACCAAGTAACCTTGTCATATTCTTTTTCAAATTCGATTTTGAAAAGAACCCCATCTAATTTCTTCCTCTTGAGCTCATGAATCGTTTCATGCAAAATTACAACCCCCTCTAAAATGTTTCTACCAGGGATAAAAGCTGATTGTGTTGGCCTAATCACCCTACTCGCAATAGATGTCACCCTATTAGTAGCAACTTTAGTAAAGATTTTAGAACTCACGTTTAATAAACATATAGGTCTATATTGTTCGATACGGGACACATCCTCCTTCTTGGGCAGCAAAGTAATAACCCCAAAATTGAGACAAAATAATTGTAGATCACCTCTATGTAACTGGGAAAACAAAGTCATCAATTTGTTTTTAATGACTTTCGAGTAATGTTGATAAAACTCCGCTGGAAACCGTCTAGTCCTGGAGCTTTATTATTCTCCATTTGAAAAATCGCTCTTGGGAAGGTCGTTGTGGCCACAAACTACCAAAGAAGTCAACAGATTTTGCCATCTGGCAGAAGGTTCAACATTGTACTCCCCTCGGTCGAGTTGTACGGCTGTTTACGGGTCTCTTCATCTTCACCATACTTTAGAGCATCTCCGGTCGGAAACCCCAAACTATCCGTGGACACGTCCGTGACCAGACCACCCTCCAACCATGTATCTCAAAGTCTCCCAAATTTGTGGGGTCATTTGCATGTGAGATTGGTTAAGAATGAGAGAGAAGAACAAACAAAGGACATAAGAAAAGAAAGCAAAAATGTGGCCCAACCACACACCCGGTTAGGTCCGGACGGGCTAATCCAATCCCAAACTCTTGGGGGCTGCCGGACCGTCCGGATGCATGAGGAGAGTTTGGGGACCATGGTTGGGTGCATGATTTCACACTCTCTCCTGTGCGGCCGGACGTTTGTGTGAGGTTTGGGGTCCCTTGTTGAAGATGCTCTAAGACATGATTTATCTCGTAACCCGCCTGCACCCGCACCGGCAAAGCATACTCCCTCCGTCCTTGAATAAGCGTACCTCTAGAATTGGTCCTAGTCAAACTTTTTAAACTTTGACCAACTTCACATAAAATTATTCGAAACTTGGCTGCCCGCTGGTCCGGTAGAAACATGACATGAACAAGTCCGAGCTAAAAAGAACACGCTAGTCACTAGTTACAAAACTTGGTAAGTACGGTATGCTTTCACGTCTGAGACATGGCATAGGATTTTCAAGCGACGAAACTTTGCAGTCACATGCAAAGACGCGAACTGTTATAGTGTCAAAAGAATTCAGGCTTGGATGAAAGTTTCAAATATCTTAACGATTTGACTTTTCATCTTTCGGCTTAGCGTTGTCGGTGTGAGAGACTGTAGGCATCCGATTGTTTTGTGGAAGAAGCCACGAGCGATACCTCTACAGGCCACAGGAGGCACACGCGTTTGTCGTCAGTTGATATCATCTAGAACCTGATGCTTTCCTCGCAATGGTCCAGAATTACAGGGTGGCATGTCCGAGCCCGCACACTGAAACATGAGCAGAAAACACAAGTCTCGAGCTCACTAATATAGAACTTGGGCAAGTACATTGATCGATCCGTGTTATTACAAAACAAATGAAAGAATGCGATATGCATACTACTAGTACTAGTACATTTACACCATCATCACTTCCAAAACGACCACCACTGTCGATCCGTCATCAATGGCGAGGAAGCCCACTTCCGTTCAAATGGATCGAAACCAAAACTCCTCGGTTGAGATGCCGGGTACGGTGATGCCATGCGTGGTCCTCAACGGAGCTTGCACTCGGCGGGCAGGCCCTCGGCGACGCGCTTGGGGTCGGTGCAGTAGTTGTAGATCATGAACTTCCTCTGCACCCAGCGCATGCGGCGGTAGGTCATGCCGCTGAGCTCCTGGTTCCACCAGCTGCTGCTGCTGCTGCTGGCGCCTGTGGCCTCCATGGTGCCGGCCGGGCAGCGCTGCGCGCCGGCCGACATGACGCAGGCGTCGGCGTTGAAGTTGCGGAAGGATGCGACGAAGGGGGCCTTGCTCCAGTCGGTCTTGACCCGGCCGCCCTGCGTGGCCCAGTCGTCGGCGTTCCAGAGGCTCGCGTAGAGGCGCATCGGCTGGGTCTTGGGGAAGGACACGCCGCGCGCCTCGTGGTTCTTGAAGTCCCTGATCGGGGTGCCGTCCACCGCGAATCTGTAGCAGCACAGGAGGACAACATTAGCGACAACCCAAACACCGTGCGGCTCTCTCTGCCGTCACCCAAGAAAATACAGTAATTTTTTTTTCTTTAAGGAAAGAAAAAGATTGCAGGACTGACGACTCACATGACGTGCTGCGGGTTCCAGATGATGGAGTAGGTGTGGAAGGTCTTGGTGGGGTCGAACCAGAGGCGGAACTGCTGCTCCCGCTTGCCCTGCCCGCGCGCGAACACGTTGGTGTGCAGCGTGTAGGGCTCGCCGGTGACGTTGCCCAGGAACTCGAAGTCGATCTCGTCGTGCGCGTCTCCCTGCGACGACAGCTGCACACGGACACAGAAAGAACCATCAGCATCACGTACCATTGGACTCTGAAGAAATGCACTGACGAATGAGGAATGGGAAGGTTCATTACGTAGAAGGTGGTGACGGTGCCGGCGGAGTTGCCGGGGACGAGCTTGATCTGCATGTCGATCTTGCCGAAGAGGTACTCGTTCTTGGACTGGAAGCCAGAGCCGGAGCCCTTGTCGAGGGTGAGGTCGAGCCCGCGGCCGCCGTCCACGACCTTGCCGCGGCCGTCGCCCCACGACATCTCGGCGTCCTGGAAGAAGTTGCCGCCCTGCGCCACCGCCAGGAGGCAGGCCACGGCCGCAATGCCGAGCGCGACACCCGTCCTCATCGCGGAACGATCTTTCTCGCTAGCTGCTTGCTTCTACAGAGTAAAGTGTGGGGAGAGAGCTGAGCTCGAGTGCTCGAAGCTGCTGGCTTGGGGAAGGAGGTGGATGGATTGGAAGGATTGATGGATTGGCCACTAGGGAGTGGTGGTATTTATACGGGAGAGGGAGAGGGAGAGGGAGCGTGACAGGCTGTGGTGTGGTAAGTGGTATCCAACGGGCAAGTCCCGTACGTGCCGGCTGGCTCCCTGGCGCGTCCGACCGTGGTTACGGGCGGAGTAAATGCGGGTGGATGGTTTTGGGTCTGGTCGCGCGGCAGCGGCAGCGGCAGCTGGAGGCACCCTGGATCCAGCCCCCCGAGCGGACGTACGCTACGCGCCGGGAAGGACTGGTGGGGCCGCACGGTAGACTTTACTTGACCGCGTCCATCCCTCCCCGCAGCGCCATCCGCGAAAGTGGATGAGACCGGGTAGATGGGAAATGCGCAGCTTTTTCGCAGCTTTGGTTTGCCACTCCTCCGGCACGGGCAGTGGTTTCGCGTCGCTTTACAGTTCACCGACCGATAGATCGGGAGCTGGCTGGCTGCCCGCCTGCGATCTGATCCCGCCGTGGCATGTGCGCGCAGGTCTGCGATTCGGGGAAGGTTCTCTCGGTTTCCCCTCGCCCGAAGGAACGACGCGGCCGGCCTTTCCTCTAGGGCACTGCAGATCGATTCCGCACTAGTATGTGGGTGCGTGCAAGTGTGGTCAATTATTGTAAGAAAGCTCGATCTAGAGGACGACGGATGTCGTAGCTGCTGAGTGCGTTTTACAGTGCATCGCATGCTGTCACTGAAATGGCGTAGTAACATTTTGATTGAGCAAATGGGTTAATTAGCAGAGCTCATACTACTACTATGATTCTCGAGCGCTCCGATCGACAAGCTGTCGTTAGGTACGGGTACCCTGGTTTGGACGACTGTCCACGAGCCAACAGACTCGCCGTTGGACCTGTCCAAATAGCGAATCAAACGGATTTGGAATGGATCGCTTCTCGCTTCTTGCCCCCACTTGATCCCCTACTGTCGTGCAGTTTATGCTTTGAAAATATTACACTTAGCCCTAATAGAGTCATGAGATCACGGAAGGCTATAGAAGCTAGGAGTATTAGTCTACCATTTCTCTGCATTTTAGTGCATGCACGTTTCATCGGTCACACTCCCGACGTGCCACGACGGCGAAGAAGAAACCCGCTCCTACCTGTTGTGGAATTTTATGCACAATCTGAGAAACCAATAGCCGCCGATGGTCCGACTGGGCATGGCTCACTATGCAGTATGCATGCATACAGCTAGAGCCTGCCGCGTCTGCGCCCAATGAATCCAAGTAAATTATCCACAGTGGCGAGCACGGCGGAGGACACGTCGGCGTCAATGGCATGTGGCAGGTGATGGCCTCGCGGGAGCCAGCTGGGCTCTGCTCACTGCTACTCCTACTCAAGTGCATCTACTGCCTGTGCGTAGCACCTGCCCCCGATCCAATCCAATCCAGACCAATCCTGCACCAGTACAACATTCAAAACACGCCCATGTCTATAGAGATCATCATATCCTTGCCAAAACACAGCTGTCCGGGTTGTCCAGGAGCAGCGGCGCCAGCCGGACCGACCGACGTCCCGGCTCGGGAGTCGCGGAGAAGGGGGGCAGCGAGGAGTGGGCCGTGCGTCGTGAGTGATGGTGGCGCTGAGTACCGAGCCGTCTCCTCCATGCATGTTTCTTCCTTCCCTCCGGTCGACTCGATCGTCCGGCACTGGGATCCATCCACCGTCACTCGCCTCCATGGCTCCATGCCTTCTCATCGTCGCTAGCTCCTCTTTACTCCGTCCTACCTCTGCTACTACTGCGGTACATTCTCGATAGGTAGACGTTCCCATTTCAAAAAAAAAAAAAAAAACATTCTCAATAGGTAGACGTTGGCGAATCAATGGGATTGGTTGAATGTGCATCCACGCTCTCGATCACGGAACTTCGGTGAGTCTTTAAAGTCGTACGTACGAGTATATTAATTTACCGGATTCAATGTCACGTACGTACGCACGTACTACTACTAACAGCTCTTCGTTGCTTCATCGATTGTCGCCGCACGAGCGCGATCGCTATATTATCGGCTAGTTGCTGATTGTTCAGATGCATATATCCTGTAAAAATTGCACATCCATGTTATTATGGTGATCTAAATTCATATGAAGATAAAGGAAAATTCGGCCTCCGCTACGCTTCGGCCCGCGTGGAGTGCACGGCGGGGGGTGGCAGCACCCCGCGGTACGGTACGAGTTGATACCGAGTCGGAGTTGGACACACAGTTACCGACCTAGTTAGGTCAGGACCGCCTTTATATACCTCTTGTAAGCCGCCGCACGGGATAAGCCACATATTGTAAATCCCGGCGCGATTGTAACCTCACCCCGAAATAGTGAAGTATTGCTGGCTGGCGCCCGTGGGTTTTTTCTCTTCCTTGTTGGAAGGGTTTTCCACGTTGAAATCTCGTGTCCCCGTTGGTTCGATCTTACTTAATTTCATCGTTGTTTTGCTATTGCGTGTAACAAGTGGTATCAGAGCCCTGTTTCAGATTAGGGATTCGCGATGGCATCGATGAAGTTTGATCTACCGTTGCTGGACTACAAGACGAGGTTTTCTCTGTGGCAGGTAAAGATGCGTGCGATTCTATCGCAAGCATCGGATCTTGATGAGGCGCTAGATGAGTTCGGGAATAAGGAAGCCAAGGATTGGACTGCCGATGAGAAACGCAAAGATCGTAAGGCTTTGTCATTGATTCAACTTCATCTATCTAATGATATCTTGCAAGAAGTGCTGCAGGAGAAATCCGCAGCAACGTTGTGGCTCAAGCTGGAATCGATCTGCATGTCAAAGGATCTAACCAACAAGATGCATGTTAAGATGAAGTTGTTCTCGCTCAAGATGCAAGATGGTGGTTCTGTCATGAGCCACTTGTCGATCTTCAAGGAGATCGTGTCCGACCTAGTGTCGATGGAGGTAAAATATGATGATGAAGACTTAACTCTTCTGCTGTTATGTTCGCTGCCTAGCTCTTTTACAAACCTGCGTGATACCATACTGTTAAGCCGCGATGAACTAACCCTCGCGGAAGTTTGTGAGACCCTGCAGACCAGGGAAAAGATGAAAGTTATGGTGCAGTCTAACCCATCGTCCTCCAAAGGCGATGCATTGCAGGTTCGAAGCAGACCTGAGCAGCGAGATAACAACTATAACAACAACAACAGAGATAAGAGCAGGGATCGTTCCAAGTCCAAAGGACGTGACAAGTTCTGCAGGTATTGTAAGAAAACCAATCACACCATTGAGGATTGCTGGAAAGTGCAGAACAAGGAGAAAAGGAACGGCACATACCAACCGAAAAATAAATCTGACGGTAATGGTAATGGTACTGGTAAGCCTGCTGTTATTGCTGGTGATAATAGTTCGGATGGTGAATGCCTAGATGTTTTTGCTGCTTGTGTTACCCGTGATGATGAGTGGATTCTTGATACTGCTTGTTCGTTTCATATTTGCTGTAACAAAGATTGGTTCAGTTCTTATGAGGCTGTGCAGACTGGAGATTTTGTGCGTGTGGGGAACGGCAACAAATGTCACATTGTTGGCGTTGGATCTGTTCAGATCAAGACCCATGGTGGGATGACACGTACATTGACGGGAGTGAAACACATACCATCCATGGCGAGAAATTTGATCTCGCTGAGTACCCCTGACTGTGACGGGTACAAGTACGCTGGAGGGGATAAACGCCTGAAGGTATCAAAAGGTTCTCTTATTGTTATGATTGGTGATATGAATTCTGCCAAGTTATATATTCTTAGAGGTAGCACATTGCCTGGTACTGCTGTTGTTATTACTAATGATGATCCAAGTACAACTAACCTCTGGCATAAGCGACTTCGACACATGAGTGAACATGGTATGACAGAATTGGTGAAGAGAGAACTTCTGAAGAACTGCAATATGAGTAAGTTGTCGTTCTGTGAACACTGCGTGTTTGGTAAGCATAAGAGAGTTAAGTTCAATGCTTCCGTTCATACCACTAAAGGTACATTGGATTATGTACATGCTGATTTATGGGGGCCCTCACGTAAGCCCTCTTATGGTGGTGCTCGTTATATGGTTACTATCATTGATGATTACTCTAGAAGAGTTTGGCCTTATTTCCTGAAAACTAAGGATGATACTTTTGCTGCTTTTAAGGAGTGGAAAGTTATGATTGAAAAGCAAACTGAAAGAAAGGTGAAGTTGCTTCGTATTGACAATGGTGGCGAATTTTGTTCGCATGCTTTCGATGATTATTGTGTGCAGGAAGGCATTGTCAGGCATCACACCATCCCATACACACCTCAACAGAATGGTGTAGCTGAGCGGATGAACAGGACGATCATCTCCAAAGCTCGCTGCATGTTGTCTAACGCCCGCATGAATAGGCGTTTTTGGGCTGAGGCTACCAACACTGCCTGCTACTTGATTAACAGGTCACCATCCATCCCTCTTGACAAGAAAACTTCTATTGAGGTATGGTCTGGTGAGTCAGCTGATTATTCACAACTGAAAGTTTTTGGTTGCACTGCCTATGCTCATGTTGATAATGGAAAGTTAGAGCCTAGAGCTGTTAAGTGCTTATTTCTTGGTTATGGTTCTGGAGTAAAAGGATATAACTTGTGGAACCCGGAAACCAAAAGACTTTCTTTAGTAGGAGTGTTGTGTTTAATGAATCTGTTATGTATGTGGACAATTTATCGACTGATGTTGTGCCAGATTCTTCTGATGAGGACGAACCACGAGTTCGTGTGCAGGTGGAGCTAGAACACCTGGATGAGGAGGAAACTGAAATTGATGGGGAGGATATTGTGCCACCCTCACCTCCTATTGTGCAGCAAGAAAATTTGTCTATTGCAGAGCGCAGAGAGAAGAGAAATAAAGGGTCTCGTACTCGTTTAATTGAGGAATGTGATGTTGTTTATTTTGCTCTAAGTTGTGCAGAACAGGTGGAGAATGATGCTGAACCTGCTACATATAATAAAGCTATTGCTTCGGTTGATCGTGACAAGTGGATTGGTGCAATGCACGAGGAGATGCAATCACTTGAGAAAAATGGCACGTGGGATGTCGTGCGCTTGCCTAAACAAAAGAAGACCGTACGTTGTAAGTGGATCTTCAAGAGAAAGCAGGGTTTAACTCCAAGAGAGCCTCCTAGGTTTAAGGCAAGGTTAGTAGCAAAAGATTTCAGCCAGATTTCATGAGTGGATTATAATGATGTGTTCTCACCTGTTGTCAAGCATAGTTCTATCCGTACTTTCTTTAGTATTGTTGCTATGCATGATCTTGAGCTTGAGCAGTTAGATGTGAAGACTGCGTTTTTGCATGGAGAACTAGAGGAGGAGATATACATGGACCAACCTGATGGGTTCATAGTGCCTGGTAAAGAGGATTTCATGTGCAAGCTAAAGAAGTCTCTTTACGGTTTGAAACAGTCTCCTCGACAATGGTATAAAAGGTTTGATTCTTTTATGATGTCGCATGGCTTTAAGAGGTATGAATATGATAGCTGTGTGTACATTAAATTTGTTGATGAATCACCTATATACTTGCTGCTATATGTTGATGATATGTTAATTGCTGCCAAGACCATGAAAGAAATCACTACATTGAAGAAACAATTGAGTAGTGAGTTTGAGATGAAGGATCTTGGTCCTGCTAAGAAAATTCTAGGTATGGAAATTTCAAGAGACAGAAAATCTAGACTGCTATTTCTTAGTCAGGAGAATTACATTAAGAAAGTTCTTCATCGTTTTAATATGCATGATGCAAAGTCTGTTAATACTCCTATTGCTTCACACTTTAAATTGTCAGCATTGCAATGTCCTACTACTGACAAAGACATTGAGTACATGTCACGAGTTCCTTATGCTAGTGCTGTTGGTTCCTTAATGTATGCCATGGTGTGTTCTCGGCCTGATTTATCATATGCTATGAGTTTAGTCAGTCGATACATGGCTAATCCTGGTAAAAAACATTGGAAAGCTGTTCAGTGGATTTTCAGGTACCTTCGCGGCACATCCAAAGCTTGCTTGAAATTTGGCAAGACTGGTGAGGGACTCGCATGCTATGTGGATTCAGATTATGCTGCCGACTTGGATAAGAGGAGATCCCTCACAGGTTATGTGTTTACGATTAGTGGATGTGCCGTTAGCTGGAAGGCTACCTTGCAGGGTGTTGATGCACAATCTACTACTGAGGCCGAGTATATGGCTATTGCTGAAGCATGCAAAGAGGCAGTTTGGTTGAAAGATCTGTTTGCTGAGCTTTGTGGAGATGATACTTGCATTAACCTGTTTTGTGACAGTCAGAGTGCTATTTACCTTACTAAGGATCAGATGTTTCATGAGAGAACAAAGCACATTGATGTCAAGTACCATTATGTGCGTGATGTTGTAGCACAAGGTAAGCTGAAGGTATGCAAGATTAGTACTCATGATAATCCTGCTGATATGATGACAAAGCCAGTTCCTATTGCTAAGTTTGAGCTTTTCTCAAGCTTAGTTGGTATCACTGCTTAGCCCAAGAGGCTATTTGGCGCCGAAGGTGTTTTCTTTGTGTGTTTCAGGTGAAGGTTCTCATTTATGCTACAAGATGGAATTTTTCTCAAGGTGGAGTGTTATTTTATGGTGATCCAAATTCATATGAAGATAAAGGAAAGTTCGGCCTCCGCTACGCGGAGGCCCGTCGCCGGAGGCTTAGGGACGAATCGGAGTTGGATACACAGTTACCGACCTAGTTAGGTCAGGACCGCCTTTATATACCTCTTGTAAGCCGCCGCACGGGATAAGCCACATATTGTAAATCCCGGCGCGATTGTAACCTCACCCCGAAATAGTGAAGTATTGCTGGCTGGCGCCCGTGGTTTTTTTCTCTTCCTTGTTGGAAGGGTTTTCCACGTTAAAATCTCGTGTCCCCGTTGGTTCGATCTTGCTTAATTTCATCGTTGTTTTGCTATTGCGTGTAACAATCCATCGGTCTGAAATTTTGGAAAAACCAACCTACTTAAAGCACACGGGAAGTTTTACTGAATACTTTCCAAGTATAGGCTAAGGCGGGTGCCAGTGCACCGCCCGTTATAGCCTCGCCACGTCAGTTTCTATCCTCACTCTCACCCCACTCTCACCACACTCTCACCCTACAGTGCCAGTGCACGGGCTATAGTGTCAGCTCTCACTTCTCTCTTCTCCACATCAGTATTTGTTTTTCGGATTAAGTTATTTCACTCGCTTTTGCTAAGATATTCAAAATAATGCAAGAAAATTATTTTATTCAACTAAAAATGTTACCGATTACATTATAAATAAAAAATTACATATAAATAAAAATATTACATAAAAATTTGAAAAAATTACATAATCTAGGCATTAGCCCACACATGCTCAATCAAATCTTGCTGGAGCTGTGTATACATCGGTGAGTCCCTCATTTCGTTGTCCATCTGAATCCTGGCTGCTAGGCTTGGTGGTGCATTGTTGTGTATCGCAGGGCCGACATTGGAATCAACTGTCTCATAGATGTCGTCCAAATTGGTACCACGCTCATCGTCGATGATCATGTTGTGCAGAATGACACATGCACGCATGATCAACCCAAGAGTACGCCTCGAGTACGAGTGTCCCGGAACTGCTATAATGTTGAACCTAGAATTCAGCACTCCAAAGGTACACTCGACACCTTTGCGCCAAGCTGATTGAGCAGTAGTTAATAGCCGATGCTTTTCACTTTGTGGAAGAGTAACCCCTTTCATGAGGGGTAGATGCCGTCAGCAAGGTAGTAACCCCTGTTGTACTCGTGTCCATTCACCGTGAAGTTCACTATGGGTGCTTCTCCCCTAAGCACATAAGTGAACAACGGTGACTGATTGAGTACATTGATGTCGTTGTTGGACCCGGCCACTTCAAAAAAGGCATGCCAGATCCAACGATCATACGACGCAACGGCTTCTAAGATTATGGTAGGGTGTTTGATGTCTCCCCTTGTGAATTGACCGGCATGCGCAACTGGGCAGTTCCTCCACTGCCAATGCATGCAATCGATGCTCCCTAGCATGCCCGGAAAGCCACGCTCCTCGGCTTCCGCTAGTAGACGCTGAGTATCCACGACATTTGGTCGACGGCAAAACTCATCCCCGTAACAGTGGATGATGCCTTCACAGAATCTCTCTAGACATTCTGATGAAGTTTGTCTAGCTAGCTTAAGCCACTCATCTATCGTATCTGCAGCGGCTCCATAAGCTAATAAACGCAAAGCCGCAATACACTTTTGTAGGGGAGAAAAACCAGGGCGGTTGAGAGCATCAACTCTTTGGGTGAAATACGGAGAGTATTCACCCAATCTATCTACAATGCGTAGAAAAATGTGTCGCCTCATCCGATACCTTCGCCGAAAGAAGTTTGGAGGATAAGCACAGTTGTCGGCGAAGTAGTCGTCGTAGAGCCGATCGTGGGCACCCAGACGATCACGCCTGATGTACTCTCGATGGCATCGTGTCCGTCTTGACTCCGCCTCGAGGTTTAGCATCGCCTCCTCATACTCAGCCTCGAATGCACCGATCATATCACCCTCCATTTCTTCGCTCGAATTGCTGCTGGACGAAGACATGGCATCGAGAGGAGTGGAAATGGAGAGTGGAGGAGCTGAAGTGGGGTGTGGAATGAGTGAAACCGGGTGGGGGTATTTATAGGGGGTTGTGGATGAAATTTGGATTTTTTTGCAATTTTTTTCGAATTTTTGAAGGCTGCAACGGATACTTCAACGGCTAGCTGACGTGGACGAATCACAGCTCGCCACGTCAACTAGCCGTTGGCCCGCGTCGCTACTGCCCCGCTCTCGCCCCACCTCGCCAACGCGCCGCCCGGCTCTCGCCTCCCTCTCGCCCCGCTCTCGCCCCCAACGCGGGCGACAGGCGGGCGGTGGAGCCATCGCCCGCCGCCGCGCTGTCGCCTCTCTCTCGCCCCGCTATCGCCCCGGACTGGGCGATAGCGCCCCCGCTACCGCCCGCGTTGGCACCAGCCTAACGAAATGGAACATTGTGTGTCAGCCAAAAGATCAAGGGGGTTTGGGTACTGAGGTTCTTGATGTAAAGAATAAATGTCTTCTTAGCAAATGGTTTCATGAGATTTTGCATGAGGAAGGGGTGTGGCAGGAGATTCTTGTAAACAAATATTTAGGGGACAAAACGTTGTCCCAGGTAGAAGCACGGGCCTCGGATTCACCTTTTTGGAAAGGTCTGATGCGAGTAAAGGACAATTTCTTCGATAGATGTTCCTTTGTTCTGGGAGATGGACAATCGGTGCGATTTTGGGAGGATATATAGTTAGGGGATAATGCGTTGTCCCAAGAATATCCTTCATTATATTCGATCGTGCACCATAGGAATGTTTCCGTAGCAAGTGTGCTAGCAAACAATCCACTTAATGTCCAATTTAGGAGGCTAATTACCAGTGAGAGGAGGGCGCGATGGCTGCATCTCGTTGAGCGTCTGATGGGTGTTTCGTTATCCCAGGAATCAGATGCATTTAGATGGAATCTCACACCAAGCGGGGTGTTTTCTGTCAAATCCTTTTATGCAGATCTCATGCTTGGATCCACAATGTATTTACGTAAATATTTGTGGAAGCTAAAGGTGCCTCTCAAAATAAAAATCTTCCTCTGGTTCGTTAATCGAAAGGTTATTTTGACTAAAGATAATTTGGCTAAGAGAGGATGGACTGGTGATAAGAAGTGTGTTTTTTGTGGTACGGATGAAACTGTGGATCACCTATTTATTTCTTGTCCTTTCGTTAGAGATATATGGCGTTTGATTCACTTCACATTTGGTATACATCCACCGAATGATATTGCGAATATGTTTGGAGGATGGTTGAATGAGATAGATACCGCTACTAGAGCACGTATTCGAATAGGCGTGTCCGCGGTTTTATGGGAGATATGGAATTTTCGAAACGCTATTGTGTTTAACAAAAAAACAAAATGCTCATTTCTTTCAGGTTATCAACAAGGTGGTGTATTCTATCCAAACTTGGTCCTTCCTGCTGCCTGCCGATCAGCGAGGACTTATGGATACAGGGTGTGCTCGAATGATGGCGGTCGTTCGGGCTACTTACAGTCGGGATGGGTGGCTTAATCATCGGCGCGTCGACGTTTAGGGTTGCGTTTACTTGTTTTTGCTTTTTGGTGCAAGCACTTGCGTTTTGTGCCTGTAAGGGGTTTCCCCCAAGACTATTATTACTCTGCTTAATTAAACCTGGTTGTGTGCATCATTTTTATGCAGAGGCTGGGACCGAAAGGTTTCCATTTCAAAAAAAGGGAAGCTATGCCGATTTTTTTTTTTAATAAAGGGAATTTCTTACTTAAAAAATTTAAGCATAACACCCGGCCTCTGCATCGTAAAATGCACACAGCCGAAATCAAAACTGAGAAAACGACAAGCCTAAAAAATCATGAAGACATAGACTATCGACAGTATGGAGCTGCTATCCGTAGATCAAACGGTCATCCGTGTGGGATAAAAATATCCCTCGCCACCTGCTTCACTCGTGCACAAGGCTCCGTAAAAAGACCTCGAAACTCCCCCCCCCCCAACCTGCATACAAGAAAAAAGTTATCATTGAAAATCTTGTCATTTCTACAAAGCCAGAGCGACCATATAATGGCAAGCGCTCCTACCCTAATAATAGTTTTGAATCTTTTGTCTACCTCATGCCCCATGTAACCAATTGCCAAAAATATTCGCGACGGATGTGGGCTGATAAATATTCGAAACCATTTGGATAGCGGACCATATAGACCATATAGAGTGCGCAAATGTGCAATTAAAGAATAAGTGTTTAAAGGTCTCATCATGAGAACAAGAAACACACTTTGAATTTTTGTGTCAATTATGTTTGACAAGATTATCTTTAGTTAGTATGACCCCTTTACGAAGATACCATGCGGAAATTTTAATCTTCAATGGTACCACCTTCATGAGCCATATGTTTTTAAAAATATCAACTGACACATCTGAATGGATCATAGCTCTATACATGGAATCCACCGAGAACATTCCATTCTTAGTAAGTTTCCATCGAACCTCATCAGTTCCTGGTGTCAAATTGACCGAAGTCAACCTATGAACCAGCGCAATCCAAGACAAAAGTCGTGGACCAATGAGAAATCGTCAAAACGTCACAATATTGTATAGTGACGGATATTATTCTCGGAGAGTGGTATTACCGAACCAATTGTCCTCCCAGAACCTTATCTGCGACCCATCCTTAATCTTAAATATCCCATAGCAAAAAAAGTGTTTTTTAGTCGCCATTAGGCCGGTCCAAAAGTGTAAATCACCTGGTTTCCACATAACCTATGAGACCGCTTTCGAACCAATATATTTTCGTTTAAGGACTTAACGCCATCTTTGGTAAGTACTTTGAAAAGCCACTTACCCTAGCAGGGCTGAGTTTTTGACCTTCAGGTGATGAATACCCAACCCCCCTGGTCCTTTGGTTGACAAACTACATCTCACCTGGCTAGTCGATACTTCTTTTTCTCGTTGTCCCCTTGCAAAAAGAATCTTGATCGGAAATAATTCAACTTTTTTAAGACTCCTTTAGGTAGTTGGAAGAAGGATATCATATACAGTACCATATTAGATAGCACTGAATTTATGAGTACCAATCTTCCACCAAGGGACACCAATTTTCTTTTCCAACTAGCTAGCCTTTTCTGCAGACATTTTTCGACTTGGCACCATTCTGCATTAGTCAATCTCCTATAATGTATTGGTATCCTCAAAAACTTAATAGGACATTGACCTTGCTCGCAACCGAACAACTCGGCATACTGAGCTACAACATCCTAGGCTTAGCCAAAGCAAAACAATTAACTTTTATGGAAGTTGATCTTTAATCCGGATAGCTGCTCAAACGCCGAAAGTATTAATTTTAGGTTTCCAGCTTTATCCATATCATGTTCCATAAAGAGAATCGTATCATCTTCATACTGAAGGATGGACAGTTCCCCATCAACAAGATATGGAATTATCCCCTCAAATTTGGCCATTTTTTTTGGCTCTTTCAACCATGATCGCTAGCATATCAGCCACAATATTAAACAATATGGGAAAAAACGGATCACCTTACCATAAGCCTTTTTTGGTCTAGAATTAACAGCCAACATCGTCATTGACTTTAATAGCCACGCTACCTTCAGACACATAACTGCGAACTAGAGCACGCCACTCTTCTGAGAGTTCTTTCATTCTCAGAGTCCGTTGGAGGAACTTCCAGTTCACTTTATCATAGGCCTTCTCGAAGTCTAATTTTAAAATAACACCATTTAGTTTCTTCGTATACATCTCATGTACGGTTTCGTGTGGAATCACGACTCCGTCTAGGATATTCCTACCTTGCATAAAGGTTGTCTGCGTGGGTTTTACCACATGATCTGCTGCCGAATTTAACCTTATGGTTGCAACTTTCGTAAAAAATTTGAAACTAACTTTGAGGAGTCATATTGGTCTATACTGTTGTATCCTTTCTGCCTCCACAACCTTAGGTAACAAAACGATTTCCCCAAAAATAAGACGGTACATGTCTAGATGTCCAGTATGTAAGCAACCAAACATCTCTATGAGATCATCCTTGCTGACCTCCCAAAAATGTTGGTTAAACTCCGCCGGGCATCCATCTGGACCAGGTGCCTTATTATGCTCCATTTGAAATACCACTTTCTTTATCTCCACTTCCGTGAAGGGAGCATTGAGAAAAACATTTTCCTCATGGGAGACTTGGGTAATATCATCCGTCCGGGACTCCTCCATAGTAATATTTTTTACTTCAGGAGCCCCAAACAGACCTTCATAAAACTTTGTGATATAATCCTTTAGCCGCTCCTATCCCTCGATCAGCCCTTCATCCTCGTGAAGAGAGTGAATCCGTTTTTTCCGATGCCTCCCATTGGCGACATTATGGAAATATCGGGTATTCAAATCACCTTCAAAAATGAATTGAGCCTTCGATCGTTGGTACCATTTGAGTTCCTCTTCTTGCAATATTTGTGCCACCTTTGCGTTGGATTGACTTTTAAGTTCAGTCTCTAGCGTAGTTAGCAACCTAATTTCAGCGGTCTGATCCAACTCATTAATAATGGAACAGAGGCGCACTTTCTCTTTTTTCAGCATCCCAGTAGTGTGTCTAGCCCATCCCCGAAGATATTTGTGCAATTTGCGCATTTTATTATTCCATCTTTGAATTGGGTTATCACCTACCACTGGTTGACACCAAACTTTCTTCACCAGCTCGTCGAAACCATCACGCGACAACCAACCAAGTTTGAACTTGAACTAAGATTGTGCATGTGTTTTCTTTGTGCCGGTTGATAACAAGAGGGGGGCGTGGTCCAATAAAACCTCAATACGTTCCAGAGCACGTACTGTTACCAATGGGAACTTAGCCTCCCAATCAGTACTCATCAGCACGCGGTCTAGTTTTTCGTATGTAGGCTCTGGAAGGCTATTAGCCCAAGTAAATTGTCGTCCGGTCATATGGACCTCTCGCAAATCCAAGCTATAAATGACAACATTGAACAAGAAAGGCCAGTGACCATCAAACCGCCCTCGACTCTTCTCGTGTGGAAATCTTAGCATATTAACATCACCCCCAATTAAGATGGGGTGTGGATTGTCATTAGCCAGATTCACCAATTCACGAAGAAAAAACTTCTTAAATTCTTCCTGGGCAGCACCATACACGGCAACCAGACTCCAGACAAAATTGTCAACTTGATTTTGGAGGTGTAATTTTGTATGAAAATCACCATCCGGCCTTTCTAACCCATCCATACAATCTGATTTTACACCAAGTAAGATACCACCCGATCTACCGCGAGGAGGAATATAGTGCCAAGTGAAGTGCAAACCCCCTGAAAGGCGATTCAGAATGCTCACTGGAAAGTCTCTTCTTCCTGATTCGGAAATAGCCACAAACTCCAAATTATAATCATCAAGAACTAGGTTCATCGGCTCGTTCCGTATCAGGAACTAGTAGCGCATCAGGCATTAGAGTGTCGTGTACTGACCATGCAGAGGTCTAGCCGTCTAGGACTATTTCCTTTTGAAATGCGGCTCTTCGCTAGCATTATCCGTTCCATATCCTATCTTTCTCGCAGTAGAAGGTGCCGTTGCCGAGAAAGCTCGAGGAGTCGTGGTGAGGAATGCTTGATAAGTTGAAGGAAACAGCGACCAGATATCAACTAATGGCGGTGAACCGAACAAGGGGCAGACCATCTCCAGCCGTTGGCCGCCCCTAAGGGAGTTTTTTGGCCGAAGGGCCAACGCTAAATTTCGGCGGGCGCCGTGACCCCAACGGAATAAGCTAAAAGTACACGAAAACATTAAAAAACTATTAAAAATAGGCAAACTTTTGACCAAATTTGTAGCGATTTTATTAAACCGGCCAAAATATAGGCGAATTTTGTACATAGTAGATGAGATTTTTTTTTAAATGACTAGTTCATGCCGAGGGCCTTGCACCTCTGTGTGTAGTCACTGTCGTCCATGTCGGAGTCGCTCGGCGCCTCGGCCTTCGGAGTGGGCTGGAACTCTACCCTAGGTTGCCGACGTGCATTCTTGGTGGCATGTCGTTGCTGTCTGAGAGGAAAACGACATCGCCGGCCTACGGAGCGCGCCTTTCGTTGATGACGAGACTGTTGCTCCTGGTCCGACGATGCAACAGTCCTTCCTCTGGCTCGGCCTTGACGGTGGCGAGAGGGACGGGAGGATCTGCGAGCGGCGTGAGGAGGAAACGACGGCCCTCCCTCTGTACAAATGACACTTAATGTGGGCAAGGACAGCGGCAAGGTTGCCCCCGGGCTTGCTCCACCAAATACGGCGGCCTTGGGGATTGTTGCACCCCGACACCGGGCCGTCGGCATGGAGCTCCTCCCACTCCGCCTCGTAGCGCTCCTAGAAGAACGTCGTCTAGGCGGCATCGTTGGATGGATACCACTGTGGCTAGGGGCGGACGTCCTCCGTCATACTCTCCCAGATCTGCTCGATCTCGGTGAGCCGCTCAGGGCCGGTGGGTGGAGGACTGATGCATGTAAAATGCATAGATGAATTTTGCATATTTTCACATGGTTTTCTATTACATATTGCATAATATAAGGGTATAATTCAATGTTTTATAGTATTTTGGGGTTAAATTACAAAGTCCCCCAACTTTTATGGAATTAACCCTGCCTGTCAGAAACCCCGTTTTCTATATTTTTGACGTTTCAGGGGGCAAACTTCCGCGAAATCACCTGAAAATCTGCGGGGGTCATTTTTTTGGAAGGAGAAGACTTGCGGGCGAAGTATCCACGAGAATTGGGCAAGGAGACCCAAAGGAGGACCCTACACGCGGCCAGATTCCTTGGCCGCGTGAGAGGCCCTCTTTTGGCCCCTGTGGCCCCAATTCCTTCCATCTTCGACTTACCAACTCCGTCTTGACCTAAAACCGACTATAAAAAAGGTCCCCCGTACCCTTACGGAGGAGAAAGCCGCCAAAACACCGAAACACCGAAACAGAGACCAGAAGTTCCAGATTGGAGGGGGAAAACTCCGGCGGGGCGCCGCCGGTGTGATCTCCTATCCCTCCAACGTCATCTCCATCGACATCTCCATGAAGAGGGAGTAGTCCACCCCAGGGCTATGGGTTTGTGGAAGTAGCACTTGTATCTCTCTCTCTATGTGCTTCACTAATTAGATCCGTATGAGCTGCCTCACATGATTACGAGCACCGTTGTAATTCCTATGTGGTGGATCTTTTCTATGAGTTATTGAATCGGAGATTGCAATTGTTTCTCTTGAGTTATTTGAGTAGATGTATCTTATGTACCCCGTTCTTATTTGCTAGCTTTGATCAATTTCTTGAGAGCGTGTGTGGGGTGATGGGTGCATTAGTTGGAGTAACGGGGGGTGGCTAGTGCTGTGAAAGTGACAGAAGTTCAGCGATCCGCTTAGGTTTTGTTAAACCTTTCTTAGTTACCTCACTAGGGATAAAAAGGAGTACCTTGTTACCGGGGATTTGAAGTGACACTAATCAATCTCCATGACTAGATCTAGCAAGTTCTTACTTTGACTTCATGTCACATTGCTTAAAGCTATACTCTGGTTTTTCCTTAATTATCGAGGTGTTATGATTTATTTCGCATCTTGGTGGAGTATAAGAGGGATCAATATGACCGTAGAGATCTCTATGCTAGGACGTGATGCCCATATGAAAGTACTCAATGTTAAACATGTTATTGTAATCTCACATGTAATTCTTTATGTCCACCGTCTACCACTTTTATTTGAGAGAATGCAAGTGTGAAACCATGAATCCCGGTCCTATTTTAAATATAAGAAACACTCTAGTTACTTTGCTGCAATTTACTTTACTTGCACTTTACTTTACTTGCATCTCCAATTCGAATTTACATTATCTCCATCACCACTTGCATCACAAAAATACAAAAACAATCCATTGCATATTTATTTTCTCATTTGCATTTAGTACTAGATTTAATTATTGCACATTTACTTTCAGTTTTGCATTGAAATTTAGAAGTCTCACACCTTGTGCTTGACAACCACTTGGTGAGGTTGAGGGCACAAAATTATCTACTTGTTTGCAGGATCCTGGAGGAAGCTTGGAAGACAACTGCTGAAATACTGGCTCCCCAAGAGTTCGATATAAACCCTCGAGTCACCCTCGTGGGGAAGAAGGCTTGCCACTAGCTACACACTCTGCACTTGGAGTCTCAACCTAGCCATCAAGCGTTTTTCTGGCGCCGTTGCCGGGGAGCCATAGGTGAAGGAGTTGTCCAATGGAGCTCACAACAAGTCTTCATCACCAACAAGGTGTGCAAACACCTAAGCTTGGGGAGGTTGCACGTGAGTACCGTCCTTTCTATCTCCACCTTCTTTCAAGTAGTGTCGTGGGATAATCACGGCAGACGTTACCAGGGGTAACTTATCTTGGGGTAATTCGACTCTGGCGTTTGGGAGAGGGTTTAGCTCAGGGGAAATCATGCTATCAATCGATCTGGCAGCTCTGGCAATCAAGTCGCCGAGTCTCTGATCTAGGGTTACAATATCAGCTCTCGTATTACAAGGATACTTGAATATCTGATGAAGTTATGTTTCTCTAACCCTAGGAGCCGGCTTATATCTTACTCGGCCCCCTGGCTTCCTATCCAAGGCATACTCGGAGTCCTACCCGGTAACCACATACAAACCCTAAGTTTCCTAATAGTAACCCCAAAGCCGGGTTACGATGCCTACACTACCTCCTGGGCCTTCCAGAAACTCCTCCTCCTTGAGCTGGGTCTTGCACGGTTCCCTTTGGGCCGGGTTACACCTTGGCGTTAGCCTACCGAGTTACCATCCCTCCATCAGTAGTCCCCAGAATAGCTTGGGCTTCGCGGGATCAACCATGAAGCGCACGCTATTCCCTGCAAAATAAGAAACATACAAGTCTATAAAATGCCGGGTTAGAATGCTTTGATACCAGCTAGGCCTATCTCTGTGGGTAGTCCATATATTGTCCCGGCTTTTCCTGAGTCAAACCTTGTTTTCCCGGGTCAACACTCCGAGAAAACACGTAAGACCCGGACTCGCACCGTCCGCTAGTTAGCCCAAATATTACGCGTGCAATCTGTTCCAATCTTTTCCGGATATCTCGTGACGGGCGCCTTCAATGCTTATCCCAAAAAATCCGGCTGAACATCTTTTCCGAAATTTTTGGCCTTTGCCGCCCAACCCTAGGGTACCTTCCCGCTCAGCGCCCATAAATAAGCGCCCAAACACCATTTTCCAGATCCGCACTCCATTTTCACCCTATCTCTTCATCTTCACCCCCTCTCGGTAGCTCCACCTTCGAGCTCGTGCTAGCACCGCTGCGCCGCCCGCGAACGCGCCACTGGACACGAGCCGCCGCCGTTCGTCTGCGAGCACACCGCCGGAATCGAGCCACCGCCATCCGTCCGCCGCGCCCGCATCCGCGACGCAGCCGCGCCCTCGAGCAACCCACCGGAGGACCTAGGCCCGCCACCGTCAAGCCATCCGCCGCCGCCGCGTTTTTACCTAGATCCCTCCGGTAAGTTCTTCACCTCCTTGGATTTGACCTTTAATTTCTCACGGGTAGATTGGATCTAGCATTGCCTCTAAATGTTCTTCTCGTTCCTCATCAATTATACACTCCATAGCTTGCACTCCCATGACCATTGCTCGGTTTAGATTCAATAGCACCTCTCACAACGCCTAGATTCAATAGCGCACCACTTGTAATCACAATCTTTCCCACAGATTTTTCCGCCTAGATCTAATCAGCCAAAACTTCTTGCTAGCATTCTTTACTAAGTCGGATAACGGTCGTTTCCGGGTCTCAAGTTGTTTATACCTTGCACTTTGTCTTCTTTCTAGATCACGCTCATGGCACCTAAGGCCAGTGCAAAACTGAAGGGGAAACAGCCGGCCAGCAAGGCGAAGCCGAGTCAATCGATCTCCGCCAACTGGGCGAGGTCGACCGTGACCAAGGCCAAGCTGGATGAACTTGCCGAGTCTGGTGTCTTACCCACCCGAGAAGAAATTCACTGGAGAGTACCTGGGGAGGAGACTCGGCCTTCTCCGGGTCTCGATGAGCTAGTAATCTTTGTTGAGCATGTGATCCGGGGTTTCCGCCCCCCGGGTCACCCTTTCTTCCGCGAGCTGTTAGATCACTACAAACTCCGAATGTTTGATATTGGCCCTAATTCTATGCTGAACATTACTCATTTCATCGTCTTGTGTGAGTCGTATCTCTGCATTCCTCCGAATCTTGCGCTCTTCCTTGAATTGTTCCAGTGCAAGCCGTGCCGAGAGAGCGGCGATGGGGCCCTCCTGGTTTGTGGAGGGGTCTCCATCCAGAGGCGGAAAAACTCCCTAATGCCAACTCTAAGCCTCAACTCGCACGTCAAACACTGGCAAAAGACTTATTTTTATTGCCAAGACACCTCCTCAGCCGGTGAAAAGCCCTTGCCGAGTTTCACCGAAGATCTCCTCAACCTTTCCGACAATCTCAGCTCCTTTGCTTCTGAGTCGGAGAGGCAATCTATCCAGCCTCTCCTCACCAAGCTTGCTGTTTTCTCGGCTCAAGGCCTTCTTGGGCTCAATTTAGTCAAAACTTGGGTAACTTTCCGGATCCAACCCAATAGTGTCCGGCCCGAACTCATGTGCAGCTACTCTGGGCACGTCACTGATTCCCTTCGTTATTCGTTGAGGAATTACCAGGCCTCGGACGCGAACAAGATAATGAAAAACTTCTTGACCGAGAAACTGGAGGTGATCCGGAATATAGCCGGCTTGGACCCCTACACGCGGGATAACCCGGCTCCAGCAGTAAGATCCGGCCATTACTCTTCATCCGGCTGACATTTTTCTGGTACAACCACTAACTTTTATCACTGTGTTTTTATCTCAGGAAGATAGCGCTTTCTGGAAGATTGAGACCCCTCCTCCTTCCGAAAACTCGGAAGTGGACGAGGAGCCGGCTTATATTGATGAGGGTAACATCCGAGTCTCACTCGTTTCCCTTTCTGTCAACTTGTTTTTCCAACCTTTTTCCCTTTTTCCGATAATATGTTATAATTTCCAGGGTTGGATGATAAGGAGGAGACCCAATCTGATGAAAGCGAGGCTGGGCCGGACGTAGACGTTGGGGCGAAGAGGAAGACCCAGGGGGTTGTATTCAAGGTGCCTTACTCCTCTATGACCTCCAAACCCTATTCGTACGCTAACATGTGCGAACTTAACCAACATTTGGTCGATTCATCACGCTTGAAGGAACCCGTCCCAGTCAAACGTAGGGTAACCCGGAATTCCCCGGGTGATGATCCTCTTAACCCGGGCATCCCTTCGTCCCCCGCTCGCAAAGTCGGTATTCCCCAAACTCATTCTTATCGCCTACCTCAGAGATTTCCCTCTCCAAATCACCCTCTGGCCGGACAAATCCGGGTCTCACTCTCATATTCTTTATCAGTTTCTTCCGGGTCTAGCAACGATCTCCCAGCGGATTTCGTCGTGACCACCGGGTAAGTCACTTTTCTTGCTACTCAATACACTAACTTTTTCCATACCTCTATTTTACCATATACTGACTGTTTCTTTTTCTCTTTCCTAGAGCCAAGGTCACGAGCAGTGACCCGGACTATATGGATGTGGATAACCCAGTGATGGAGGATCCGGAAGACACTGTGAAGGCCGCGGCTGGCGGCATTGGAGAAGAAGACAAAGAAGAAGACCTGCTGAAAAACCCGGCCGAGCAGGAGGCCGAGTATCTGATTCCCTCACACACACCCGGAGATGATGACGTCGAGATCTTGGGCACGGGGAGGAGTGATCCCACTCCCAACACCCAGGCGACCCGGGTGTCCACCCCCAAGAAGGAGAGGACCCCACCTCCGGGTGACCAGAACCCCGGCTCTTCCAAGCCAAAACTCGGCAATCTCTCCTACGAAGAAATGCTAGATCAGCTCTTCGCTCTGAAGGCCACCGAGAGAGATATCCTTGAGGCCATGGCTGCAGAACACCAGGTAATCCTGATCAATGTTGTGTGTATACTCACCTAGTCCCCAAGTTCCGAGTTTAACTAGGCAAAGTTTACTCGGTACTTCCTTTCATATCCGGCTGTTTCTTATATCTGACTAATCTTTCCATTTCCTTTTTTCACAGGCACAACTGACCCGATCTGAGGAGGTGTTGGCCAAAACCAACCAGCTCCTCGAGGCCGAGACAAAGCTGCGTGCAGGGCTAGAGGTTGAAGTGCAGAATCTCGACAAGGATGTGAAAAAGTATAAGAAGAAATACCACAATGCCGAAAGTGCGCTGAAGAAGGTCTCTGCTCAGATTGCCGACACATATTGCGCTCTGCTTGGTAAGGATTTATAACTCACTAATTATAACCCAGGTTTTCCATTACGCAAGATACCCGAATGTTATTGCTTTAACTTTTTCTGTTATACTGCAGGCCCGGGTGAAGTGGCCCCAGACGAATATGACATTGAGAAATTAAAGACACTGAAGGCCGTAATCCGGCAATTTTCTGCCGGCACCAAGTGGATTTTGGAGGCTGTGAAGTGGCCGGCTGTGGGTTACTGTGGCTTGGACACTCTGCTTGATGCATGTTCCACCATCCCCGAGTGGATTGACCACTGGAAGCGTTCGTCGTGCCGGGTTGGGGTAACCCGCGGGCTTGCTCTGGCCAAGGCCTATTTTCCCAGGCTTGAGCCGGCAAAGCTCGTGGGCGGGTTTCCCGAATTCAACAACGACGGCTCCAAATTTACCGGCAAGAACTTCAAGGCCATTAATACTAAGATGCGTCACCCGGCGAGCTTGATCACCGACAGTCTGGACTTAAGCAACATCGTTCCACCTTACGATGCCGAAGGCAAGCCCATTCAGTCGGATCTGCCTAAACCTTTTGACATGCTGAAGAAGTGGAAGGCGGAATCTGCCAAGAGAAAGGAGGAGGCTGCCAAGAGAAAAGCTGAGGCCAATACTGCGCCTTCCTCCTCTACGCCGGCTGTCCGTCCGCCAGCTCGTGCCGACTCTGCTGCTAATCCGGATACAGGAGCTGGGAAGACCACTAAAGAGAAAGTCCAAGACCCGGCTGCCAAGGACCATGTCGATGACTCGGCCAAGGATGCCGAGTAGAGTTTCACCTTTTACCGCCTCAAACACTTTATTCGGCCAATGGGCATTTTGTAATATGCCTAAAACAATTATTCTTTTAACAGTGCGCCTGTGAACTTTTCGATACAACTTCCTCGGTTTGTAATTCGCTAAAAACTTAATAGCTTTTGTGGCCCTTCTGGCCTTTTGTATGGATTTGTTATTTCCTAGTCTTGAACTTTTTGTTGCTGGTTTTGCGATTTTTGCTAGTTTTCCTTTTGTGAGACTCGCTTTCTGGGTCTCAGGGATTTTTTGACGAGTGGAATTTATTTCCTAAGTCCCCAAGACTCAGATTTTTGGGTTTTAAGCTTGATAGCTAGACAATTTGTTGCTGTTTTCGAATTCCCAAGTCCCCAAGACCCGAATTTCCGAGTCTAAGGGTTTGGTGGTTTCAAAAGAGCAAATTGTTTCTGCTAGGGCCCAAAACCTAGAGTTACTCACATAGGTTTGAAGTTATGCTTAATATGTTGCGAGTTTCCGGCTATTAACCTTGTACTCTTCATAACTCGTGGTTTGGATGACCCTTTTGATCCTCTTTGCTGTAAGCCGGCTTTCGCGTGGATATTCAATGCTGCTATAACTGTATAAAAACAGGGTCAGGCAAGTCCCATTGGGCATCATGACTGATTGTAATTACACGCTAGCAAAGCATGCCACCTTTTTGCGAGTGACATCAAGCTTTAAGCAAGGGAAATCAAGAAATCTTGGCTCTATTGTCCGGTTATAAGATTGTAACCGTACTTATTGCAAGTAATCGGTCCTTATAACTTAATGGCATCGTGGCCGGGTCTTTGAGTTTGCAACTGTGCTATTCAAGCAATCAGCCCCCAAGACCTATATATATAACCTTTAGAAAAACTAATATACTACAAACAAACAAATAATGCTTACCTGGCCAAGCATAATGAACAGAAAGTAAAAAACAGGAATATAAAAAACTTGACGAAAACACATAAGAAAGAAACAACATCATAGTTTAACCATCTCTTTATTGATATGAGAAAAGTTAGGTCAGCAAGCCGCCTCATTAAAAACCCTCCAGCCCCCTTAGGTACCCTGGATAGGAAAAGAGTGCGTCTGAAACCTGCTGCCTGTTACATCGTGTAGTTCCACTTGTAAGCCTAGTCTATTCTAGGTGTAGTAGGGACGTAGCTGTGCCATGTTCCATGGTCTCTCCCTCTCTTGCATAGATGACGTGGTGTGAGCGGTGTCATTGACAGTATCCGACTCTTCCCTTGCATCTATCAAGTAATATGATCCATTGTGCAAATTCCGGCTTATGATGAACGGTCCCCATGGTGGACATAACTTGTGCTTTCCTTCCTTTGATTGTACCAAGCACAACACCAGGTCCCCTTCCTGGAAGACCCGGGTTTTGACCCGCCGACTATGGTATCTCCTCAGATCCTGCTGATATATAGCTGATCTTTCCAAGGCTTGTTCTCTGTGTTCTTCTAGCATATCCACGGCATCCTGCCGGGTCTTCTCGTTCTCCACCTCAACGTAGGCCGATACTCGGGGCGAGTCGTGAATAATGTCACTCGGTAACACCGCCTCTGCACCATAAACCATGAAAAACGGGGTCATCTGTGACGCCCCGAGATCGGGAACTATGCAGATTTCAGCATTTCCGCCAAAATCCACATAATAACCGATTTCAGGTTGCCACTTGTGATAACATTACAACAGTTCACGAATAATCCACAACAACAACAGAGGTGGTATATACAAGACGACTCAAACGAGTCAAGGATACAACTGATACAATACAAAGATCCAAATAACAGTGGAAGAAACAACATAGCGTCCGACTACGGACAAGATACAAATTGGACTAAGAGTCCTGAAGATAACCGATGGCGTCCAATCCCTGCCCAGGCCAAGCCGGAGGGATTCCCAAGCTAACGTCGTCAGACTTCAAACATGTTGACTGCAATGTGGAATATGCAGCCACGAAAGGGATTCGTGGGTCAGTACGGTTAAGTACTGGCAAGTGGATAAACCATACTCACAAGATGCCAGCGTAACCAATCATCACAAGATACAAATACTTTGGGTACAACGGAAAGGAAGGGATTATTGCAAAGAAGCGGCAGCGGGCTGCACTAACTAACTACAGAGACGCGCGACAACATCCGGCTAAAAGAAAGGGATAAGTTAGCGTATCAGAACCAACTACAACTACTCACCAAACAATACCCATCCAATGTTACCCCCTACTAAGGAAGCAACCCAAGGAAACTCACACGGTTGATTAAGGTGACATTCATTTTGATGGTGGGGGTAATCTATATTACTAGTCAAGTTATCATCGTTAAGTGTAAGTTGTCTGAGTACTTGTTAGCCAGCACTTTCACCAAGTCATCCATAACCGCGGAAAACACGGCTTCTCGAGAAGATTTAACCCTGCAGGGATGCACAAATTTGGTCGTACACGTAAGAATAACCGCCAGACGGGGGATCAACCCACCAAGCGAGGTACTCACCACAACCCAACTCTTCTTCGCATCAAGCCCAAAGAACCCCGTGCAGTTGAGCGCACGGCTAATCAAGCCCCGCGAAGAAAAGGGGACCCTCATAGCACTCTAAGAACGTGTCTCCCTAAATGCCGACTACAAAAGTTCCACCCTGGCGCCAAGGGTTCGCACCTGCATATGCATGCGGCAAATGGAAAACCCGAACTAAATGAGACGATTTGGACGAGATGCGAATCGAATCAGAATTGCGGGGGGCGCCCATACTCGCTTCCCACATGCGGTTAGTGTGCTCATCATGGATCAATGGACAAGACCCTTTTCCTAATTAGGGTCGACACTAGCAGGCCTCAAAACCACGCCGGGCCTCCTGCCGGTGCCTTATCATCAAATTATTATTACCCAAAACATTAACATGTTGTTGATTGAATTGAAACCCAACTATCAAACTAAACAGGTGATCAGACGGACAACAAGACTTGAGCGCAAACAACACTAAGCATGCAACTACGACACAAGGGCCAACAGGGTAAACAAACAACAGTTAATAGGAAGTGGAAGGAAGGCTATATCATGGCTGCAAGGTAAACATATGATAGGATCGAGACACAAGCATCGAATCATAAGGCTAGCATAAGAACAACGGGAAGAATCGGTAACAAGTGATGAAAGGCAGCAAGTATACCCCGACCCCGAAGAGTATACTTGCTGCCAAATGGCTGCCTTTCATCACTTGTTACCGATTCTTCCCGTTGTTCTTATGCTAGCCTTATGATTCGATGCTTGTGTCTCGATACTATCATATGTTTACCTTGCAGCCATGATATAGCCTTCCTTCCACTTCCTATTAACTGTTGTTTGTTTACCCTATTGGCCCTTGTGTCGTAGTTGCATGCTTAGTGTTGTTTGCGCTCAAGTCTTGTTGTCCGTCTGATCACCTGTTTAGTTTGATAGTTGGGTTTCAATTCAATCAACAACATGTTAATGTTTTGGGTAATAATAATTTGTTGATAAGGCACCGCAGGAGGCCCGGCGTGGTTTTGAGGCCTGCTAGTGTCGACCCTAATTAGGAAAAGGGTCTTGTCCATTGATCCATGATGAGCGCACTAACCGCATGTGGGAAGCGAGTATGGGCGCCCCCCGCAATTCTGATTCGATTCGCATCTCGTCCAAATCGCCTCATTTAGTTCGGGTTTTCCATTTGCCGCATGCATATGCAGGTGCGAACCCTTGGCGTCAGGGTGGAACTTTTTGTCGGCATTTAGGGAGACACGTTCTTAGAGTGCTATGAGGGTCCCCTTTTCTTCGTGGGGCTTGATTAGCCGTGCGCTCAACTGCACGGGGTTCTTTGGGCTTTGAGTTGGGTTGTGTACCTCGCTGGGTTGATTCTGGCGGGTTATTCTTACGTGTACGGCCAAATTTGTGCATCCCTGCAGGGTTAAATCTTCTCGAGAAGCCGTGTTTTCCGCGGTTATGGATGACTTGGTGAAAGTGCTGGCTAACAAGTACTCAGACAACTTACACTTAACGATGATAACTTGACTAGTAATATAGATTACCCCACCATCAAAATGAATGTCACCTTAATCAACCGTGTGAGTTTCCTTGGGTTGCTTCCTTAGTAGGGGGTAACATTGGATGGGTATTGTTTGGTGAGTAGTTGTAGTTGGTTCTGATACGCTAACTTATCCCTTTCTTTTAGCCGGATGTTGTCGCGCGTCTCTGTAGTTAGTTAGTGCAGCCTGCTGCCGCTTCTTTGCAATAATCCCTTCCTTTCCGTTGTACCCAAAGTATTTGTATCTTGTGATGATTGGTTACGCTGGCATCTTGTGAGTATGGTTTATCCACTTGCCAGTACTTAACCGTACTGACCCACGAATCCCTTTCGTGGCTGCATATTCCACATTGCAGTCAACATGTTTGAAGTCTGACGACGTTAGCTTGGGAATCCCTCCGGCTTGGCCTGGGCAGGGATTGGACGCCATCGGTTATCTTCAGGACTCTTAGTCCAATTTGTATCTTGTCCGTAGTCGGACGCTATGTTGTTTCTTCCGCTGTTATTTGGATGTTTGTATTGTATCAGTTGTATCCTTGACTCGTTTGAGTCGTCTTATATATACCACCTCTGTTGTTGTTGTGGATTATTCGTGAACTGTTGTAATGTTATCACAAGTGGCAACCTGAAATCGGTTATTATGTGGATTTTGGCGGAAATGCTGAAATCTGCATAGTGCCCGATCTCGGGGCGTCACATCATCTGAGTAGATCTGTTAGGTGTAGTGTTAATTCCCCAAACTACTGATGGTAGCTCTTCAACCCACGCTCCAGCAGCTCTTATGCACGGGACTCGCAGCCGTGGTTTTAACCCACGAAGTAACTCCTGGTTTGCCCTCTCCACTTGTCCGTTAGCTTGTGGATGGGCTACCAAGGCTATGTCAAGCCGGATACCATTGTTCCCGCAGAATTTCTCCATCTCACCTAAGGACATGTTGGTTCCATTGTCTGTTATTATGCTGTGAGGGTATCCAAACCTGTAGATGATCCTTTTCAGGAACTTGACTGCTGTGATTGCTTCGCAATTGGTAACTGGCATAACCTCAACCCACTTTGTAAACTTATCGATAGCTACCAAAAGATGGGTCTTTTTGCAGGGTGATATGTGGAAGGGGCCCACCATATCCATGCCCCAAACAGCGAACGGCCAGGTCAACGGGATTGTTTGCAACTCCATAGCCGGCACGTGGATTTGGCGAGCATACCTTTGACATCCATCACACCTTGCCACCAAGCGCTCCGCATCTGCTAGGGTTGTGAGTCAAAAGAAACCGTGTCGATATGCTTTGGCCACGAGGGATCTTGTGGAGGCATGATGCCCACAATCTCCTTCGTGGATCTCCTTCAAAATCTGTCGGCCTTCTTCTGCTGCTACACAGCGCAAAAAGACTCCTGCTGCACTCCTTTTATACAGCTCTCCATTGATAATAGAATAGCCCTTTGCTCGTCTTAGAATTTGCCTTGCTAAAACTTCCTGTGGTGGTAACACGCCTCGTGATAAGTAAGCTAGAAACGACTCTGTCCACTCGGGAACAGCACGTACCGTGGCCACGAGCTCCAAATCCGGGTCTTGGTTAGCCACCTCTTCCTCAGACTTGGTTTTAACAGATGGCCGCCATAACTCGTCGAGGAAAACATTAGGTGGAACCGGCTCTCTGCGCGAGCTGAGCCTTGCGAGTGCATCTGCTGCCTCGTTCTTTCGCCTGTCAATATGCTCCACCTCATACCCGGAAAAACACCCGGCAACCATGTTCACCTCTCTGTGATATGCTGCCATTGTTGCATCTTTTCTGTCCCAAGTTCCTGAGACCTGCTGTACCACAAGGTCCGAATCTCCGTAGCACCGTATTCGTCTAATGTTCATCTCCTTTGCTATTCTTAATCCATGTAACAATGCCTCATACTCGGCCACGTTGTTGGAGCAATCAAAGTGAATCTGTAGCACGTAGCTCAATTTGTCTCCTTTGGGTGAGGTGAGTACCACCCCAACTCCTGATCCCTCGTACTGCTTTGAACCATCGAAGTGCATGACCCAAGACTCGGAACTTGGTGTCATTGTGGGCATGCTCGTGTGAGTCCAATCATTGATAATATCAACTAAAGCTTGAGATTTGATTGCAGACCTGGGCTCGTAGTTGATGTGATAATCTCCCATCTCAATGGCCCACTTGGCTATTCTACCTGTTGCATCTGAATTTCTAATAATATCCGACATTGGTATAGAGCTAACCACTGTTATGGGGTGTTCCTGAAAATATGGTTTCAATTTCCGGCTGGCCATAAAGACCCCGAAAACTAGCTTTTGCCAATGTGGGTAACGCTGCTTTGCTTCCGATAGTACCTAGCTTACGTAATAAACCGGCCTCTGTACCGGGTGATCTTTTCCATCCTCTTTACGCTCAAAAACAACCACTGCGCTAACCGCCCGGGGCCCAGCCACAATGTATAGTAACATGGGCTCCTTAGGACCCGGGGCTGCTAAAACCGGTGCCTCAGATAATTGCCTTTTTAGTGCCTTGAACGCCTCATCCGCCTCTTGGTCCCAAACGAATTTGTCGGTTTTCCTCAAGAGCCGGTATAAGGGTATCGCCTTTTCTCCAAGCCTTGATATAAACCGGCTTAATGCTGCTACGCATCCTGTAAGCTTTTGAACATGCTTCAGGTTTTCCGGCTTTTTCAGACTCTGGATAGCTTTGATCTTGTCCAGGTTTGCTTCGATTCCTCTCTCGGAAACAATGAATCCGAGTAATTTTCCTGCTGGAACTCCAAATACACACTTTGTGGGGTTAAGCTTCATCTAATATCTTCTCAGGTTCCTGAATGTTTCCTTTAAGTCATCAATGAACGTTTCTGCCTTCCTTGTTTTTAGCACCACATCATCAACATAGGCGTGAACATTGCGTCCAATCTGATCCTCAAAACACTTTTGAATGCACCGCTGGTATGTTGCACCAGCGTTCTTCAATCCGAAAGTCATGGTTTTGTAACAGAAAGCTCCGAAGGGGGTTATGAACGATGTTTTCTCCCAATCTTCCTTCTTGAGCTTGATCTGATGATACCCGGAATATGCATCCAGGAAACATAACAGGTCACTTCCAGCCACTGCGTCTATGATCTGATCTATCCTTGGAAGAGCAAACGGATCCTTTGGGCAATGCTTGTTGAGACTCGTGTAATCAATACACATCATCCACTCATTACTCTTTTTCATTACTAGAACCGGATTTGCCAACCAATCCGGGTGAAAAACTTCCATGATAAAGCCGACCGCGAGTAGCCTAGCTATCTCTGCTCCTATAGCCTTTCTTCTTTCCTCATTCATTTTTCTCAGGCCCTGCTTCACGGGCCGAGACTTAGGATCAACATGCAAACTGTGCTCAGCTAACTCGGTCGGGATACCCGGCATATTACTAGGTGTCCAAGCGAAAACATCTTGATTTCCACGAATAAACTCAATGAGCGCCTCTTCTTGCTTACTGTCTAGGTTAGATCCTATAGCAAATTGCTTGGAGGGATCACCTTCGACAAAAGCCACCATCTTGGTATCCTGTGCTGCTTTGAATTTTGCTCTCTCATCCTCCGTATTTGGTCTCTTCAATGTTGTTCTGTCATCCGGGTCTACCTGAGACCGGTAATACTTGAGCTCTTCCTTTCTGCAAGCCTGTTCTGCCATTGCCGCGTCTCCTTCGTCACACTCAGCTGCTATAACCCGGCTCCCATATATGGTGATGGGTTGCTTGGGACCCGGGATCTTTAGCTGTAGGTATACGTAACACGGCCTGGCCTTGAACTTGGCATAAGCCGGCCTTCCGAACAACGCGTGGTAGGGGCTGCACAACTTTACCACCTCGAACGTGAGCCACTCCACTCGGAAATTATCCTTTGATTCTCCAAAAGCAACCTCCAATGTAATCTTTCCTTCGGGGCACGCCGAGTGACCCGGCACAATCCCATGAAAAACTGTGGAACTTTTTTGCAACTGAGATTCCTTTAGCCCCATGCGTAAGAAAGTTTCCCAATATAAAATGTTGATGCTACTTCCGCCATCCATCGGGACCTTTTTCAGCTCGTAACCATTGACCTGTGGTGCAACCACCAAAGCCAACACACCCAGATGCTCTATTCTTTCCGGGTGAACCCTTCTGCTCCATGTTACCTCTTGATCTGACCATCTCAAGTACCTCGGGACAGCTGAAGAAACCGAATTTACTGCTTTTTTAAGTATCTTTCTGTCTTTGTTGGAAGTCCCCGTAGTATGGACATGGTACTGCCCTAACTGCTTGGGGTTGGGTTGGAAACCCCCAGCGCCTCCCTGGTTGTTGCCCGGATTACCACCTCCTGTGTTGCCAGCCGGGGTGAGCCGTTGCCCGGGTTTCCACCCGGACCCGGTCCTGCTCCCCGGCATGCACCTCGCATTGCCTTCTGTATTTCTTCATTCTTCCATCTCTGTAAATCTACGCACTGCTCCAGTGAATGATTAGCCGGCCTGCCGTTCCTGCTATGACGCGGACAGGGCATCCTGAAAGCCTCTATATGATTAGCCGGCCTAGGTGGTCCTTGGTAATTTCCTCCATTGAAGTTTCCTCCGTTGAAATTTCCCTCTGCCCTGGGCCTTGAAAACCCGGCTTCTGTATTCGCGACAAACTCGGAGCTTCCCTCATACGGGCGCTTGTTCTGGTTGTTTCCGTTATTCCCTCCATTGTTACCCGGCGTGGTCCCATTGCCGGGTCTCCCATTGTTACTCGTGTTGGCTTTTGCTTTCTTATCATCAACATCCTCCTCTGTGGTATCTGTGGCGGCGTGCTTGTTGCACGCGTCCATCAACTCTCCCATTGTAACCTCTGAAGCGTTTCGACTAGATTTCATGCGCGTCAGCTTTTGCACTAAAGGTATATACTTGCACGTTTTTGCCATAGCCTGTAATGCATCCTTCGGTTGAATATCCGTGGACGAGTGGAGTATTTCCATAACCCAGCGCACCCAACTGCGCGCCGATTCTCCCTTCTTCCGGACAAATCGCTCTAAGTCATCAATTGTAAACAGCTTCCTGCATGTTCCATGAAAATGCTTGATAAAGGCGGTTTTCAGCTCACTCCATGAACTAACGGATTTTTCGGGTAGATTATTGAACCATAACTTTGCTGCTCCTTCTGACATCATTAGGTACATGAACTTAGCTTGAAGATTTTCAGATGCATTGCGGATCAACATGGCCATCTCATAACTGCTCAGCCAGGTTTCTGGATCCATGGTCGGCTCATAATTAACCACTTTACCCGGCTCCTTGAACTTATCCGGGTAAGGCTCAGCTCTGATGGCGTCCGACAAACACTTGGGCCCGGCTAAATTTGCCGGTACTGGCCTCACCCGGGAAACGTGCGATCCTGCTGCAGGTGCGGCGGGGGGTGCAACCGCTACCGGCCCTCGTACCGCAGATCCGGCCGCTGCGCGCCTGGCTCGAGAACTGTCCACAATAGCTTGCGCTGCCGATATTGCAGGTGTTGCTGGTCTACGGGGAGGAGGCGGCATTTGCTGCTGCTCTGCCCTCCGCCGTGCTGAGCTTGTCTGAATATTGCCGGTATTTCCATTATACCGGCTAACATATGGTGTTCCGTGCATTCCACTCATGTTATCCGGGTAATTGGGCTGCTGAGCCACTGCTGTGCGCAATAGATCTATCGCCCGCCGGGTCTCCTCCGCACGGGGTGACTCTCTTACGGGGATGCGATCCAATGCCAATGTTTCTGCATATACATTGTCCATGGGGTTGTTGAAGTGACCTGGTGGAGTATGAAATCGTGGCGGTGGTGGTGGTGGCGTTGTATTGCCAGTTATGATTCCTGGTTGCAACGTGGGTAACCCGGCTTGTATGCTTTCCGGCTGTCCTCCCAAGGTTGCAGGCTGATGTCTGGTTTCCTAATTCACAGCTGGAATTGGTTGATCCTGAGGTGTAATAAATAGTGCGGCCGGGTTTATAGTTCCACCCGTCGCCGGTAATCTCGACTGATATCTCTGATTATGCATCCTGGTCGACTGAGCCTGGAGCCGGTTCTCCAATGCTTCCAGCTCGCGCTGGCGCGCGGCTATCCCCTGTCTCTCAGCTTCCATATCTCTCCTCTGCTGATCCAATGCACGGCGTGCCACACCCAGATCCGCAGCGCGTGCCGCCGCGTTTTCTAGGGTTATCACCGTCGCTAGCACCGTAGGATCCAAGATCAGGTTGTTGTTGAACAGAGCCGGATTTCCCGGATTTGAGGGCCCCGCTCCTGGCGTCCTGTTTGTCATAAACCCAAACATGTTTCTTTGCAACTCGCTTTCCGGGGTATGGCTGGTGACTGAAGCCGACTCTCCGTCAACCCGGGCTATGACTGGGTTTCCATCAACCGGATCTTGTTGCTGGGCCAGCGCTCGCGCCGCTCCGACCGCGGTCATAGTCACGTTCCCCTGATTAAGATTGGTTGCAGGGGCCGTGTAGACCGCGACCTGGCGCGCGATGCCTGGTGCTGATTCATATTCTTCCTCATCACAACTATCCTCCTCGTACCGGTCCTCCAGCAGATGCAGGATAGACTCGGTATCATCCTCCCTCGTGACCCGGCCACGCGGGGTCCATGCCGGCTCCTCCGGCTGTTCCCTCTTCGTAGTGGGTTCTTCTATCGGATCGATCGTCCCGACCGACTCTTCCCCATCCGACTGAACGCAGGTCGCTCCTCCTGACACGGAATCATATTCAACATCATCAGGAATAGAACCGGACGTACGTACCATGCCGATAAAGAGGTTGAACCGGCCAATCGTGACGACAGATCCGGTTTCCAGCAGATCCGACTCCGGCCCCCAGCCAAAGTCATCCACCATCTTCTCTCCTTCAGGGTTGGTGTAGATCTCGCCAATGACGAGGTTCTTCATGCTTTCCCGAGCTTCTCCCATGATGTAAACACCTTTGGACGTAGGCCCCATGGTGGGCGCCAACTGTCGTGGGATAATCACGTCAGACGTTACCAGGGGTAACTTATCTTGGGGTAATTCGACTCTGGCATTTGGGAGAGGGTTTAGCTCAGGGGAAATCATGCTATCAATCGATCTGGCAGCTCTGGAAATCAAGTCGCCGAGTCTCCGATCTAGGGTTACAATATCAGCTCTCGTATTACAAGGATACTCAAATATCTGATGAAGTTCTGTTTCTCTAACCCTAGGAGCCGGCTTATATCTTACTCGGCCCCCTGGCTTCCTATCCAAGGCATACTCGGAGTCCTACCCGGTAACCGCATACAAACCCTAAGTTTCCAAATAGTAACCCCAAAGCCGGGTTACGAGGCCTACACTACCTCCTGGGCCTTCCAGAAACTCCTCCTCCTTGAGTCGGGTCTTGCACGGTTCCCTTTGGGCCGGGTTACACCTTGGCGTTAGCCTAACGGGTTACCATCCCTCCATCAAGTAGATTGTTTTGTTTCTTGTCTTGTTTTTGTTTTTGTTCTTGTTTTTGCTTTGTCTTGCATATTTTATTTTAGTTTGCATTTTAGTTTTGCATTTAGTTATCTAGTTTATTTTAGTATTTCGAATTTTCTTAGTTACTTTACTTTTGTTTTGCATACAAAATTAAAAACTACATAAAAACTTGGAAAATGGAGCAGAGAACTTATTGGCCATTCAGTGTTAGGAATTTCCCTCAAGAGCTAAATATTCCCGTTGAAAAATTAGAGGTAGATCCTAGTGTTATTAAAGTGATTTATGAATCTCGTTTCTATGGAAAGCCTAAAGAAGACCCTTTGTTCCATCTTAAGAAATTTGATGAAAGATGTAAAACTTTGAACTTGAATCATGCAAACATCAACACTACTAAAGTTAAACTCTTTCCCTACTCACTAGGAGGCAAAGCATTAGATTGGATATTAAGATGGCCTCCTAGAAATTTTACTACTTGGTTCAACTTAAGGGCTGCATTTATTGAAAGGTTTTGTCATGCTGAAAAGAATTACAATGTTAAACAATTGCTCATTACCTTTAAACAAGAAAAAGATGAATCAATGATACAAGCATGGGAGAGATTTAGAAGTAGAGCATATGGAATAGGGCATGGCTTTAGAGATTGGGTACTTATGCATATGTTTTATAAGGGACTTTCTGAAACTCCTAGAGCCGTTTTAGATAATGAATGTGGGGGATCTTTTACTAGTACTAATGCTGCAAATACCCATGTTATGCTTGAAAGTTTTCTCTTAGAGGTTATAATTAAAGAGAGCTTAAAAAAGGCTGAAGTACCCGAGGATATTTTTGATGATCGCTATGAGATTTTTAATATGCATAATAGAAAAGGAAAAGTAGAGGAAATTATGATGCTTACTGAAATTAAGGATCCATTGCTTGATTTAGAAAAGTAGCTTGCAAGAACTTATTGCTACTCTACAAAAATTTGCTAGTGATCCCACTATAAATGTTAATCAACCTGGCTTTGGATCTTATATTGCTAATCATGTCTTGCAAGAAAAAATTGCTAGGTACAAGAATGAGGCCATGATACCTCCTAAGCTTGGGGATGCATGGATCCCCAAGGTGCTAGTTTCAATTGGAAAAGAAATTCACCATGCTATGTTAGATCTAGGTTCTAGTGTATCGGTACTCTCTAAAGAATTATATGAATTGCTAGAACTAGAATATTTAGAAAAGTGCTCAAGTGAATTTGTCCTTGCTGATAACTCTACTAAACATGATGTAGGACAAGTAAAAGATGTTATGATTGAATTGCACATGACTTTCGTACCCGTTGATTTCATCATTATGGATATGGGGGATAAATCCCCTAGTCCTATTATTTTGGGTAGACCTTTTCTTCGTACTACAGGTGCAATCATAGACTCCAAGGAAGGGAATGTAAAGTTTCAGTTCCCTCACAAGAAAAGCATGGAGCACTTCCCAAGGAAGAGGGGCACACCGAAGAACAAGCTCCCTCATGAGCTTTATCCCTCTTGATTATCAAGTAAGTAAAGCCTAGCTATATGGCTATAAAGAAAGCGCTTTATGGGAGGCAACCCGGTTGTTTTTGTTTGGATTTTCCTAGTGTCCTCTTGCTGTCTCAAGATATTAGTTTTTTTGTTTTAATTATGGAGTTTTCAATAAAGATTCAAGTCAAACCCAATTGGACTTATAAGTTGCTATCCTAGTGCATGAAATTTCTGTTTCAGCACGAGTCTGCTCACCGTATGATTTTAAGTTTTTTATTGGTATGTCGGATTGAGCTAATTTTTTAGTATATTCTGCAACTTTTCGTCCTATATAAGCACAAAAATTGGATTAATTTTTTGACGAGTCTAGCTTAGGGAAAAACGTTCGTTTTTCTGCTGTTGCTTTTCTGGACAGATTCTGCCGTCTTTTGTTTTATGCACTCTTTGGGCTTGGGAATCGAATTTCCATGATTCTTTCAAGCAAGAGAGTGAACATAAAACATAATGAACCTTATTTTCTACCTACTGGAGCATTTTATTTGGAATTTTGCACAACAAGCATGTGATTTGTTTGTCCTTGCTAATCTCACCCCACAGAAAAAGAATGGGAGAAACATGTTTTGTGAAGTTTTTTCACAGGGAATAGAGGAGCTGCGCCTCAAGACATCCAAGAATGGTGAAAGCCATAAGCTTGGGATGTGATGAACACCCCAATGGAGCTATACTCTTTTGGTTAGCACACGTCTACTTTCTGTTTTTCTAAGCAAAGCATTTATCGTAGGGACTTGAAGCGTCTAGTTTTTTTTTTGATAAGACCACCATCATTCTATATGAGATTGAGCTACTGGAGTTTGGGGTTGAAATGTATTGGATGCTAGTATTATGACTTGGAATAGGGATGCCATGGTTGATTTGAAGAGCTACATATGTTTGCATGATTTATAGGCTTTTTATGTGTAGGAATTTGCAATAATGTTGTCTTGAGCTATCTCTTATTCATGTCCTTGCTGTTAATTGCTGGTTTATTTAGTTTGTCATGAAATGAGTAGTTCTATGGACATATGCATGCATAGTAGCTGGTCAACTATCTCCCTCTTGCTAGCCCAAAAATTTAAAAATTCCAACAAGTAAAAACTTGTTTCCAACACTCCTTAGCCAAGTATTTCCAGTGAGTCCACCATATTTTCCCATTAGCTTCATTGCTATTCCGAGTATGTTCACCATGTTATTGTGTTATTTATGTTCTAAATTAAGATATTCACTTTATTAATTGTCATGGGTTGAAACTTGGGATAGGACTCTCACGAACTTTTGAAGGCACACTTACTTTTTATGCATCTAATAAACATGACCCAATAATGGGAGCCACAAGTTTTGCGTTTGACAAGTGTGTGGTTGGGAGCTAGCTATAAACGTGTATCACCGGAAAGCTTTCAACATTTCACAAAAAATTTACATTTGGTTGATATCATGTACTTTTGTTTTTGGACTCCTGCCATGCCGAACTGAAATAGAGGAATAGTAAGTTTTGATGAGTAAGTATCTATATGACTAGAGAAACGCATTGGGCCGCTAACCCAAGCCATGCTTTATCATGGTGGAAATTTACTTACAACTTGAGTGATTCTACAACACATCCTATAATAAAATAAGAAGCTATGCATAAGAGTGAATAAAAATAAAAAGGATGATGAGTCTACTCCGTTTGTTCATCTTGTCATTGTAACATGGGCTTGTTTCCATGTCATGTGGAAAGAGGTACCTCTTTGCGGTTCTCTATGATGTCATTAATACTTATTATGATTGTACAAAGCTTATTAGGATCTTAAGTTGAGTATCATGGAGTAGGTTTTCACACTCACGGGGCATGAGGCTTTCAACCACATTGTCATTCTCATTACTTCAATACTCACAATTTTAAGATGCTAGTGATAAAGGGGCAATGAGAGTCCTAGATCAATGGATACCACATTTCAATTAGTAATTTTAGTTGAATAATTTAGAGGCTAAATAAGACTTGATCATGTTTTACCTCTACTCAATTTTCTCCAAAGTGTCCACTATATTTTCTATTCTCCATTATGTTATTCTTTGACCAATATAGGATTTTATTTTTCATTTTGTATGCATTTGGTCCATAGTGCTTTTATTTCATTATACACTTTGTGAACTTTCATGAAGCATCTTTGCTTGCATATTTGATATTTCTTACAACATGAATTGTATATTGCTACTCATTTCTAGTATTAATCATTTGATTATATGTAGCATGAATAATCCTCCTTGATATCCCATGATTGTTTCAATATGCAAAACCCATCTTAGTTTTATCACCTTCATACTCGAGGACAAGCATGGGTTAAGCTTGGGGATGTTGATGCATGTAAAATGCATAGATGAATTTGCATATTTTCACATGGTTTTCTATTACATATTGCATCATATAAGGGTATAATTCAATGTTTTATAGTATTTTGGGGTTAAATTACAAAGTCCCCCAACTTTTATGGAATTAACCCTGCCTGTCAGAAACCCCATTTTCTATATTTTTGACGTTTCAGGGGGGCAAACTTCCGCGAAATCACCTGAAAATCTGCGGGGGTCATTTTCTTGGAAGGAGAAGACTTGCGGGCGAAGGATCCACGAGAATTGGGCAAGGAGGCCCAACAGAGGACCCTCCACGCGGCCAGATTCCTTGGCCGCGTGAGAGGCCCCCTTTTGGCCCCTGTGGCCCCAATTCCTTCCATCTTCGACTTACCGACTCCGTCTTGACCTAAAACCGACTATAAAAAGGGTCCTCCGTACCCTTACGGAGGAGAGCGCCGCCGAAACACCGAAACACCAAAACAGAGACCAGAAGTTCCAGATTGGAGGGGGAAAACTCCGGCGGGGCGCCGCCGGTGTGATCTCCTACCCCTCCAACGTCATCTCCATCGACATCTCCATTAAGAGGGAGTAGTCCACCCCAGGGCTATGGGTTTGTGGAAGTAGCACTTGTATCTCTCTCTCTCTATGTGCTTCACTAATTAGATCCGTATGAGCTGCCTCAAATGATTACGGGCACCGTTGTAATTCCTATGTGGTGGATCTTTTCTATGAGTTATTGAATCTGAGATTGCAATTGTTTCTCTTGAGTTATTTGAGTAGATGTATGTTATGTACCCCCTTCTTATTGGCTAGCTTTGATCAATCTAGTTCTTGAGAGCGTGTGTGGGGTGATGGGTGCATTAGTTGGAGTAACGGGGGTGGCTAGTGCTGTGAAAGTGACAGAAGTTCAGCGAATCGCTTAGGTTTTGTTAAACCTTTCTTAGTTACCTCACTAGGGATAAAAAGGAGTACCTTGTTACCGAGGATTTGAAGTGACACTAATCAATCTCCATGACTAGATCTAGAAAGTTCTTACTTCAACTTCATGTCACATTGCTTAAAGCTATACTCTGGTTTTTCCTTAATTATCGAGGTGTTATGATTTATTTCGCATCTTGGTGGAGTATAAGAGGGATCAATATGACCGTAGAGATCTCTATGCTAGGACGTGATGCCCATATGAAAGTACTCAATGTTAAACATGTTATTGTAATCTCACATGTAATTCTTTATGTCCACCGTCTACCACTTTATTTGAGAGAATGCAAGTGTGAAACCATGAACCCCGGTCCTATTTTAAATATAAGAAAACACTCTAGTTAGTTTGCTGCAATTTACTTTACTTGCACTTTACTTTACTTGAATCTCCAATTCGAATTTACATTATCTCCATCACCACTTGCATCACAAAAATACAAAAACAATCCATTGCATATTTATTTTCTCATTTGCATTTAGTACTAGATTTAATTATTGCACATTTACTTTCAGTTTTGCATTGCAATTTAGAAGTCTCACACCTTGTGCTTGACAACCACTTGGTGAGGTTGAGGGCACAAAATTCTCTTGTCGTGGTGGTGTCACGGCAGATGCCATGGGATGGCTAAAGATGTGGGGACGATGGACGCTGGAGGTGTCCGGGGAGGGATCACGCGACGAGTAGCCGCGTGAGGTAAGATCCACACAACACAAACAACACGATACCCAGGTTCAGGGCCTCGTGAGGAGGTAAAACCCCTACTCCTGCCTTTCTCTGTGTATTTCGATGTCTCTCCGAGTAGTCACAGTACAAATGGTATCGCTACCGAGTAGCCTTTCTCTCCTCTCCAAGTAGAGCTAGGTCAAGAACTTAGGGATTCTAGGGTTTCCAGGGAGCAACCGTTAGCGTGCCTCGCGCAGGAGGCGGCGGGGCACCTTATATACACGGTGCCCAGCCGGATACGTCCAAATCTAAACAAGTGTCGACATAGTGTACACACCGTCCTTTCTCGAGTACCGCTGACAGCTTTGGTCGTTGATCTTGGCTGCTTCTGTAAAGTCGTTGGGCAAAACTAGGGGACAGACTGGTATCACTGTACCCAAACACAGAGTAGGCCCCCCTTATCCTGCCACCGCCTGCTTCCATGCTGTCACTGTCAGGCAGGCCGTCCCCACGTGAACAGTAGTTCGAATGCTGCCAAGTACGGACCCAGGATACGCGGGATCCTGGTCAGAACGGCTCCTTTGACTTTCTGCCGAGTAGGTTCCCGCCAATTCTACTCGGGCCATCTCTCTACTCGTACGGAGATAACTTGATTCCTTCTTCTAGTCTTCCTTCTGTTCGACCGAGTAGCACTCGACCGGGTAGCCAGCTGCCGGGTAGAACGCTACTCGGGCAAACTTCTATTCTGACTCTTGCCTTTATCATACGCCTTTACCCTACTCGGGGGTAACCCCCGACACTAGTCCCCGAAGCTGGTAGAATCTTGTGAACTTGTTCACTAGGCTCTGCCAGCTTAAAACCAACTTCGCCGTATAGCCTTGAATCACCATCAAGAAGCCGATTAGAACCTCCGAGTAGCTCTGAAAAGCACCTTGAGTTTCTTCCTTTCCGAGTAGCAGTTGCTTTCTACTCTGCTTCCGAGTAAAAAGACTTAGCGAAAATTCGCAAACTGAGCCTCTGCAGCGCAGAGCAACATCCAGCCCTTCACGCAGGCACTGCCCACGTGTCAAGCATCCACGACCTCGTCGTTTGGTTGCCCAGGACACGACGCCACGCGTCCAGTTTTCACGCTGTGGGCCCACCGGCCGTCATGTCCATCACGCGCAATTACTGGCCACGATCTGATGGTGGGATCAAATGCGGCCGTTACGCGCGCAGCCCGCGCTTGTGTGCGTTTCTAGCCGGCCACAGGACCCACCACACGCCACAGTCGATCCCACTTCCGCGGTGGTAACGGTAATCTCGCGAGGGAGATATAAATACCCCCGCGGTAACTTCCTTTTCCCCTTCCCTGCACTTTTCCCTTCTGCCTCTTGTTCTTCTTCGCCACGAGCCCTCCGCCGCCGCGCAAGCTTCCGCGCCGCCGTGGACTCACTCCACCGAGCAACTCCATTCGAAATCATCCACTCCTCCCACTCGCAACGATGGCCAAGGCTAGCTGGGCGGGTTCCTCCGTCACCAAGGCCAATCTCGCCTGGCTCGTGACCAGCAGAAGGGTTCCCCCGGCGTGGAGTGCCGGGCACCCGACGACGAGGTTGTGCCAGCTCCACGGGACGGCGAGCGGGTGGTCTTCATGTCGCACTTCGAGCGCGGCTTTGGACTGCCCGCCTCCAACTTCCTGCGCAAGTTCCTCGATCACTTCGGGCTGCAGATGCATCATCTGCCGCCCAACGCGGTCGTCTTCCTCGCCTACCCATGCCGTGGTCTGCGAGGCTTTCCTCGGCATCAAGCCCACGACTGATACATGGCTCAGGTTTTAATCTTCGCCAACAGACAGTCGGGAAGAAAGACGCCGCAGGCATCGGCCGCGCCACCGACACGGGCTGTGCCATGATGGTGCAGCGGACCGGGACGAATCATCCCGCATCCAGGGGCTGGATTCCTGCCGAATGTGGCAGCAGACGTTCTTCTATGTCAAGAATGTCCCCGCCCACGGAAGGGGGTGCGGTTGATGATCGAATCAACCTGCCCGCTTGGAGGAATCGTGCTCCACTCGGGTCGAACTGGAAGGAGAAGCCCACCATCGACGAAATCGCCATCGAGATAGAAGATAGACTCGGCGAGCTGAAGAAACTGGGCCTCAAGAACGACGACCCGGTGGTGTGCTGGATCAAGAGCCGAGTGCTCCCTCTGCAGGAGCGCTGCCATCTCATGTGCTACATGGGAGGCCCCCGCGACTGCACCAGGACCACCACCATCGAAATCGACGACGTCGACGTTGCCTATCATGCCAAGAACATTCTGAAGACAAGCCTTAGCGAGAAGTGGCGGTATGGTTTCGTCCCGTACAGCCGCACGCAACCGATTGCCCGGGTACGTTGTTCCTACTCTGTTTTCGCCTCTGCTTCCGAGTAGATAACTTCCCTTTCCGCCCCGACTAGCAATCACCCGGTGCACGAGTAGAGCACTTGGTCGACTCGCGCTTAGGCTTAGTATGCTTTGTGTTTGCACGCCTATCCGGGTGGAACACTTAGAAAACTGCATAGGCTTAGTGTGCTTTGTGTTTGCACGCCTATCCGAGTAGAGTTCCATCCTGATACTCGGTTGACTTATGATCCTTCTCTGTCTTTCAGACTCTTACTCGACAGTTGATTGAGAGTCGCGAAGTTTTTGAGGACAACTGGTCTGACGATCGCGAGGAGGATGACATGCTGCCTTCTGATGACGCGGAACAGAGCAGCCCCGTTCCTGACAAGCGCGATGCTCTCCGCACTTGGTCGGATGAAGGCTCTCACGGTATTGTTACTTGTATCTTGTTTCTTTCTGAGAAACACCAACCCCTTGCATTGCTGTTTCTGATTCTTCCTTCTTCTCTTTTGAATTTCTCAGATGAGGCCGTGCGGAGAAGGACGACGAGGATGAGGACGAGAACGAGGGCGATGCGCCCTTGTCGTCCAACCTCTGTCTACTGCCCCTCCCGAAACCCGTAAGCGGACCGGCAGCGGAGCACAGGCACCTCCAGCCAAGAAGAAAGCCCGCCGAGAAGGAGGAGGCCGCCGAGAAGAAGAAGAAGGTTACTGTAAAGAAACCCCGACGACAGCTTAAATCCACCACTGCGTGAGTTCTCTTCTCGTTTGCCCTCCTTCGCGTAGTACTGTTTTCTCCCAAATCTTCTTCCAATCCCTGATTTCTTTCTTCTCTGCAGTCCTCCCATGGATGCGAACGCAGCCTTTGCGTCCGACCAAGACAGGGAGACAGCAGTACCCCTGATCGACCTTGTTGACGACGAGGACGACGCCGCCAAAGCTGCTGCCACCAACGCACAGGCTAGTGATGCTCGAGGAGCAGAACCAGAGCCAGCAGCACAAGATACCACCGTTCACGAAGAGAGACCCCCTTCTCCTCCGGCTAGCAACGCCGAGGAACCAAGAACAAGAAATGCAAGACGCCGCCGCCCTTGAGCGGCCAGAAGTAGAACGGGAGCAGCCCACCACCGAGGCTGCTGCACAAGAGAACATCACTGCCGAGCAGCTGGTGAAAGACGACACCGCCGCGGATGCTACCATAGCAGATGCCTACCCACTGCCAGGCGGCGCACCGAGTAGTGTTCAGCCAGGAGCTGCACCGGGCGATGGATCTGCGGCGCCACCAACTGCGCAAGGCCCTACGCCACCAACTGCGCAAGGCCCTACACCACCAACTTCCTCCTCGTCGCCACAGAGCAAGGACACATCCAGCCCTCCTGGGCGAGTAACCAGGCAACGGGCCCTTGATGCTCTGAAGGATTACTGTTCCGAGAAAGGCCTTTCTGAGAAGGAGACTGCCGATAAGGAGGCTGCTGAGGAGGCCAAGGCTGAGCAGAAAAGAGCCAAGGCTGAGCAGAGGAAGGCCGAGAAGCAAGTTGCCGAGAAGACTGCCGCCGAGAAGACGAAGGCCAAGTCTGACGGGAAGAAACCCGAGGATCTCGAGAAGCAGAGAATCGAGAAGGAGCAAACGAAGAAAAGGGCCAGAGACCAAGGCGCATCCACAGGCGGAGCGCTCGTGATCCGCGAGTCCGGCCCCATTCCTGCTGCGCTCTCCGCCGACGCACGCGCAGCTGGCCAACCCTGCTACCCGGATTACATGGTCGAGGTTAGCCAACAACACACCATCGGCTTCCCTCCCCAAGATAAAGCTTTAGCTATTCAGAAGGGAAGGAAAGTTGTAGCCAGGAATACTCCTCCCTTCGATCCAGCTCAAAACAACCCGTCAATATTGCTTCTCGGGGAGCCAAGACAAGCCAATAACCTCCAAGGGTCTTGAGCAGGTACTGGACACGTTGGCCACATCAGCCAAGTGGGACAGCCAGGTTCTCGGGGAGCCGAAGTGGCATGGCCTGACCCTTGGCGGCATCGACCACATGCGCGTGGATTGGAACAAGATCGACCTGGGACATCAGCCCATGTCCGTCTCCACTGATACCGCAACCCTCGCAGCCAAGATGTTCTTGCACCGCAAGAACGCCGAAGATATCGAACAGAGCTACGCAGTAAGTCTTTTTTGCCTTTTTCGAGTTGAGATTCCTTCTCTTCTATTCGCCTTCCTTGTTCTTTACCATCACCCCCAGTCCCCGAGATTCTAGCCGAGTAGATGGATACTCTCGAGTAGCCTCCTACTGGGTTGAATCTTCTCTGCTTTTTCTAACTCGCTTCTTCTCGCTTCTCAGGATAGCGTCCTTAAGCGGACACACTTGTACCGCATCCTTCTGTGGAACCACTCCATCGCCAGGAGGCGAATTGCTGCGCTGGAGAAGGAGAGATAGCTGCTGAGGCCGCGAGCAAAAATGCAAACGACAGCACCCAACAGCTGGCCGAAGTGCAAGGTACGCCTTTAGCCACGCGGTTTCTGCGTTTTATGTTTACGCCCGCTTCTGCTTTCTTACGCGCTAACCTTTCCTTCTCTGCAGACAAACTGAAGGCCTTGGCCGATGAGCATGAAATGCCGCACTTTCGTGGCGAACTCCGAAGCCACCATAAAGAGACTTGAAGGTGAGTTTGCTGTTTACTCGGCTTGATCTTGAATCTGTTTCCTTTTCTACTTCTCGGCTAACCTTATCAATCTCTCCGCAGAAGATCACAAGTTATTGCTGAGACACACCAAAATTGTGTCAAGCCCGCAGAGGTGGAGAAACAGCTGTCTGACCAAGCCATTGCTCTGGTGAAGGACCACACCACCGAGATGGAGTCGCTTCAGCTTCAGTTGCAGAATGCACTCCAGGATGCGTCAAGATTGGCGCTGAGAGGGATAGAGCGATCGCGAGAAGGCCAAGGCCGAGACCACCTTCGAGCAAGGAACGGGCCCTCGAGTCTGAATGCGAGACTCTGAAGAAGACCAATGCTGATCTTTTCGCTCAGATGGACACCTGCGCCAGATCCAAGACAGGCATATTGGCAACGAGGAGTCCTGGAAAACCAAGCTGCAGCAGCTGCGCCGCCAACTGATCGGTAAGTTTTCTCTTCATTGCATCTTTTCTTCTCGGTCTTGTCCCTTCCCGGCTTCTTTTTTCTTTCTCGGTTTTTGATCTTGCACTTGCTATTTCAGATATCTGGCCTCGTCTTGATTCTTCCTCTGCGCCTACGATAGCCAAGGCCCGAGCAGTTCGCTTTCGCTGGGTGAGCCAATTGACACCAGGGCTGATATCGAGGACAACTTGCTGGTGCTCAAAGGTTACTTCGAACAACTGGCTGGCGTCGGAACTGATTTGATGCATGCGGGCTTCGAGCTCCACCGGCTGTTCTGGCCTCATGATCCCCAGCCAAGAAACATGCGGGATCTCGCCTCAAGTGGAGAACGTGAAGGCCGAGTTGAAAAAGTGGCGAGCCTCCGGAGCCCGTGCTGGTGCGGAAGTGATGCTTCTCTGCATAGCATCCTGGTATGAAAACCTGATATGCAGCGCATCCGCGGGAAGCGCAATGATTCCAAGTGGGAGACGGATGCGAGAGCGTGGCCTTGCGCAAGCAGATTGCGTATGAAGTCGCAGAGTGCGCCGAGACGGAGGTCTACATCGAGGGCGTCCCCGAACCCGACACCGAGTACGAGGACGAAGAGATGATGACGAAGACGATGACCTTGACGGCTTCTTCGAATCTCCAAGGGCAAGGCCGGAAAGGGAAAGGCCGCCGTCGTCGCGAGTAGCGACGAAGACGAAGGGGCGCACATCGACTCCGAGCCACTCGACTTCGGCACCTCCTCAGGTGCTGCTCTCGACGACACGGTGCCTCCTCCTGGCCACGCTTCAGGCTCCTCCTCGGCTCCAGGACCCGTCTCGGTGGCCACGGCCACTTCCGAGCAGACGGCCACCCAGGAGGATGCCGAGATGGAGGAATCCGCCGCCGTGCAGACGGAGGCGGATGCCACCCACGCCAGCACCGAAGGAACAGCCGCCACGACTGCCACCGAAGAAGCTGCTGCCAAGACCACGCCGAGGAAACAGCTGCCAAGACAGCGCGAGAGAACACTGCCTCCTCAACTTGAAGCAACCTGCAATCTTTTTTTTCCACTTGAACACTTTATCAGATCCCCGGGATGCCGGGAGCAGATGTAATAGACTACCTTTATCTTGCTTGCTACTCAGTTTTTATGCCCACTCTGTTTATGTTGACATTAATCAATTTGAACGACACTGGCTTAATGCCGAGTTGTGTTTCCATGCGAGTCCCCGAGTAGCATTTCTTATTCCCTGTCTTTTCATCTCTGCTCTACCTGCGACTTGTCGCTGTTTGGTATTCGAGTCACAAGAATCAAGGAGCAAGGCTGCAAATACTTAGCCGCTAGAAAACAATCATGATAACGCAGCCCACCACTTAGCCGAGAAGACGAAAACAGGGAACAAAAAGTAACCGACAATCTACTCGGTTCCTGCACTCTTTCTCCTTAGTGATTTTCGTGTGCTCATTGACCTTTTGCTTGTTCTCTTGCTTGCCATGAAGCCGGGTTTCGGACAGCAGCAGAGTCGAAGAGTTGGCATATAGGTTTAAACACAGTACTCAATGCACTTATGAGTTCTGAAGTGGAGCAACCGAATAGACAAAGGAACAAGCCGAGTAAGAAAAACACTTAGAGCAAATTTGGACGAGGGCAGTCCCGAGAACAATTCAGATTGCAGAGTAGAATTTCAACTCGGATGAGAGGGTACATACACATCTTTGCTTACGAATGAAAACGACGAGTAGAGCTACATTCCAGGGACGCTTGGTTTCCTCTCCAGCTTTATCTGCCATGTTCGCCTGCGATGGGCGCACATCTACAAGATAGTACGCGTCATTGTGCAGCGCTTTGCTCACAATGAAGGGCCCTTCCCACGGAGGAGCAACTTGTGCATCCCGGCTGTGCGCTGCACAAGCCTAAGGACCATGTCTCCTTCTCGGAAAACCTTGGGTTCACCTTTCGGCTATGATAACGCCGCAGGTTTTGCTGGTAGATAGCCGAACGTGACAGAGTCAGCTCTCTTGCTTCTTCAAGCAGGTCAACGTCGTCTTCTCGAGCTTCTCTCGCCTCCACCTCAGTGTAGAGGGCTACTCGGGGGGAGTCATGCTCTAAGTCTATTGGCAACACGGCCTCAGCCCCGTATACCAAGAAGAATGGCGTGTAGCGGTTGACCGGTTAGGGGTAGTCCTTAGACTCCACAACACCGCTGGCAGCTCTTCCAGCAACAGCCAGGTGTTTTCAGCAATGGCTCAATCAGCCTTGGCTTAATGCCTGCCAGTACCATCCATTTGCTCTCAACTTGCCCATTGGAGGCAGGGTGCGCGACTGACGCAACGTCTAGTCGGATATGCTTATCTCGCAGAATCGCACCATTGCCCCCTCTGCAAAGTTGGTGCGTTGTCGTGATGATACTGTGCGGGTAACCGTATCTCATGATTATATCCTTCACGAACTTCACGGCCGTGACCCATCGCACTTCCGAATAGGCTTCACCTCGATCCACTTGGTGAACTTGTCCACCATGACCAAGATATGTGTCATATTGCCTTTAGCCGGCTTGAAAGGACCAACATATCCAAGCACCAAACAGCAAATGGCCATGTGATAGGAATTGTTTTCAACTCGGAAGCTGGCATGTGAATCTTACTTGCGAACATCTGGCAGCCGGTGCACTTCCTCACAATATCTTCAGCTTGCTGCAGTGCAGTGAGCCAGTAGAAGCCATGCCGAAAAGCTTTCTTGACTAAAAGCCCGAGAAGAGGCGTGATGCCCGCATTCCCCTTGATGTATCTCCACCAGGATTTCTTCTCCTTCTTCTGGGCTCACACAGCGTTGCAGCACGCCGGTGGCACTTCTCTTATGCAGCACATCTCGGACTATGGTGTAGCCCTTGGACCTTCTCTGAATCTGCCTCGCAGTCACCTCATCTTCAGGTAAAGTGCCGTCCCTTAGAAAGGATAATATGCATTGCCCAACTCGGTGTCTCCCGCACGGGAAACACTGGTTCGTCCATTTCCATTGGGACAGGCTTCTGTTGGTTGCACAGGAGGAGTAGGAGCGCTTCTCTGAGCCCAGACGATTGGCGAGAACTTCTTCAATGAATGCAACAGCTTCTGGGTTGAGGGCGGCAGTCCCCGAGTAAGGAGTGGCAGTCCCCGAGTAAGGAATGGCAGTCCCCGGGTAGGGAGTGGCAGTCCCCGAGTAAGGAGTGGCAGTCCCCGAGTAAGGAGTGGCAGTCCCCGAGTAGGGAGTGGCAGTCCCCGAGTAAGGAATGGCAGTCCCGAGTAGGAACGGCAGTCCCGAGTAGAGGACGGCAGTCCCCGGGTTCCCTGCAGCACTCTCCCAGTCAATCTCCATTGGGTCGGATTCTTCACTTGGCAGAGAAGGAACAAAGATGGATTCCGAGTTGGGGGAAGGTTTGATGGATGGCTTCCTCAAATGCTCCAAGGCAATCCCTGCCGGGATGGACTGCCGAGAAGATCCCAACTTGGATAGCTCGTCCGCGGCTTCGTTCTCTGCTCGGTGAATGTGCTGGAACTCACAGCCTTCGAAAAACCCAGTCATCGACTGCACCAGGAAGCGATATGACGCCATATTGGCATCCAAAGCATCCCAGGTACCTGAGACTTGCTGCACCACCAGATCCGAATCGCCATAGCATATAATGCGCTGCACACCAACCTCCTTTGCTACTCGCAAACCATGCACCACTGCCTCGTACTCGGCTACATTGTTGGATGCCTTGAAGTGAATCTGCAATACATACTTGAGCTGATCCCGCTTGGGTGATGTAAGCACAACGCCAGCACCAAGGCCTTCTTTCACCTTTGAGCCATCAAAGTGCATTTCCAATAGTTGGAAACTGGGGCAGGAGGTTCATACTGCATCTCGGCCCAGTCCACAAGAAACTCCGCCAGTACCTGAGACTTGATTGCTTCTCTTCTCGTATACGCGGGAGCGTACGCGGCTAGCTCAATCGCCCACTTGGCTACTCTGCCACTCGCCTCCTTGTTACCCATGATGTCCGAGATGGGAGCTGAGCTCACAACCGTGATGGGGTGTTCCTGGAAGTAATGTTTCAACTTCCTGGCGCCCAGGTACACACCATATGTCATCTTCTGGTAATGTGGATAGTTTTGCTTGGAACTGGACAGCACTTCACTGAGATAATAAACTGGACGCTGCACACTCTTGCCTTCTTCTTCTCGCTCCACCACTATCACCACGCTGACTACTCGGTTAGTCGCGGCAATGTACAGCAGCATAGGCTCCTTGGGTAGCGGACTAGCCAAGACAGGAGCGCTAGCCAACATTGCTTTCAGCTCATTGAATGCCACGTCCGCTTGCGGAGTCCAGACAAACTTGTCACTTTTCTTCATCAGCTGGTACAGAGGCAGAGCCTTCTCGCCCATTCGGCCCAGAAAACGGCTCAGTGATGCCAGACAACCCGTGAACTTCTGCACATCCTTCAATGATCTCGGCAAAGACATGCTCTCAATGGCTCTTATCTTAGACGGATTGGCTTCAATGCCCCGACTAGAAACCAGAAAACCGAGTAGCTTTCCAGCTGGTACACCAAAGGTGCACTTACTCGGATTCAGTTTCATTTTGTACCTGCGTAGGTTAGCAAAGGTTTCCTCCAAGTCGGCAAGCAGAGTATGTGTTTTATTCGTTTTGATGACAATGTCATCTACGTACACCTGCACATTCTTGCCGAGCTGGTCGTGCAAGCATTTCTGCATGCATCTCTGATAGGTTGCACCCGCATTCCTCAGCCAAAACACATGACACGATAGCAATAAGCCCCGTACGGGGTAATGAAAGCAGTCTTTATTTGATCAGCAGGGTTGAGTGCAATCTGGTGGAAACCAGAGTAGGCATCTATGAAAGACAACAGTTCACAGCCGGCAGTGGAATCGATCACCTGATCGATGCGAGGTAGCGGGAAAGGATCCTTGGGGCATGCCTTGTTCAAGTCGGTGTAGTCGACGCACATGCGCCATGCAGTGGCAGCCTTGGGATCTTCCTTGTTCTTCTCGACCATGACCGGGTTGGCTAACCAGTCCGGGTGCAGCACTTCCATGATGAAGTTGCTGATCAGCAGCTTGGTGATTTGATCACCGATGGCCTTCCTTCTCTCATCCCCGAAACGGCGCAAAGCCTGCTTCACGGGCTTGGCGTCAGGACGCACATGCAAAGAGTGCTCAACCAACTCCCTCGGGACTCCTGGTAGATCTTCATTGGTCCAGGCGAAAACATCCCGATTCTCACGGAGGAAGTGGATGAGCGCGCTTTCCTATTTCTCCGCCAACCCGGCACCAATGATGGCCACGCGCTCCGGGAACTCGGGGTCAACCTGGACTGTCTTGGTCTCCTTGGCAGCTTGGAAAGCAGTACCCTGCTGAGTACTCGGCACACCTTGTGCGCCAGCTTGTGCGGACTGAGCCATGGCCACCACCTCGTACATCTTCTTCTTCTCGGCAGCAATCACCATTGATTCCGCCAGCTGGGAGCTAGCAGAGGCACACTCCATGGACTTCTTGTAATCTCCCGAGATGGTGATGATGCCATTGGGGCCGGGGATCTTCATCTTCAGATAAGCCACATGGGTGGAGGCCATGAACTTGCTCAGAGCAGGCCTGCCGAGTAGAGCATGATATGGGCTCTGATGATCCACCACTTCAAACTGCAGGCGCTCTGTGCGGCAGTTCTCCCGAGTACCGAATAGCACATCAATCCACACTCGGCCAATCGGGTTGCATGAGATCCCGGGCACAATGCCATGGAAAGTGGTCTTGCTGGGCAGCATCATGTTCTCGGCCAGGCCAAGCTTCTCGAGTGTGTCTTTGTACACAATGTTGATGCTGCTGCCGTTGTCGATCAGCACCTTGCTGAACCTCACATTCTTCTCGGGGCCCAGGAAGGTAGGATCCAGCACCAAGGCATAAGTACCCGGATTGGGCATCACCTTGGGGTGATCTGCCCGAGTCCATCTGATCTCCTGGTCACACCAATACATGTAGTGAGGGACAGCCGGAATCACTGCATTGACCTCCATGGCCCGCCTGTGCTGTGACTGCTTGTCGACTGCCTCAGAAGTGAAGATCATATAGCTCTCATGGTGCTCTTGGTACTGATTGGAGCCATTGCCCCCATTGTTGCCATTGTTGCCATTGTTGTTGCCCTGATAGCTGTTGTTGCCTCTGTTGTTGTTGTTGCGGTTGTAGTTGTTGTTGTTGTTGCGGTATCTCTCGTTGTTGAAGTTCCGGTTGGCTCCTAAAGCCACCTGGTTGACATTCTCTCTTCTCGGATAGACTGGCGGCCGAGCTGCGGGAGCGCGAGTAGGCTGAACGGTAGCATTGGCGGCTGGCAGAGGAGGTGGAGGAGGCAAGCCATCACTCTTGATCACATCCCACCATTCGCATTGCCGAGTAGTGTGGTTCGCAGGCCTTGAGGGGTGGTGAGTGTGGAAGCTGCATGGACCATCCTTCATGTCATCGAAGACAAACTTCTTCGGCTGCTCGGAGTTCCCGCTACCGGCTGCGCAGTGCGGAACGGTTTCTTGTTGCCTTGGCCCTGGTTCTGGTTCTGCCCGTAGGCTCCAGCAGGTTTCTGCCTTTGGCCACCACTGCCTCCGACATTCACTGCATTCACCTCCTCGGGATCATACCGAGTATCTACTCGGCGCTTGTTGCGGAACTCGTTGCGCTTGCTGCTGTTGAAGTTTCTTCTCGGCTCAGAGGAATCCATCAGTGGCTGAGTAGGATCACCGAGTGCGTACTGATCCGCAATCTTGATGGTCTCGGCCAGGGTATTCGGCATCTCCCTCTGCAATCTTTGCCAAAGCATGCTGCCATGTCGGCAACCCTGCGCAAACCAAGTGATGGCCTGTGCCTCATTCACACCCTCACAGGTGTTCCTCAAGGTGCTCCACCGAGTAAGGTACTCGCGGTCCGTCTCGTCTTCTCGCTGCCTGCAGGCCGAGAGCTGCTGTGGCCTATTCGGCCTCTTGTAGGTGCTGGTGAAGTTGCTGACGAAGGCGTCCGAGAAGTCCAGCCAGCAGTTTATGCTGTGCTTGGGCAAGTTGTTGAGCCAAGTGCGAGCTGGACCCTCTAGCATCTGCGGCACATAGCGCACCGCCCATCTCCTGTTGCCACCCGCAATGTGGACCGCGTGACGTAGTCGTTGAGCCAATCTTCGGCTTGGTGCTACCATTGTAGCTCTTGGTGCCTCTTGCGAGCTGGAAGCCCTTCACGGAAGGCTCGTTCATGATGCGCGGGCCAAAGCACTCGGGGCCAGGAGGACCCGTGCTCTCAAGCCGCGCCGACAAGCTGAGACGGTCCAGCTGGTGCCTTGCATCTCCAGGCGCCAACACACGCTCACCAACACGGTCATGAATGTCATAACCAGCCATCTCCATAGCCGAGTAGCCATCATCATACCTATCCACCTGCATAGCTGCGGGCTGCTCCACCGGGTTGGCGACTGGTGCCATTGGGCGCGGCTGCTGCCTCTGCCGAGTAGGCTGAGCTGCGGGTTGCCGAGAAGTACCCGGACGCGCGGCTTCTCGGCACGGCTTTGAGCTTGATGGGCTTGAGAGCCTGCTCTTGCAGTGTTGTGTTCCTGCCCGGGCTGCTGCGGCACAGCAACCTGTTTCGCGGCAGCAGCCGGGTCATACACCTGCATTTGCCTGTCTCTACCCGAACGCCCGCTGCGGCTCTTCTCGCGGCTAGGATGCGGAGATGAGGCTTGATCGTTAGATCTTGCCGCATGCGAGTGAACCACCTGCGAAGCTCCAGCTCCCGGGTTGGCCTTGCGGAACTCCTCGTTCTGCCTGGCGGCCTCCAGCACCAACTCGTTGAGCCTCTCCTGCTGCCTGAGACGCGCCTCTCCATCCAGGCGCGGCAACTCGGCAGCCACCGCCTGCGCAGCTCTGAGCGTCTTGGCGGGTGTGCTGTACCTTGGCCTTGTGAAGGTGTTCGCGGTGGCGGACTGCGCGGGCTCCTCCGCAACTGTCGCCATCTCGGCGCCCAGGTTGCGCCGCGTAGCGCCCACTCTGCTGGGCCTCCTGGCGACCGGCGTGAAGCCGTGGGCCTTGTTGTACTCGAGCTGGTCTAGACTCAGCTCAAGCCTGATCTTCTCCAACTCCGCCTGCTCGGCAAGCAGCTCCTGGCGTTGCCGCTCGAGCTGCTCCCTCGCGGCTAGGAGCTCGATGTCGGTGGGCGTGGGCATGCCGGTTCGCGCAGCAGACGCGGGGATGACCGTAGACGTGGAAGGTGGCAGGTTGCTCTCCTTCTCGTAGGGCCGGTGGTTCCTGCCTCCAGCAGGCGGGTCGTCAACCTCCTCGACGACGGCCGCAGCGCCAGTAGCGGCTGCGCCAGTAGCGGCCGCCAAGCCCGTCACCATCACCTCAGCGCAGCATGCAGAGCCACATGCAGGCCTTCCGCGAGCAGCAACCACCGCGGGAGGATCCTCCGCGTCATGCACCAGCTCGGGGTAGGAGCTGTTGGCGACGGTGGCGACGTAGACGAGATGCGAGCCGAAGGAGATCACCGAGCCGCCCTCGGGCATGGCCATGCCGCCGAAACAGCCGGCGTTGTCGGTGACGAAGTCGAAGGAGCCGAATCTGTGGACAAGGCCACAAACTACGCGCTCCGCTGATGAAGATCCCGTCCGAACAGAAACTCCAACCAGCGCCGCTGGTTGCCCCACGGTGGGCGCCAACTGTCGTGGTGGTGTCACGGCAGATGCCATGGGATGGCTAAAGATGTGGGGACGATGGACGCTGGAGGTGTCCGGGGAGGGATCACGCGACGAGTAGCCGCGTGAGGTAAGATCCACACAACACAAACAACACGATATACCCAGGTTCAGGGCCCTCGTGAGGAGGTAAAACCCCTACTCCTGCCTTTCTCTGTGTATTTCGATGTCTCTCCGAGTAGTCACAGTACAAATGGTATCGCTACCGAGTAGCCTTTCTCTCCTCTCCGAGTAGAGCTAGGTCAAGAACTTAGGGATTCTAGGGTTTCCAGGGAGCAACCGTTAGCGTGCCTCGCGCAGGAGGCGGCGGGGCACCTTATATACACGGTGCCCAGCCGGATACGTCCAAATCTAAACAAGTGTCGACATAGTGTACACACCGTCCTTTCTCCGAGTACCCGCTGACAGCTTTGGTCGTTGATCTTGGCTGCTTCTGTAAAGTCGTTGGGCAAAACTAGGGGACAGACTGGTATCACTGTACCCAAACACAGAGTAGGCCCCCCTTATCCTGCCACCGCCTGCTTCCATGCTGTCACTGTCAGGCAGGCCGTCCCCACGTGAACAGTAGTTCGAATGCTGCCAAGTACGGACCCAGGATACGCGGGATCCTGTGTCAGAACGGCTCCTTTGACTTTCTGCCCGAGTAGGTTCCCGCCAATTCTACTCGGGCCATCTCTTCTACTCGTACGGAGATAACTTGATTGATTCCTTCTTCTAGTCTTCCTTCTGTTCGACCGAGTAGCACTCGACCGGGTAGCCAGCTGCCGGGTAGAACGCTACTCGGGCAAACTTCTATTCTGACTCTTGCCTTTATCATACGCCTTTACCCTACTCGGGGGTAACCCCCCGACATCTCTACTTGTTTGCAGGATCCTGGAGGAAGCTTGGAAGACAACTGCTGAAATACTGGCTCCCCAAGAGTTCGATATAAACCCTCGAGTCACCCTCGTGGGGAAGAAGGCTTGCCACTAGCTACACACTCTGCACTTGGAGTCTCAACCTAGCCATCAAGGAGGCACAAGAAGACCATATACGCTGAGCTGCCATGTCCTCGGCGTGCTCATGTCGGCCGGCATATGGAAGTTGGCCTGGTGCAGGAGCCGGCCCTCCCACGGGTGCATCGTGTGGCAACCGAAGACAAATGCGGCCGTGTCATCGATCCGTAGAACATGGCAAAGGTGGGAGATAAGGTGGGATGGCAGGAATCGAGTAGACAAGATTGGTTTCCTTAACTCGAGTAATCTTTCACATACAACCCTCGCGTTCGTTACTCGAGAGTTCTTCTACACGCAGACGATGAGTCGAGTTAGCACTCGAGTCTGCCCACATAGGCTATGCTCTGGACTCGATGCTTTAGGAATACCGCCGCGAGATGGGTCCTAGTAAGCCCGTTATTTTTCAGGAAGACAATGTGGGACGCTAGATCCTCAGTTTGATCCATCTCTTCCTTGGTCAACTGATTCTTCCACGATCTCCTCTGGACCACTTGCCGGTTCAGATCAACCAGAGGGGTGCCACGGCATTGGGTGATTCCTTGGCGTAGAACCACCAAGTCCTCCACCCAGTAATGGAGTTGGCGAAACCCATCTAGAAGTAACTTGACTTCGGATTGACCTGGATGTTGCAGCCTCCGACTTTGTGCGGGTCACTGCCGCTCGGTTGATCCTTCACATTGAAGAAGCGCTTGAAAAGTGCCCAGTGCGATGCTATCCCAAGATAGCACTCGCACAACACAACGAAATAGGCGATGTCCTGGATCGAGTCTGGGGGTAAGTCGTGCTGCTACACGCCGTACGCTGCCAAAAGGGCGATAAAGAACGGATGCAGGGGAAATGAGACTCCCCAGAAGATGTGATCGGTGAAGGCCAACCGCTCGTCATTTTCTAGAGCAGGATGAGCCTCTGAGCCTGGGCGCCTCCATGAATCGGCTTGGAGGATCCCCTCGTGCTCAGCAATGGTGAGAAGTTTCGCGGTTCCGGTGGATTTGGTCCATTTCCACCTTTCCTCCTATGTCCTTTGATGGAGATTGATGCTCGTTGGGAAACCACAAGTGTAGGGTGTGAAGAGTGCAGCGACAAGTTTTCCCTCAGAAAGAAACCAAGGTTTAATCGACCAGTAGGAGAAAGAAATCACTTCCGAAGGTTGATGCAGCTGATGTTGGCAGGACGCACTACTGGTAAAGCAACAACGTGGAATCCACACAACACAATCAAATTACTTTGCCCCAACGAAGCAGTGAGGTTATCAATCGCATCGGTTTTGCTGAAAGAAAGGATTAGATGTACCGTGTGGAAAATAATATTTGTTTGCAGTAGACGAAAGAGAACAATAATTGTAGTAGGAAAACAGTAGTAAAACAATGGTTGAAGTGGTTGTATATCAGTATAAAGAAATGGACCAGGGTCCACAGTTCACTAGAGGTGTCTCTCCAAAACAGATAGATAACATGTTGGGTAAACAAATTACAGCTGGGCAATTGACCGATATAGAGGCTGCACCATAGTGCATATGCATGACATGATGAGTACTATGTGATTTATGCGCTCATTACAACAAAATACATAGACCGCTATCCAACTGCATCTATGACTAATAATCCACCCTCAGAACGTCATCCGAGCAAACCTTGGGTATTGAGTTGCAAGCAACAGATAACTGCATTAAGCAAAGTGTGTAATGCTAACAATAAAATAATCCTTAGACAAATCATTGTTCAAACAATAAAATCATCCTTAGACAAAGAATTGTTGTTTTCTCCCTAATGGCAGCAGCGCATTGATACGTAAAAAACGTATCTCCTTTTCTGAACACTTTTCTTATTGTTTTTCTCTAAACTTGTGAGTTTTGGATACCACTAACACGGAATAATGTTGTTTTCAGCAGAATTACCTTGGTGTCTCGTTTTTGTGCACAAATATCAACTTTCGGGAAATTGCCCAGAAAAGATCTCATTGAGCTAAAAACACCAGAAGACCCCAGGGAGCCAGAAGGAGTCCCGGAGAGGGGCCAGGAGGGGGCCACACCACCCCTAGGCGCCCCCTTGGTCGAGCCACCTAGTGTTGTGGGCCACCCAGGCACCCCTCGGGCTCCCCTTTCGACTACTAATGGCCCGTAACCTAAAAACCGAGGGGGTTTCATCATATTCCATAGAAACACAACAGAGCGACGCCGCCACCTCGAAACTCGATTCGTGGATCAGAATTTCCTGTTCTGGCGCCCTACCGGGATGGGGATTCGAAGGAAATCATCGCCATCGACACCGCCACCTCTTCTCCATCAACCATCCATGAATCCCCCGTCCATGTGTGAGTAAACATCATTGTAGTCTGAGAGGGATGGAAGGGATTGGATGAGATTGATCATGTAATAATGCCAGATGGTTAGGGCATAGTGCCTTGTATCCATTGTTAGTGTTTTTTTACCATTGTTGTAACTTGTTATGCTTAATTCTTGTCACTAGGGCCCGAGTGCCATGATCTCATATCTGAACATGTTATTGTTTCATGAGTATAATTATGTTTCTTGATCATATCTACAAGTTGTTTACACATGTCATTGTCAGGAATCTGAGGCCCCCAAAGTGACAGAAATTGGGACAACCGGAAGGGATGGTTTTGATGTGAGGATCATGTGTGTTCACATAGTGTTAATGCTTTTCCCCGGTGCTTTATTAAAAGGAGCGCCTTAATTACCAGTAGTTTCCCTAGAGGCTGTCACACCCCAGTTTTTGGAACCTTGCACTGTAGTTCAAGGAGACAAAAATGTGGGCCAACATTTTTTTTACAACAACATGTTTGTTTAAACCCACATGTGTATATGAAAATAGTCATATATTCAATGCCAAGTTTGTTTCATTTTAAAACCAACACAATAAAATTTTCCTGAGAACACCTTTATATTTTCCCTGATGTTACTTGAGTGATTTTTATTCCAAGACTTGGATCATGCTTGCTTGCATCTTGAAATAAACTTTTAGATTTGTTGGATCCAAGAAAACAAAATTTCAAAATGATTTATGGAAGTTTTCCTCTAAGTTTTTTATTGAAACTATTCCCTGAAAAAATAGCCAAGTACTTGTTTTCCGCACTTGTTTTCACTAGGCTATAATATTCCATTTTGTGTTTTCTTGACTTCTATTTTTTCGTTGATATATGGAATACAAATTCATAAGCTTGGTTTGGATTTTGGAATAAGAAAAACAAGATTTTGCTTGTTGTTTTTGTGGAAGAAAATTAAGACAGAAAAGTGCATTTTTAGAAAACAGAAAGTACAACTTTCCCACTTTGTTTTCATAGCCTTCCACTATTCCAATTTTGTTTTCAAAAGATGTTTCTGAAAGTTTAAAACATGTTTAACAAACGCATACTTTGAAGACAAAATTTGGAATTCATTTGACCTCTGAAAACATTCTGAAGTTTTTGCTCATTTGATCTATTTTCCAACACTTAGAAAAAATTTCTAAGTCTATAACTGAACTTTTCTGATTTTTTTTCCAGAAACAATTGTTTTTACAAAGTTTAGCAGATGTTTTGAATTGGTTCTTGTTCAAATTTTGAAATGCCACTTTGTCATTTGTGTTGACCATAGTATGGACTAGGATTGGATGCTTTGGTCTTGTTTCTAGGAGGCTTGGAGAGGGAGAAATCATGGGAAGAAAAGGAGGGGACAATGAGGTGTGGGCACTGCCCTGTCTACACTGTGCAGTGGGAAGTGGTGAGTTTCCTCCGACCTTCCTTGACCCCCTGACATGGTTCCATGACCGTGAACGTCATGGACATGCCTCCTGCCCATGCCGTTTTCTACCACACCGAGAGCGCCCCCGTGCCAACCGACCCAATGCAGTGGATATAAGCCCTCCCGTGTGGGTCCCTCTTGCCACTAGCTCCCCCACCTTCTCCACTCTCGCCTCTAACAAAAGAAACGAGCCCCGAGCCCCCTACAAGCCCCACGAGCACGAACCTTGCCGCCAGCCACCGTAGCAGCCCGAGGTAGTTCCCCTTGCACCCGTGCCCTCCCATCTTCCTTTTTCTTCCCCAGCAAGATCCCTGTGACCCTTAGACCCTAACGGACCACCCCTCGTGTTCATTCATTTGCAGGAGCCATCCCGCCGCCGAGCTCGCCGCCGTCGCATGCCACCGCCTGGAGCCGCGCCCGACGCCAACTCCCGCGCCCCTCGACTCCCCTTCGCCCCTGCTACCTCCTCGACGCAGCGCCGCCCCTCCATGAGCCCCATGGTGAGCACACGCGGAGATTCCCGTCGACGGCGTGTTCCCGATGAGAGAGAGAGAGAGAGAGAGAGAGGGAGTGGGGAAGATGATGAACATGGACCCTTTATCCTCTAATCAATGGCCCCGGTTAAATCCACCCCGTTTCTGCACTTGACCACGCGCGCGCCCGTGCTGGTCTGCGTTGAGGTTAAATGGGCTGCACGCAAGCAAACCCAGCCCGCCCTATGTATTTCTTTTTCCCTTTTAATTCTAGTAGAAACTTGTGTGTTACTTTTGCTCTGTTTAAAATTGTTTTAGTGCTAGATAAATTCTACAAATAGTAGACCAACTTTTTCCTAAACACATCCAAGTGGTAGATTCACAGTTGCTACTTTATTTGGGCTATAGTATTAAAAATGCCACAGACTATCTGTTAGGCCATTTTGGGCATAACTTTTTGAACATGATTCCAAATTGGTCAAGCCAAAATGTTTTGAGTAGCTTTTGAATATATCTATCAATAGGACTTGACCTCACATCAAGGGGAGTTGCCATTTGGTAATGTCATCCATTTTGGTAAATGACCAGTTGGCTTTTCTAGGATTTTTAGAAGGAGTTTAAAAATAATTTTTTATGTGAATCCAATTGGATGAGTTTGTTTGTGACTAGATCTATGTAATCCTAGTTTGGCATAATTTTTAGAGCCCTATATTATTTTTGGTGAGCATTTTTAGATACAACACCTTTTCTGTTTTTATTAGAACTTGTGTGTTTGTTTGTGAATAAATCTTTGGTTGATAAAAAATTGTTTCCTAACATGTGTAGATATGTTGCTATATGTTATTAGGTTTTTTTCTTGCAATACAAATATATTAGGAAGTGTGTGCATGTTTGGAAATCAAATAGAAATAGGAATAGCCTTCTATTGTTTTCTAGTATTTATTTTTGAATAGATTGTGTGAGAAAATCTTTGTGTGTTGCTTACCTAAGTTTTTGATGTGGTTATGTTGTGTCCAATAACATTTTGGTATTTATATTTTGATGTTATCATCTCTGTTAGCTTGCACTTTATTTTATAGCAAAGCATGTGTAACAATTGTTTGTTTGTTTTCACTAAGCTGTTTTCACTAGTATGAGTAGTGATGTGGTAATTGTTTGGTAGATTATATTTTTGTCAAGTATGACCAAAGGCCTTGTTAACTCTTAGTGCCTTGGTATATTAGTGGTCCCATAACCCACTGGTTCCATTGCATTTTTGGTTAGGGATACAAATTCCCTACCATGCACTTGTTTGATAGTGGCACATAATGTTATAGGTGTGTTTAGTATTTTCCACCAAGGAAGATATAGTTTTGCTCTAGTTGTTTGATTGGAGTGTTGAGTAATACTTAGTTACTACTAGTATGTTAGTTTAAGTGCATTTGTTGATATGGTATTCCCTTGGGAATATCATGTTAAGAAATGATTGATTGTTGTTTTGATTATTTTGAGTATTGTTTGCAAATAGAATTATTTTCCTAGTGATAGTAAGTTATGTGTGAATGGGATTCCAAAATTGTTTGTATTTTAGAAAGTGTTTAGTTGAGCTTGTATGGGATGCATAGCTACTTGTTGTGTAGCATGTCACTTTGTTGCTTGTTATTTGATTGATTAGAAAAGCATGATTTATTAGGCTTGATTGATTCTTGCTAAGTAGTTGTTTTCGTAGATTTATTTTAGTTTAATTGCTTACTAGCATGTGTAAGGTGTAGGTACTGTTAGTAGGTGTTTATATTCATGTATTTCTTGTTTAGGAAAAATGCATCCTTGTAGTGTTATTGCTTCTCTAGTGTTGCATTAGTGTCACCACTAGATATTATGGGTTGCTCTAGTATTGTTGTCTTTCTATTTTATGGTTGTATGTTTATCCTAGCATGTTCAGCTTGTTTTCACTTCTGTTATTATGACATGAATTTGTGATTTTCTAGATGAGATTGGTTGTGGAGTACATTATTTATCTTATAGCATGCTTGTGTAGTAATCTTTTCACACCAGTATACTATTTAGCACTCCTGTTATTATGATGTTTTCAAGCCTTGTTATTTCTTGTGAGTATTGTGTTTTTAGAGTGTGTCTTATAACTTGTTACACTTTATTGAGCCACTGGTTTGTTTGATTGTATTTATGCTTGAATGATTCCTTATCTTTTGTGCAGACATAAGCATAGTCAGTAACTATCTTATCCTTCTGTGGTTTGTTTGCCTTGCTGTTTGGAATTGTCTGAGTGTTTACCTTATCATAATTATTGTACTAGTGTTATTATTGTGTTTAGTAGTACCTTGTTATCTATTCTTAAGGTTAGTGGTAAACTTGTTTGGTGATGATTACTTGTGTTGTTGTTAATACCCACTGCCATGGGTATTGCTTTGATGATTGGTATTGCTTTGATTGATTGATAGTACCTTGGTAGTCTCACCCTTGTGACCACAAGGTATATTTTTAGATTTTTAAATATCTTGGTATGAGAGTGGTACACCCACTCAACCTATGATATTTGAGATGTGGAATATGGTTTCTCAACCATATGTATTTCTGACGATAGTTTTCTCGATAACTTTTGAGTGATCGCTAGTATAAGTTTGTTTGATGTATGTGTTGCTTGTACCTTTGATTGCCTCCTGGGTTCTCAGTGTATGTCTTTATTTCTTTTTACGGCGTTAGAAAACGAAGAAGAAGAAGAAGGAGTTGTGGAGCTGTGTGTCAAGTTCAAGCTACTTCAAGGCCAGGGACCTAAAGAGTTTTAAGGCAAGCGATCCTGATGCTTGCTGTTACTAAACTTATCATTTTCTATCATGCATGTTTTTCTTCTGAAAGTTTTACAAAAACTTTGATTACCAAAACCTATTTTTGGAGTGACTACTACTATTAGTTTTATATATATTATATATTATTATGCCAGTAGTTGATACTTGGTGTTACCAAGCCCATAGACACCATATGGTATTTATTACCACCAAAAGTATTAGTCCCTAAGTGGACACCTTACTAATATGTTTTTGCAAAACAAAGGCTTTATGGAAAACCCTGTGGAAAGGCGAAGCCTTATCCACAGGATATTTGTGAAGTGGTCATTTTTGGGAAAAAGGTGTTTTCAAAATGACACATAACCTAGTCATCGTCGGACAACCTTTACCATACTGCCACTCTACCCCAACATGGGCACAGAGCTTAATTTGAAACTTGTTCATGTTAGTGTGTGCTCTATCTCAATTTGCTATAAGGGACGTGACTTCCCTCGAACCGAAATGACGCCAGTCATGAAACAACGAGGCATATAAAGTTAGGGATTAAGTTACCCCCCGGGTGCGACAGTTGGGTCTCCTGCCGTGGCGATGTGCGATGTGGTGTCGGGAGAACAAACCCAATTGAAGAGATAGTCATATTCTAGCTTGAACATAGTGGACGGTTAGGGTCTGTTATCTGATGTTTATATACTGTTGTTACAGTCCGTGGTTGTTGACGGCGGATGTACTGAATCTGGTGGATTGTGTACACCTCTGCAGAGTCAAACTATTCTGAATAGCCGCGTCCTTGGATATGGACAGTTGAATGGCCATGTATCTAGCATTGTGTCAATGTTTTCTAAAAGGAGTTTTTGAAAAGGAGTTGGAACCTGTGAAGTGTTGAAAGAAGGAACGGGGTACCAATGAGGTATGGATGGAGAAAATCCAGAAGTTGTTTTACAAGAAGTTTTGCAAAGATAATCATTCTTTTCTAAGCAAAAACGGGAATTCGATTCCAAGAAGTTTTGCAAAGAGAAAACTTTGTTTTTAACAAAGTTTTACAAAACCTCTTGTACATGTGATATCTACAAGAGAAACAAAACTATATTATTTTGTTTTGAAGTATCTTCTTCAACAAAGATACAAAGATTTTTTCAAAATCAACTATGATATATCTTTCATATATCATGGATAGTGAACCCTATGTATAGCCTACCTACTACACGATATAAGCATACTTGCATTTGGTAAGCTACATGGTGGGTAACTTGCTGAGTACATTCAAACATACTCATATTGGTTTCGTCCCTGGTATTTACTTGCCAGACTTCGAGAAGGAGTCTTAGGAGTAGATTTACGAGGAGGAGTACTGCACTGGTGGCCTTGCGAACTAGGATCGTCTCCCGGTCACCAGCCTGTAGGTTAAGGCGTGACTTGGGCTCTACTACGTTGTGTGTGTTTTGTCTTCCGCTGTGTGTGTTTTGTGTTTGCCCTGCATGGCAGTTGTGTTAGACTTGGTCATGTGACCATGTTCCTTGTGTAAGTGTTGTTGTAAATGTTTTATGGATGTTGTATCCGAATGCCAACTTGGTATGTTGTTCACGACTGGTGTGATCTAGGATCGTGAATGTATGCATATCGGAGGTCCTTAAACAGTGGTTCGGGGGTCCTTACAGAGTTGGTATCAGAGCTATCCTGACCTTAGGAGACCTTAGTTAGCATGGACGTTATCTAGTACTCTGAGAACATAGTTTATAAAACTAAGTACTAAGATGACTATTTACCAAAATATTCTACCTATTCCATCCCCTCTGTGATTTTGAAAACACTACTTATACTAAATTTCCTTTGGAGTATCTTAAAATTTTGCACACTGTTACCTAACTTAAACTATACCTAAACATTTGGTACATATGGCAGTTGTCTTCACCGAGTCCATCAGGCTAAGTACGCATGCACCTTGCTACCGCCGTTTTGAGGAGGATTTGATCAAGATGACTCGTCTTATCGGTTGCCCAGTACGTGAGTTGAAGGGAGCTTAGATTCACCATGATGGACGAGAATTTTCCTGGTTGGTGGTCTGTACCATTCGTGCACCTTTGCTAGCACCGTCAACCCCGGATATCACGTATGAAGTAGTGGAGAACAGTTGGGAATATGGTATCCTTAGAGTGATGCAGCTGACTATCGTGAAGCTCGCGAACTTCTTTCGCAGCAAGTTTGAATGCACCGCCTATAGATACTATGGGACGCGAGATGAGGATGACAAGCTGATACGTCCATTTTGCATCACTATTTTATATCATAATTTTCTGTTATTCATCGATATATTTCATGTTATGATGCATCTCTTATGTTATTTTATCTTATTTGCATGTTTTATAATTTTTGGAGAATAAACACCGGGACAAGAAATCTGATGGAAAAAGCACCGTCGAGATACCATATTTCAGAAGATCAGAAGAAGAAGGGGGACATCCGGGGGTTCCTAAAAGTCCAGAGGAGGAACTCAGCCAGAAGGAAAACCGGAGGGGGCCACCAGGTGCCCACACCTAGGGGTGTGGCCACCCTGGCTCACCTCCGTGGGTCATCTTTGGCCCCCTGACCCCGAGGGAACCCTAAGCCTCATTCCATCCTCGAAGAATTATTCCGCCGCCTCTGTGGGGCGGAAACACCCGAGAGAGAAAAGCTCTCTGGCAGGGAGAAATCTGCCGAGGAAATTCCTCTCCGAAGAGGGGAAATCACCGCCATCGTCACTGTCATCTCTCCGGACATCATCAAGATCGTCATCATCATCGTCATCACCACCAGCACCATCACCCCATCATCCACCTTCATCCCGATGTAACAATTAGGGGCCTCTATCGTTGTTTTTCATTAGATCTCCCTCCCGGTGTGGATTACTTGTCAGTAGTTGATGCTTGTGAGATTTATCGGTGTTTGCACTTTATGACCAGATTGTTATCATCCATTATATCACCTCTGATTATGATCCATATTATGTGTTGTGAGTAGTTCGTGTTGTTCTTGAGGACATGGGAGAAGTCAAGTTGTTAGTAGTGAAGTAATGTTGACTAATATTTAATGTTTGATATTTAAGTTGTGATGTTATTCTTCTAGTGGTGTCATGTGAACGTCGACTACATGATACTTCACCATTTATAGGCCTAGGGGAATGCATCGTGTATTTATAGTTATTCCTTCATCGAAACTGCTTGTCAACACCTTCTGCTCCTCGTTGGGTTCGACACTCTTATTGATCGAAAGTACTACGATACACCCCCTATACTTGTGGGACATCAAGACTATTTTCTGGCGCCGTTGCCGGGGAGTGAAGCGCTACTGGGAAGTGGAATTGATAAAGGAAGCTTCTGCTATAAGTGCTGTTTTTATTTCTGTCTAACTACTTTATTAAACTATGTTTGGAACTCCTTTTGAGTCCCTATTTGCGGGCACTACTTTCACTACTAGGGTAGTAAGTGACCCACTGCATGATGATTTGGTACCTTATAAAATACCTATAAAGATTGTTAAACATGTTATGGATAACTGCTATTCAGGTGACGGAAATGTCCATCCTGGTGATCATTTGCTCTTTTTACATGAATTATGCGAGTTGTTGAAGTGTGCAAGTATTACAATGAGCCAAGTGAAGAGGAAATTATTCTCTATATCATTGACAGGCCGAGCCTCTGAATGGTTCAAGCTGCCGAAAAATAGCCAGACTATTGAATGGGAGGAAATTGTACCTCTCTTTTATTCTAAATTTTATCCTCCAAGTGAAATCCATAGAGATCGGAATTATATATATATAATTTTTGGCCTCATGACGGAGAGAGTATTGCCCAAGCATGGGGTATATTGAAGTTACTAATGCTCAAATGCCCCATTCATGAGATCCCTAGTAATATCGTTATTAATAATTTCTATGCAAGGCTTCCTCTTCATGATAAGGATTTATTGGATGCTTCATGTTCTGGATCATTTACACGTATGAAGGATGAAGCTAAATGGGATCTTCTTGACTGTATTCAAGAAATCACTGAAGCATGGGAGAATGACAAAGGTAGAAAGTCAGGTATAAATTATGACTATGAATGCATTAAAACTTTTATGTCATCCGATGATTTTCATAATGTTAGTACTGCTTATGGTCTTGATTCTCAAGTTGTTGCAAACTTATATAAGGCTTTTGCTTCTTATTTTGATATTCCTTAAAAGGTATGGGACAAGTACCATGCACCTTATAAAGATACTATTAATTGTGTTCCTCCTAGAGATATAGAAGTTCATATGGTTGATTCTATTGTGCCTGAACCTTATATTGAGAAAATGCCTTTCCCTACTATGGTAAAAGAACACTCTATGTTAGCTAGTGTGGTTAATAAAAGTGCAAGGAAACCTGTAGAACCTTAGGAACAAATAACTGTAGAACCTACAATAGAAATAGTGAAGGACCTTGTTTCTGAAAATGTAGAAGAGGGACACATTATATTTTGTGAAGATGCTTCTAATTTTGTCTCTCATCCTAGTAAATCTAGGAAACCTAGTGTTCCTTTGCTATCTGTTAGGATAGGTGATCATTTTTATTATGGTTTATATGATATTGGTGCTAGTTCTAGTGCTACTCCTTATGAGCTTTATAAAGATATCATGCATGAAATTTGTTCTTGTGAACTTGAATACATTGATGTGATTATTCAACTTGCTAATAGGGAAACTATTTCTCCGATTGGTATTGTTAGAGATGTGGAGGTCTTATGTGGTAAAACTAAATATCATGCTGATTTTCTAGTACTAGGCACTTCTCCTAGTGATACTTGTCCTATTATATTTGGTAGACCTTTCTTAAACACTTGTGGTGCTGTTATAGATTGTAAAAAGGAGAAAATCCTTACAAAGTTTGATGGAGAGTCTTATGAATTTAATTTCTCCAAATTTGCTAAAGCACCTTATGAAGCTGAATTGCCTAATGAGAATTATAGAGTTGAACATTTGGCTGCTATTGCTCTTGCTCCTAACAATCCTTTGCAGCAATACATGGAAGACCATGAAAGTGATGTCTTTATGGAAGAAAGGAAGGAAATTGATGATATTTTCCTACATCAGCCAGCAATGCTGAAACCTAATTTACCCGTGGAAGACTTGGGTACAACGTTACCACCCAAGGAAGATCCTGTTTTTGTTTTAAAGCCTTTGCCAGATAATCTTAAGTATTCTCATATTGATGATAATAAATTATATCCTGTTATTATTAGTTCTCAACTTTCTGATAAAGAAGAGGAGAGATTATTGGGGATATTGAAGAAACATAGAGGTGCTATTGGTTATACTCTTGATGACTTGAAAGGGATTTCTCCTACTATTTGTCAGCATGCTATTAATATTGAACCTGATGCACTTTCATTTGTTGAACATCAACACCGTTTAAATCCTAAGGATGTGAAAAATGAGGTATTGAAACTCCTGATGGGTATTATCCTATATTGCTGATAGTAGATGGGTTAGTCATGTGCATTGTGTCCCTAAGAAAGGAGGGATGACTGTTGTGCCAAATGAAAATAATGAACTTATTCCTCAAAGAGTATTAGTTGGTTATAGGATGTGCATTGATTCTAGGAAGGTTAACAAAGTTACCAAGAAAGATCATTATCCTTTTCCTTTTATTGATCAAATGTTAGAAAGGTTGTCTAAGAAAGCTCATTTCTGCTTTCTTCATGGTTATTCTGGGTTTTCTCAAATTGCTGTTAAAAAGCTTGATCAAGAGAAAACAACTTTCACTTATCCTTATGGAAACTATGCTTATAGACGTATGCCTTTTGGTTTATGTAATGCTCCTGCTACCTTTCAAAGATGCATGTCTACTATCTTTCATGGGTTTTGTGAAGAAATTGTGGAAGTTTTCATGGATGATCTCTCCGTCTACGGAACTTCTTTTGATAATTGTTTGCAGAATCTTGATAAAGTTTTGCAGAGATGTGAGGAGACTAATCTTGTTCTTAATTGGGATAAATGCCATTTTATGGTTAATGAAGGAATTGTTCTTGGACATAAAATCTCTGAAAGAGGTATTGAAGTTGATAGAGCTAAAGTTGAAGCTATTGAGAAAATGCCATGTCCCGGGGATGTTAAATGTATTCGTAGTATTCTTGGTCATGCTGGTTTCTATAGAATATTTATTAAAGATTTCTCTAAAATATCAAAACCTCTTACTAATCTTCTTCAAAAAGATGTACCATTTGTTTTTGATGAAGATTGTAAAGAAGCTTTTGAAATTTGAAAGAAGGCTTTAATATCTGCCCCTATTGTTCAACCACCTGATAGGAATTTACCATTTGAAATTATGTGTGATGCTAGTGATTATGCTGTAGGTGTTGTTCTTGGACAGCGGGTAGATAAGAAGTTAAATGTTATTCATTATGCTAGTAAAACTCTTGATGCTGCTCAAAAGAATTATGCTACCACTCAGAAAGAATTCCTAGCTGTAGTTTTTGCTTGTGATAAATTTAGGTAGTATATCATTGATTCTAAATTCACTATGCATACCGATCATGCTGCTATTAAGTACCTTATGGAAAAGAAAGATGCTAAGCCTAGGCTTATTAGATGGGTGCTTCTCTTACAAGAGTTTGATTTACATATTGTGGATAGGAAGGGTGATGAAAATCATGTTGCTGATAATCTATATAGATTAGAAAATATCCCTGATGACCCTATTCCTGTTAATGATAGTTTCCCTAACGAACAGTTAGATGCAATAAAAGTGAGCTCTCAAGAGAGTCCATGGTATGCTGATTATGCTAACTTTATTGTTTCGAAGTACTTGCCTCCTACCTTTACAGCTCAGCAAAGAAGAAAATTCTTCTATGATTTGAGGCTTTATTTTTGAATGGCACACACTTATATAAAGAAGGTGTTGATGGTATCATGAGAAGATGTGTCCCTGAAAATGAACAGCAAGAGATATTGAGAAAAATGTCATAGTAGTGCTTATGGAGGACATCACGCTGGAGATAGAACTGCACATAAAGTTCTACAATCAGGTTTTTATTGGCCTACTCTCTTTAAAGATGCTAGAAAATTTGTCGGGGTTTTTGACTTTATGGGTCCTTTCCCTCCTTGAAAAGGCTATACTCATATTCTTGTTGTTGTTGATTATGTTACTAAATGGGTAGAAGCTATACCTACTAAAAGTGCTGGTGGTGAAACCTCATTAAAAATGCTTAAAGACATTATTTTCCCTAGGTTTGGTGTGCCTAGATATCTTATGACTAATGGGGGTTCTCATTTTATTCATGGTGGTTTTAGAAAGACTCTTGGTAAATATGATGTTAATCATAGAATTGCCTCACCCTATCATCCTCAAAATAGTGGGCAAGTAGAATTATCAAATAGAGATATCAAATCTATCTTCAAAAGACTGTTAACAAATCTAGAAAAAATTGGGCTAAGAAATTAAATGATGCTCTGTGGGCTTATATAACTGCTTATAAAAATCCCATGGGCATGTATCCTTATAAAATGGTTTATTGAAAAGCTTGTCACTTGCCCCTAGAATAAGAACACAAAGCTTATTGGGCAGTGAAAGACCTAAATAGAGATTTTAAAGAGTCAGTTTATTAGGAAGCATATTTCAGAAACTTCAGAGTCAATTTTCAAATAGGAAATAGTTTTGGTAAGAAAATGTTCGCGAAACATCTTCCAACTTATGTTTTTGCTGTTTTTAGAAAATATGAAAAATTATGAGCCGGAAACAAGAGGGAGACGGAGCCCGGAGGCTCCACACCATAGGGTGGCGCGGGCCCAACTCTCGCCGCGCTAGCCCTAGGTGTGGGCGCTCCGGAGCCCCTCTCCGACTCGTTTTCGACCTGGACTTTCCTTTCGTTATGAAACATTTTGATATATAATCCCCCGGATCCCCCGAGGTTCGTATATCATTTTCTCGTCGCGTTTCTGTTTCGAGTTGTTTCTGCCAGATTACATCTTCAGATCTAGAGCAACAATGGCTTCACCTGGATCTCCCAAAGACAGTTTCTTTGAGAAAGTTGTCAACCCGTACTTAAACGAGTTGAAGATGCATTCCAAGGAATTGCTGCTCAAGGACGGGAAGGTGCAGATTGAAGATGTCCGGGGCCCTAGAGGAGAGGGAAGTCTGGAATCTAGGATGGAAGAACTGGAGCAAGAAGTTTTTAGGTACAAGAAGATGGCGGAGCGTGAAGTTGAGATCATCGACATGATAAAGACAGAACAGATCGCTGAATACAATAGGGAGAATTTGAAGCTTTGGGAGGAGATTGTATCACTCACCAAGATCACCAATGATCTGCAAGCATAACTCTATGACGTGCAGAACGAGAACTGTGAGTATGAGAACATGTTTAAACGTATAAGCTCTGCTGCTAGTTTTAGGATGATGGAGACCAGGACGTCATTTGCGGATGGAGAGCCTTTACCTTGGAAGACCGAGGATGAGAAGGAACCACCACCACCAAAGAATTGATTTGTCATTAGTTTTGGCACCCCCTCAGCTTGCTCCAAGCTTGGGGGAGTGCCGCCGTATCACATCGCTATCTTTCATCCTTTTACTTTTTCAGTAGAGTCATATCATGAGTAGAGAAGTTATCATATAGGATGGTTTGCAGTATGGAAGTGTCTCTCCCTAGTTGGTTATCATTGTATCCGTTGGTGTGAGTTGCTGGTTTGAAATATTAATGAGAAGTTTCATCATTTACTTTTTATGCACATTATTTCAGTTTTCAACTTCTGTCATATGGTTGAGCTTGCTATTAGTATTTGGTATCGCTCTAGAGATCATCAAGTTAATATAGTTGGTTTTGGCAAAATTAGCTTGGGTCAGTAGAAATAATAATTTGAGTTGCTAGTATAAGAAAGAGGAATTTTCCTATTAGCTCATAAACTTAGTATTCACAAGTTAAGATCGCTTGTGCTTTCAATGAAGATTGCATGATTGGTTTCATCATATGTATATTTGTTTGTTTTCCTTCAACTCTTATGCTTGCTACCCAGCCTTGCTAGCCAAAAACCCTGTACTAAGAGGGAATGCTCCTCGTGCATCTAAAACTTAAACCCAAAACCTTGCCATTTGTGTCCACCATACCTACCTACATGTGGTATTTCACCGCCACTCCAAGTAAATTGCTCATGTGCTACATTTAAAACTTTCAAATTACTCTTGTTTTGTGTTCCTGTTTTAGCTCATGAGGACGCAAATAGAGAATCTTTATCTCACTTGTTGATTGGACTCACACACCTAGACTGATGGCTTCATCCGCTTATCCAAATGCTAGAAGAGCTGGCAGCGGGGTGCCCAACCCCAAATAATAATACAAATTGTCTTCACTCTTTTTGTCCCTGATTTATCAGTCAAAGCATAATTGTGTAAGCAAAAGAGAAAGAGGGATGACCTTCTATACCAGTTGCGTCCTTCTATGGGAGCCGCTCTTGTGAGTCTAGTTGGCTTGTGACGTACTATATTTTCTGTTTTCCATTCGTTTACATAAATAGACACCTCTCAAAATTTAGACACTCCTCCACGGTTTGTGATTGTTGGCAGGCACCCGAGGATTCGGTTAGCCGTGGTTTGTGTAAGATGGATGGGAGGAGTGTCATGCATTTTATACCTCTATTTATTAAAATAAAATCTCTAGCACATGAGTGGTCAATGCTTCCCTCTGCGTAGGGCCTATCTTTTACTTTTATGTTGACTCAGTAAACCCATTTCCTTCTGTCTCCAGCAAGCATTTGAGTTGTTGTGTTCTCATCATCTATATGTTGATTTATTCAATCATGTTTTCTATCCTTCTTTGTTTAGCACATGCTTTATTATATGAATGAATATTACTTTGGAAGCTATGAATCGTTGTAAAAGAGTTGTTATAATTAAACATGTTAAGCCCTGCACTATAAACCTTGCTATAAAGACTTCACCCAAGGTAAGTATAATTTCATTAAATGTTCTCTGACCAAGAACGAAGTTTGCCATTACCAATTTTGATTCTCTCTTTTTTATCTTTGTTTGTGACTCCCTTTACTTGTTTCAAGTGAAGTTATATGAGAGGAAGTAGATGTCTGTAATGATTGGAGCATAGGTAAATGTGATGCTTCTTGTCCGTATTTTATTTATCGACTATTCACTCCATAAACCTGTGGTCATGTTTTCTGAGTTCGGTTTCGCTTGGGGACAAGCGAGGTCTAAGCTTGGGGGGAGTTGATACGTCCATTTTGCATCACTATTTTATATCATAATTTTCTGTTATTCATCGATATATTTCATGTTATGATGCATCTCTTATGTTATGTTATCTTATTTTGCATGTTTTATAAATTTTGGAGAATAAACACCGGGACCAGAAATCTGATGGAAAAAGCACCATCGAGATACCATATTTCAGAAGATCAGAAGAAGAAGGGGGACATCCGGGGGTTCCTAAAAGTCCAGAGGAGGAACTCAGCCAGAAGGAGAGCCGGAGGGGGCCGCCAGGGGCCCACACCTAGGGGTGGCGCGCACCCCTGGCCGCGCCACCTAGGTGTGTGGCCACCCTAGCCCACCTCCGGGGGTCATCTTCGGCCCCCTGATACGTCTCAAACGTATCTATAATTTCTAATGTTCCATGTTGATATTATGCCAATTGCTACATGTTTTTCGTATGTTTTCTTACGTTTTCTTATGTTTTCCGGGACTAACCTATTAACATGATGCCACAGAGCTATTTCCCTGTTTTTGGATGTTTTTAGTTTCAAAAAAGTTGTTCCGAAAATATTCTCGGAATTGGAAAATTCGAAAGCCAGAAGTCCTAAAAGTCCCGGAAGCATCCAGAAGTCCCGAAGAGCCTCGGAGGGGGGTGACGTGGGGATGAATCCTGGACCTATCGGGTGAGCCTACCCGGTGCAAGGCCCAAGACCTAGTCCCAAAGACAGGTGATATCCCGCGGTTCTAGAAGGCCCAATAGAAGCACACCCGCAAGACTTGCGGGTCAAGACAAGAACTCCTATACGTAGTCTACTAGGACTCATGTAAACCCCTCCTGGCTGCATATATAAAGCCAGGAGGGAGGAGAGAAAATGGGGATCCTATCTAGAAAGAGGAAGAGACAACCCACAACTAGACTAGGCAATACACGGAATACCCCATACGCCTCACCATGGCATCGCCATTGTAAACAGCTCGACTATCTCTCCATAATACAGATCAAACAAGCAGGAGTAAGGGTTTTACCTCTACGAGGGCCTCGAACCTGGGTAAATCTTGCCTCCTTGTTAGCCGTCGAGATTACCAGCACGTACATCGTTCCTCTACTCGAAACCCTACCGGATCATCCGAGGGATTTGTCGACACGACTCTTCGACAATTGGCGCCGTCTGTGGGAATCGAACCCACGACCATGCAACGTATCAGCGCTGCATGCAAAAATGCCTCGCCAAGCTCATCGGCAAGAACGTAGAAGTGTACATTGAAGACATCGTCATCAAGACTCGAGTAGAAGATACACTCCCCGACGATATCAGAGAAACATTCGACGCGTTGAACGCATACCGAATCAAGCTCAACCCGACCAAGTGTGTCTTTGGCGTCCCCGCAGGACAACTTCTCAGGTACTTGGTCTCCGCTCGAGGGATTGAAGCTAACCCGGAGAAAATCCAAGCAATCCTGACAATGAAGGAGCCAACCAATCTCCGTGGTGTGCAGCAGCTTGCGGGACGAATAGCCGCCCTAAGAAGATTCATTGCGAGGCTAGGCGAGCAAGCGTTACCTTTCTACAAGTTATTGAAGAAAACGGATAAGTTCGGATGGAGACCCGAAGCACAGACAGCATTCACAGACCTCAAGCGAGCATTGCAGAGCAGACGCGTCCTGGCAACACCACAAGAACGGGAGCCACTGTTCCTATATCTAGCTGCGACAAATCAGGTCATCAACACAGCGATCGTGGTCGAGCGGCCGGAGGACGGAAAGGCGTTTGGCATCCAGAGGCCAATTTATTACATCAGCGAGGTTCTTTCGCCCTGCAAACAGAGATATCCCCATTACCAGAAACTCGCGTACGGTGTGGTGCTCACAGCCCGAAAGCTCAAACACTACTTCCAAGAACACACCGTCACGGTGGTAAATGACGCATCACTGGGTACTATCATGAATAACCCATTGGCATCTAGAAGAATTCCGAAGTGGAGTATTGAGCTCGGCGCCTGGGACATCATATACGCAGGTCGCAAATCAATCAAATCACAAGTGCTCGTGGAGTTCCTAAGCGAGTGGACAGAACTACAAACGCCAGGGCCACCAGAGTATACAAGCAACTGGATAATGTATTTCGATGGATCAAAAAGAAACGAAGGAGCCGGAGCTGGAGTAGTCCTGGTATCTCCGAGAGGTGACAAGTTACAATACGTCATGCGATTGGACTTTCCACCCGATGACCCGGCGTCAAATAATGACGCAGAGTATGAGGGCCTCCTACATGGCATGAAGATGGCGATTGCCTGTGGAGCAACCCGACTAATGATCTATGAAGATTCAAACCTCATAGTGCAGGAGACAATGAAAGAGTGCGACGCCATTGCAGAAAACATGGTTGCCTATCGAGATATGTACAATCTACTCGAAAGAAGTTTCCAAGGGTGCGAACTAAAGCACATTGCGAGATCCAGCAACGAAGAAGTGGATAAATTGGCGAACACGGGTTCTACAAACACACCCATACCGCCTGGAATATACTTCGAAAGGATGATCTAGCGCTCAGTCAAAGTCAAAAAATCAGCAGAAGCACTCGCGACATTGGAGACAAAGGTCAGACCGCAAACTGCTATGATTGAGCTCACCTACAACATCTCAAGACAAGTTTTTATGGTCGAACCAGTCTGGACGCAGAAATACCTCGACTACTTGTCCAACAAACAGCTCCCAGCAGATATTTGCGAGGCTAGACAGATAGTGCGACGCATCAAAGCTTTTCGAGTACTCAATGGAGAACTATACAAGCAGAGCATATCATGAATATTGCAAAGATTCATAGCGCCCAAGGATGGCAAAGAACTACTACGAGATATACACCAAGGAGATTGCGGACACCATGCTAGCTGGAAGGCAATCGTGGGTAAAGCTTTTCGCGCAGGGTTCTACTGGCTCACAGCAGCCAGAAACGCAAAAGACCTAGTCGACAAATGCAATGCATGTCAAAGATTTGCGCCCAAGCCACACGCCCCTGCCACTGAGCTTTACATGATCCCAATCGCCTGGCCCTTTGCACAATGGGGGCTAGACATGGTAGGACCATTGAAAAAATCAACACCAGGAGGTTACACGCACTTACTAGTTGCAGTCGACAAATTTACAAAGTGGATTGAGGCCATGCCAGTCACCTCGGCTAGCGCTCAATGCGTTGTCAAATTCCTCGACTCCATTGTGTGAAGATTTGGGATACCACACAACATCATCACCGACAATGGAAGCAATTTTACAGCAAAGGAAACAGAGCAGTTCCGCGAGGAAAAGGGCATCACCCTCAGTTTCGCCTCGGTGGCTCACCCGCAAACCAATGGTCAAGTCGAGCGATCCAACAGATTGGTCTCGGCTGGAATAAAGAAACGGCTACTAGATCGACTGCACCCAGCGGCAGGACATTGGGCAGAGGAGTTACCCTCCGTGCTATGGAGCCTCCGCACGACCCCGAATCAATCAACAAAATACACACCATTTTTCATGGTATACGGAGCTGAAGCAGTCCTTCCCGAAGATGTCAAGTTCAGCGCCCCACGAGTCGTCGCTTACAGCGAAGAAACCTCTAACAAGGCACTCGCGGAAGACGTGGACGCACTCGACGAGATACGCGACATTGCACTCGCAAGATCCGTGGTATATCAACAGTCGTTACGCAACTACCACAGCCGCTGTATACGCCACAGAGCCTTCGTAGTCGGAGATTTGGTGCTACGACTCAAGCAGAAGTAAGGACACAAGCTCGAGCCACCATGGGAAGGACCCTTCATAATACACGAAGTTATCCCTGGTGGCGCCTATCGACTGAAGAACCCCGAGACCGGTGGCATCTACTCCAATCCATGGAATGTTGCGCACCTCCGCAAATTCTATCCTTAGATCATTCTACTCGAGAAAATAAGGCTATACTACCATGCTGTAGCTCGAAGACAATACATGGCTTCTCAGTCATATTAATAATATACATGGTTTTTCAACCATAGTTTCTCAAGTCATTGATTTTTACACGCTAAAACAGGTATACACCCCAAACACACGGGGCTACGCCTAACTTAGCATCATTTACAAATATAAGAGTACAAACAAGGTTGGCACCTTATAAAATTTGAAGACAACTATACAGAATTAACAGGATACAAACATCCTACAATTACATATGGCGACGAGCAGTTTCTTCGGCCAAGACCCGATTAACCTCATCAGAGGTCAGTCGAATAATCTCTTCTGCAGCAGGTCGAACGACTGTATAATGAAATGTCATATCGACTGAAGCATTTGGGAGCGCTACTAACGACCCGCAGATCAACTATTTACGGACGCACTCCCGAATCTCGCCTACTTGACCAAAAGTTCTGAGTAGCTGGTTCAAATCTTCTGGACCCCTTTCCAAGGGATAAAAAGCTCCATTCAAAGCTATCAAGGCCTCGTGGCAGCGATCAACGAGTATTTACGCCTGGCTCACACGATACTTCAAAGTAGCCAGCACAAAGCCTCGACTGAGGTCGGACCAAAAGTTATTTGCATGAGGTTTTGAACTACCGGCTTCGTGAACAATATGGTTTTCTAACCAATTCTTTTCACACCGATCATCAGGATGGATAACTGCAAAGAAATCTATAGAGTCAAAGGAAGGAAAAAGACACGAAGTATTAGGGGGCTGAGTTACTTACAGAGCAAATCCTTGGCAACAGCAGCCAATTCATCCATCACAAGCTGCTAACGTTCAAACGCAAGTTTCTGTTTGGACTTGGCTACATCGGCCAACCCACGCAAAGCTTTTAGCTTGCGCTCACCATCCGCGACCCGGTCATGGAGGCCGGCAAAAGTACCGACAACAGCAACAAGAGGATCAGCTTGAGCAGCAGATCACTCGACGACTCCGCGACAACACCTATTACCTGGAGGAAGATAAGAAAAGTTAAGGAATAATTCAAGACGCTCCACTCGAGAAATAAAACCACCTATTCGACAGGTGCTCGGGGGCTAATCCCATCGGGAGGAACTCATGACAATCAATCACAGGAAGCATCTCAGGTATCAAAAGAACATTTCGATTAAAGAGAGAATACGGGAGTACATCCCAAAGTTCATTACATCAGAAACACAAGCTACAAAAAAACAATCCTAAGGAACCGCAGAAGTGCTGCCACTTGCGGCAGATTGCCCCCTGCTACTAGCACGGGCGATCAAATTAGATAACTTCCGGGCAAGGACTCCAGCCGGATCGCCCAAAGGACGAAGCGCTACCTTTCTGCCCGTAGTAGCATCGACGGGGAGGTTCGAGTACGTGTAACATCCCAAGTATGAAATATCCCTTAGAATGTTTGATTTATTGTTTTATTTCAAGCAATGCATCATGTCATCATCTCATTGCATTTGTTTTATGTTTGGTTGCAATTGTTACTATTTGTTTTGCATCTATTTTATCCTGTTTTCTTAATCAAACTCAAATAATTTCAAATGGTTATTTTCATACTTGCTCTGTCACAACATTTGGAATAAAATCACAAATAAAAACCATCTAATTGTTGTCATAATTTTCAATGTGGATCACTTAAGAAAATGGTGTTATAATTCCACTAAGCTTTCCAAATTGGTTTTCAAATTCAAAGCAAAATCATCATCAACACCTCATTTTGGAAATCATCAAATATCAAACCATTCCAATGTTTCTAATCCAACTAATAATAGGGTTCACCCTATTAATTGGTTGTTTTCTATATTAAATTAACAAAATATTCCAATTTCAAATCAAATTCATTCAAACAGCACCCAAGTTGAGTTATAACCACTTTATAAACATTGTCAATTCAATCAACTAATTTTAATCTTTTAATTCATAGGGGCTACCCTATCAAAATGCTTTTATCTCATAAGGTTTACTTAATATGAAAATTCATTCAAAGTTGGTTGAAATACAAATATCCAATAAAAATTCAAACTTTTTGACATTGGAAGTTGGCATCTGTTTGCTAATGGTATAAATAACCTACCATGAAATTTCCAAAAAATTTAACCACTTAAAAACCATCCAATGTTTCCATTTGCTTGTGCTACAAAAAAAACAGTAAAACAAAAATAACAAAAAGAGAAAAGGAGGCAGCAGCTAAACCCCCCAGCCCAGCCCGTTTACCACCTTGGCCCGGTACCCCCCTCCAGCGATGTCGCTGTCTTCCTCCTCTGGCTGACGTCACCTGCGTACGAACGCACCCCCTCCGTTGATCGTCCTCTCACCCTCCCGATGGCTCGCCGTACGCTTCCACCTGCTCCATAAAAACCACGGCACCCCTCCTCCTGCCGCAAAACCCTAGGCCCTAACCACCCCCTCGCCCGCCGTCGTTCTTCTTCCCTCACGATGGCCGGACTCGCCACTGCTCTGAAACACCCCGACGTCTATCTCTGAATTCCGGTGAGCCACCGCCGCCTCGTGCCTCCACTCCCTTAGCTAAGCCCAGAAACAGAACCGCCACTGCCTCCTCTCTAGTTTTGACACCGGAGCCACGCCGCAGGGCCACCACACCGTCGCCGCCATCCTCACCGTCTCCGTCGCCGCCGCGTCTGAACAATTGGAGTTCCCCGCCGCTGCAGTACCCCACCTCTCAACGTAGCTGCGGGGATCGAACCGCCACCGCTCCCTCTACGTCACCCACCGCAGCGTTGAGCACGAGGGACACCACATCCTCGCCGCCGTCCAGGGAATTGCCGCCGTCGAGCTCGTCACGGTCCTCTGCATCCACGACACCGCGGTGAGCAACCACCTCCTTCTCCTCCTCGCAGTTACCTGTCAGCTTGCGCACGCACGGAACACGTTTTCTGCATCCAGCACTCAATCGATCCCAACATCCACGCGCCTCCTTCCACTGCTCGTCGCCGGCGAAGCCTCTGTCAGCGTGCAGTCTTGTTCTCGTCAGTAAAAGGTTCAGTTAACGGTTCCTGAACCTAAACCTCTCCGCGCGTGTATCCCTAGCAAACGAACGCACCCTACCGCACTGGCAGTGCGCTGATCCACGCACGCCCAGCTCCCGGGTTCGAGTCTCGCGGAGGGGATAAAAACCCCATCTTTTTTGCACGCCCCCCTGTCGCGTATGCCCCACCCGTCAGCGGGCCTGGTTGCCACGCGAGCGTGCACTGCGCCACGTTGGCCCTGGCCCACGCGGCAGTGGCTGCGTGTATCTGCCACCCCGTAACAAAAGTTTAAATGTTTTCTGTTTCTTTTAAATAGCAGAATAAACAATAAACTTTAAAAATCAATAACTTTTAATCCATAATTCTAATAAATAAAAGTTATATATGTTTTCTGTTCAAAATTTAATAATCTTTCCAAATAACTTATTTGTGTTCTGTTTTGAGTTTTCAAAATACATTTAAAATTCAAATTTGGATAATTCAAATGTAATTTGCAATAATTCATAAGTAATTCATACTATTTCCAAATAAGTCAAATAAAATATGTTTTTCATACCATTTTGAATAACCTATTCAAATATAAAATTTGTTTCATTGTTTGAATAATTTAAATTGCCTAAATTATTTAATACTTGTTTAATTCAATTAAATTTGATAAAATCATAACTTGCTTAATATAAAATATTTTTGGACATACAAAATATGTTTTCAAACCATCAAAGTGTGAACTTTTCAAATGTGAATTTGAATTTATGGTTTGAACAAATAAAATTCAAATAATATTCAAACTTGTTTTAAATTCAATTAAAACTTGTTTAATATTGTTTAATTCATAATTAAATTATCCTAACTCCTATTTCAACATGTGAAACATGTAATCCAACTAAAATTTGATGTTCTTTTAAAATATAAATGTTGTTAATTGTTTTGCACACTTTAAATTGATGAAAACAATAATTGTTTGTGTGACATGTTTGAGTAACCAAATTTTTCAAACTTGATAAATAATTTCCAAACTTGTTTGATTCCTTTTCACTTGCATCTATCATTGTTATTTGTTGTTATTTTGTGGTTACCATCATGCATGCATCATGATAACAACTATCACCTAATAAATAATTGTAAATCATTTGTTTCCAATTAATTCAATGGATCTTTTCCATATGCAATCCAATTGCATATGGGTCCATTTAAATTGTGTTATCATGTTAGCTAGTTTATTTTGATGCAACCATTAACTTGTCATGCATCATATTGATTGTGCACAATGCCACGGCAATGATTGTTTACATTCCTGTTTTGTTTGTTTGCTTCTTCTCGAATAGACGACGACGTTGAGGCAGACGACCTTTACAGCACCCCTTCTGAGGATCTAGCTCAGTACCCGGCTGTTGAGTTTGCAGGCAAGTTATCACTCACATGAACCATCGTGTTCCTTTCAACCCTGGTTACCGATACTTTCTGTTGTCTATTCTTGCTAGCCTTAGTGGTAGCTGTTTCTGTTACGAACCTATCACATGAATCCTTTAACCCTGATATTGCCTCACCACCCCTCCTACAACCCTGTTGTTTGAGCCAGTGTCTTACTAGCATGCTTAGGTTGTTTGCTCGAGTCTGTTACCCGTTACTTTCAGTTACTATATCTTTATTAGTTCGGGGGCTCGATGTTTAATCAATCAATCAATCATGCTAATGTTATTACTGTTAATAATAATTTGATGATAAGGCACCGGCAGGAGGCCCTGTGTGGTTTTGAGGCCTGCTAGTGTCGACCCTAATAGGAAAAGGGTCTTGTCTACTGATCCATGATGAGCGCACTACCCGCATGTGGGAAGGAGTATGGGCGCCCCCCAATTTGATTCGATTCGCATCTCGTCCAAATCATCTCATTTAGTTCGTGCTTTCTATTTGCCGCATGCATGTTTTTGCGAGCCCAGCGCAGGGTGGAACTTTTGTAGTCGGCATATAGGAGGACACGTTCTTAGAGTGCTATGAGGGTCCATTTTCTTCTGGGCTCGATTAGCCGTGCGCCCAAGGTGCTTTGGGCTTGATGCGGAGAAGAGTTGAGTTGTGTTGAGTGCCCCGCTTGGTGGGAGGCATCCCATCTGGCGGGTTATTCATACGTGTACGGCCAAATTGGTGCAACCCTGCAGGGATAATCTTCTCGAGAAGCCGTGTTTTCCGCGGTTATGGACTACTTGGTGAAAGTACTGGCTAACAAGTACTCAGGACAACTTAAACCTAATGATTCACTATCTCACACCTCATGATTAACAATTTGACTAGTAATAGGCTTATTGTCACAAAAACTTGATTCATATTAATCCAACTGTGTGAGTTATCCTCGGATTGCTTCTTTGGATAAGGGGCGAGATCCAGGATGGGTTTGTTTGGAGTTATCTTCCAGTTGGTTTCAACCCTCGATCTTATCCCCTTTTCTGATAGTTGGAAATGATAGAATCTCTGTAGTTGGTTAGCGCAGCCAGTTGCAGTATCTTATGTACCCCTTCTTTCCGTTGAACCCAAGTCATCTGTGCTTGTGTTGACGGGCTATACTTTGGTGAACTGTGAGTCTTGCTTGCCAGTACTTGGTTGTACTGACCCCGTTGGGGCTGTGGTTTACGCAGACTACGACTACGGCTACGATGACCACCAGGATGGCTACTTCGTGGAGTTTGACGAGACTGCAGACGAGTAGATAGCTGGACCAGGGCTGGATCCAGGACCTACGTGGATGGGCTTCGTCTTCCTTATTTTCCCCGGCTTCTTAAGCCTGTTGGATTTGTCTGTACCCAGACACCTTTGATTGCTTCCGCTGATGTAATGAATGCTATGTTGGGACATGTGTCCTCTGGATGATTGTATTTGCTATTTCTGCCTTAGTGAAGGCTAGTTGCAACCTTATTTCAATCTTTTGTGTCTTAGAGATAAGTTGTGATCATCATTCGTTCAAAGCTGTTGACGTACCGTGCGTGATTGATATGAAGTACGTCGACAGTAGTGCCTATGACTTCTAGTGGATAGTTTACATCGACGGTGGAATAGCAGGGCTTGTGTTGTCGCGCATAAGCGCAGGCCTACCAGGAAGCTGGGACGTGGGAGCAGTTATGCCCCATAATCCAAGCACCTGCTATCTAGTTCGCCCGATGAGTATCCCTTAGAAGCCAGGGTGCGACAAATGGTATCAGAGCCTGTCTGCCTGTAGGATCCCTTTTTACTGGTCGCAGTTGAGTCTAGAAACTATTTTGTAGCTATATAGGAAAAATGAAACGTGAGAGTAGGAATTCTGCCATTTTTCTTCTTTCCCCACCCACCCACCCTTTTTCTGGTAAGGAAGTGCAACGTTGTTTTCTGTTCTCACCTAAACTTTCAAGTTAGGATTTCACGTGTTTTGGGTTCTCTGTAGTACCTCAGGAGTTTTTGGTCTCGAGTTTCCCGATGTTGCTTCGATGTCACGTTCTTTTCAACATCCTTATCGTCCGTTGAACCTTGTTGTTGTTTTCCACATCCTTTTTCTTCTACCGGAGTCTAATCAAAACTTCCCCGATCATCTGCAGATGGATCTCAGGTTCTACCCGCAGGTGGTTCGGATGACTCGCTGTGAGAGCACCGCCGGTTATCCGGAGATGCTGAGAAACATGGTTACCTATCTGGGGTTCCATTGGGCACCAGAGTACCAGGTCTACGAGCAGCAGCGAGAGTTTGACCAGACCTGCTACCGGGCTATCGTCTACATTCTGTCGGATGATGGCAGGAGCATTGTCCACCGCTACGAGGCAGTAGGTTCCACAGTGGATATGGCCGTGCAGCAGGCAGCGTACGTGAGTCTCACCGTTCTCCGTGCTGACTACTGGGGGTTTGATGATTCCATCTATCGTCACATCCCCCGTGGTTACATCACGGAAGCGGGAGTTCACTTCACCCTCCACAGCAACCTGGATACCTACGAGTCTGATAGCTCCAGACTGCACACCACTGCTCAGTTCGTGAGGCACAGTGACGCAGTTGCTTCCGCACTTTCTCAGTAGTTAGCCTCAGTCAGGGAGCAGCTCCACCTTGCTCTCACCCGTCTGGCGACGTACACCACATACTTTGTTGGAGACGAGCGCTTTGCACGTATCGTTCAGACAGCTGGGTTACCGCTGCCAGATGCTGGAGGTTACGAGCCGATCAGAGGCCCACTTCTCGACCTCGGAGCTGGTTACACAGGGATTCCCCGCTATGGAGCACAGGGAGACGACGCTTTCTACTTCACCACACCGAGAGTTGCCCTCAGGGCAGTCCCGCTCTACGTGGATCGTCGTCATACCTACTTCCGTGGGATTCCTCCGCACCGTATCCCTCGTCGTACTACTCACCGCCGTCCTGCGTGATGAGCATGGGAGTACCGATGTATCCATTCCTAGCTATGTTTAGTTATCCTTGTCTTTCGAACCATGTGTTGGTCTGTTGGATATTATGATGTATTTGAACATGTGATGATGTACCTGTTGGTTATCTATTCATGCGTCAGAATAATCTATCTTTCGGTTACCAAGTCTATCCTGTTCTATTGTTGTGCTAAAATGCATTTCTGTTCAGGATGCCTCCAACCAGGAACAACCCGCCTCCGCCACCACCAATGGGGGAACTGTTAGCTCAGATGACCCAAGTGGTGACACAGATGGCCCAGATACAGGCTAACCAGCACACCAACCAGAATGCTCCGCGAGTCAGCATCAAGGAGTTTCTGAGCATGGGGCCGAGAGCTTTCGTGGCAACACGTGAGCCTCTGGATGCTGATGACTGGATCAGGGAGATCAAAAGGGCTCTGGAGATAGCTCATGTTGCTGAGGAAGATAAGGTCAAGTATGCCACCTACCTACTGAAGGGTCATGCAGCTACTTGGTGGGAGAACTACCAGACCATGAGAGCTGGCTATCCTATCACCTGGGGATGTTTCAAGGATGCCTTCCTGAAGCACCACATCCCAGATGGTCTCATGGAAAGGATGCGTGAGGAATTCTGCTCTCTCAAACAGGGCAAGCTGGACGTACTTGGCTACCAGAACGAGTTCAATCGTCTTGCTCGATACGCTGGTGACGAGGTGTCCACTGAAGCCAAGAAGATGGCAAGGTTCCGCCGAGGTTTTAACCCGGAACTGAAGTACGCTCTCACCAACATCAAGTGCAAGGACTTCGTGGAGCTTGTGAACACCGCGCTCAATGAGGAGAATGGGCGCAAGGCGTTCGAAGAGTCCCGTAAGCACTCGCGTGAGGGTGGTTCCTCCTCCAACATGACCACCCCTCCGCAGAAGCGCCGCATCTGGGTGCCAAACAGTGCTGTCACTAGGGCTCCAAATGCCCAAGCTTCTCCAGGCTTTGGTCCCCGCCCACCCAACCCATCTCAGATGCAGGGTCAGAGGTTTCCAATGGGGCAGCCAAGGCCAGGTCCTCCTCGTGGCGTCACTTGCTACAAGTGCAAGGAGACTGGGCACTACGCTGATAAGTGCACTCAGAGGCAGCTACCTCCACCTCCTCGCCCCAACAACCAGGCAATGGTTCGTGCTCCCCCGGCTAAAGCCTTCAACTCCATCAACAGGCCTGTCGGGAGGACCGCGAGGGTGAACCATATCAAGGCCGACAAAGCTGAGGAAGCTGCTGACGTCGTTCTCGGTATATTACCCGTAAACTCTATTCCAGCTAAAGTGTTGTTTGATACTGGAGCATCGCATTCCTTTGTGTCAAAGATTTTTGCAAAAGCATACAACCTAGTTCTGGTTCCGCTAAGCAATCAAATGACTGTTCACTCTCCGGGACCGCAAATGTTGACTTCCAAGATAAGCATGGACAATGAGATCCTAATTGGAGGTCGCATATTCCTTGCTTCACTCATGTTGCTGGGAAATTCTGACATTGATGTCATTCTGGGTATGGATTGGTTGAAGACCCACAAAGCTAAAATTGACTGTGCTCAAAGTCAATAACTCTCTCCCACACTTCAGGCCAGATAGTCTATTCTCCATATGGATCAAGATCTGTTCAGCTGTTCAACCTAGATGCCAAACCCCTTCCTGCAATTGAAAATGTTCCGGTGGTTTGTGAATTCCCTGACGTCTTTCCAGAAGAGTTGCCAGGGATGCCTCCGGATAGAGCAGTTGAGTTCGTGATCGAGTTTGAGCCAGGTACTGCTCCAATCTCTAAGCATCCATACAAGATAGCTCCTCCTGAACTGAAATTTTTGAAGGAGCAAATCGATATGTACATGGAGAAAGGTTACATTCAGCCTAGTTCCTCCGCTTGGGGTTGCCCAACTCTGTTTGTTGCCAAGAAGGATCAAACAAAAAGACTCGTGGTTGACTATCGTCCTCTCAACGAGAAATCATCAAGAACAAGTATCCAATTCCTCGCATCGATGATCTTTTTGATCAACTTGCTGGAGCCTCAATATTCTCAAAGTTGGACTTGAGGATGGGTTACCATCAGATAAAGATCAGAAAGGAAGATATTCCTAAGACAGCTTTCACCACACGTTACGGTCTATATGAATACACCGTCATGTCCTTTGGTCTCACCAATGCACCGGCAACGTTCTCAAGACTCATGAATTCTGTCTTCCATGAATACCTCGACAAGTTTGTTGTCGTATATCTCGATGACATTCTAGTCTACTCCAAATCCGAGGAAGAGCATGGAGAACACCTTCGTCTCACTCTCATGAAACTTCGCGAGCATCGTCTGTATGCCAAGTTTTCCAAATGTGAGTTCTGGATTCCAGAAGTTGCATATCTTGGTCATATCATCTCTGCCAAAGGCATTGCCATTGATCCTGAAAAGGTTAAGGCAATTGTTGATTGGAAACCCCTAAGACGGTGAAGCAAGTCAGAAGTTTTCTTGGCTTGGCTAGCTATTGCCGTCGTTTCGTCCAAAACTTTTCCAAGATTGCCAAACCTCTCACTGATCTCACAAAGAAGGACAAAAAGTTCGTTTGGACTCCACAATGTGATGAGAGTTTCAACCTCCTGAAGACTAAACTCACTTCCACACCTGTTCTAGTTGGCCCAGATACTACCAAACCTTTCCAGATATTCTGTGATGCATCTCTCCAAGGCCTAGGAGCAGTTCTTATGCAAGAACGTCAAGTTGTGGCTTATGCTTCACGTCAGTTGAACCCACATGAGCAAAACTATCCCACTCATGATCTTGAACTTGCAGCAGTTGTGTTTGCCCTCAAGAAATGGAGACAATACTTGTTGGGTAACAAAACTGAAATCTTTTCCGATCATAAGAGTCTGAAATACATCTTCACTCAGCCAGACCTAAACCTCAGGCAAAGGAGATGGATTGAGAAGATTAAAGACTTTGATCTCACCATTTCTTACACTCCAGGCAAGGCTAATGTTATGGCCGATGCTCTCAGTCGCAAATCCTATTGCAATAATCTCATGATCATGGAAAGCCAACCTCCACTTCATGAAGAATTCCAGAAGCTGAACCTTGGTCTTGTCCTGAAGGATACCTTGCTAGCTTGACAGCCAGCCCAACTCTCGAGGACAAGATTTGTTCTGAACAACTTCGTGATAATGAAATCAAGAAGATTGTAGAGCACATCAAGGAAGGCAACGATAAATTCAAGTCCTTCTCAATTGATGACAAGGGAACTGTGTTCTTCGAAGGACGCATTGCAGTTCCTCAGATTCAAAGTCTCAAGGATATCATTCTCAAGGAGGCTCATGAAACTCCTCTATCCATTCACCCTGGAAGTACAAATGTACCAGGATCTCAAGACTCTGTATTGGTGGCCTGGCATGAAACGTGAAATTGCTCAATACGTTTCTGAATGCGACGTTTGTCAACGTGTTAAGGCAGTCCATCAGAAAACAGCAGGTCTACTCCAACCTCTGAAAATTCCTGAGTGGAAGTGGGACATGATTAAAATGGACTTCGTTACTGGGTTTCCAAAGTCCAAGAAGGGCAACGATGCAATCTTCGTTGTTATTGATCGTCTCACTAAGGTCGCTCACTTCTTTGCTGTAAAGGAAACTATCTCAGCTAGCCAGTTAGCAGAGCTCTACACAACAAAGGTTGTTCCCCTTCATGGTGTTCCATTGGAAATAAGCTCAGACCGTGGAAGTATCTTCACTTCTCATTTCTGGAAGAGCTTTCAAGAAGCATTGGGCACCAAACTTCTGTTCAGCACAGCTTATCACCCTCAGTCTCAGGGGCAAGTCGAAAGAGTCAATCAGATTCTCGAGGATATGCTCAGAGCATGTGGTATCTCCTTTGGCATGAAATGGGAGGATTGCCTTCCATATGCTGAATTCTCCTACAACAACAGCTACCAGGCAAGCCTAGGCATGGCACCATATGAGGCACTGTATGGTCGCAGATGCAGGAGTCCAATCAATTGGTCTGGAGCTGGTGAACGTTCACTTTTAGGCCCTGACATTGTTAAGGAAGCCGAGGAGAAAGTTCATATCATTCGTGACAATCTCAGGATTGCTCAGTCTCGTCAGAAGAGCTATTATGATAGCAAGCACAGGGATATGATCTATGCACCTGGTGATAAGGCATATCTCCGTGTAACTCCCCTCAGAGGCACTCATCGTTTTGGTGTGAAAGGAAAGCTTGCACCAAGATACATTGGTCCTTTCAACATTCTCTCAAGGCGTGCAGAAAATGCTTATCGTCTTGAACTTCCAGAAAAACTATCCAAAGTGCACGATGTGTTCCACGTGTCACAGCTCAAGAAGTGTTTCAAAGATCCAGATCGTGCAGTTGATCATGATTCCATTGAACTGCAAGATGATCTATCTTATGAGGAGCACCCTATTCGTATTCTCGATGAGACCGAGCGTAAGACTCGCAACAAGAGCACCAAGTTCTTGAAAGTGCAATGGTCGCATCATTCCGATAAAGAGGCAACGTGGGAGACCGAAGAGGATCTTCGCAAGAAGTATCCGGACCTTTTCACATCTCAGTAAGGAATCTCGGGGCGCGATTCCTTCAAGGGGGGGCGTTTTGTAACATCCCAAGTATGAAATATCCCTTAGAATGTTTGATTTATTGTTTTATTTCAAGCAATACATCATGTCATCATCTCATTTCATTTGTTTTATGTTTGGTTGCAATTGTTACTATTTGTTTTGCATCTGTTTTATCCTGTTTTCTTAATCAAACTCAAACAATTTCAAATGGTTATTTTCATACTTGCTCTGTTACAACATTTGGAATAAAATCACAAATAAAAACCATCTAATTGTTGTCATAATTTTCAATGTGGATCACTTAAGAAAATGGTGTTATAATTCCACTAAGCTTTCCAAATTGGTTTTCAAATTCAAAGCAAAATCATCATCAACACCTCATTTTGGAAATCATCAAATATCAAACCATTCCAATGTTTCTAATCCAACTAATAATAGGGTTCACCCTATTAATTGGTTGTTTTCTATATTAAATTAACAAAATATTCCAATTTCAGATCAAATTCATTCAAACAGCACCCAAGTTGAGTTATAACAACTTTATAAACATTGTCAATTCAATCAACTAATTTTAATCTTTTAATTCATAGGGGCTACCCTATCAAAATGCTTTTATCTCATAAGGTTTACTTAATATGAAAATTCATTCAAAGTTGGTTGAAATACAAATATCCAATAAAAATTCAAACTTTTTGACATTGGAAGTTGGCATCTGTTTGCTAATGGTATAAATAACCTACCATGAAATTTCCAAATATTTTAACCACTTAAAAACCATCCAATGTTTCCATTTGCTTGTGCGAAAAAAAAAACAATAAAACAAAAATAACAAAAAGAGAAAACGAGGCAGCAGCTAAACCCCCCAGCCCAGCCCGTTTACCACCTTGGCCCGGTACCCCCCTCCAGCGATGTCGCTGTCTTCCTCCTCTGGCTGACGTCACCTGCGTACGAACGCACCCCCTCCGTTGATCGTCCTCTCACCCACCGATGGCTCGCCGTACGCTTCCACCTGCTCCATAAAAACCACGGCACCCCTCCTCCTGCCGCAAAACCTAGGGCCCTAACCACCCCCTCGCCCGCCGTCGTTCTTCTTCCCTCACGATGGCCGGACTCGCCACTGCTCTGAAACACCCCGACGTCTATCTCTGAATTCCGGTGAGCCACCGCCGCCTCGCGCCTCCACTCCCTTAGCTAAGCCCAGAAACAGAACCGCCACTGCCTCCTCTCTAGTTTTGACACCGGAGCCACGCCGCAGAGCCACCACACCGTCGCCGCCATCCTCACCGTCTCCGTCGCCGTCGCGTCTGAACAATTGGAGTTCCCCGCCGCTGCAGTACCCCACCTCTCAACGTAGCTGCGGGGATCGAACCGCCACCGCTCCCTCTACGTCACCCACCGCAGCGTTGAGCACGAGGGACACCACATCCTCGCCGCCGTCCAGGGAATTGCCGCCGTCGAGCTCGTCACGGTCCTCTGCATCCACGACACCGCGGTGAGCAACCACCTCCTTCTCCTCCTCGCAGTTACCTGTCAGCTTGCGCACGCACGGAACACGTTTTCTGCATCCAGCACTCAATCGATCCCAACATCCACGCGCCTCCTTCCACTGCTCGTCGCCGGCGAAGCCTCTGTCAGCGTGCAGTCTTGTTCTCGTCAGTAAAAGGTTCAGTTAACGGTTCCTGAACCTAAACCTCTCCGCGCGTGTATCCCTAGCAAACGAACGCACCCTACCGCACTGGCAGTGCGCTGATCCACGCACGCCCAGCTCCCGGGTTCGAGTCTCGCGGAGGGGATAAAAACCCCATCTTTTTTGCACGCCCCCCTGTCGCGTATGCCCCACCCATCAGCGGGCCTGGTTGCCACGCGAGCGTGCACTGCGCCACGTTGGACCTGGCCCACGCGGCAGTGGCTGCGTGTATCTGCCACCCCCGTAACAAAAGTTTAAATGTTTTCTGTATCTTTTAAATAGCAGAATAAATAATAAACTTTAAAAATCAATAACTTTTAATCCATAATTCTAATAAATAAAAGTTATATATGTTTTCTGTTCAAAATTTAATAATCTTTCCAAATAACTTATTTGTGTTCTGTTTTGAGTTTTCAAAATACATTTAAAATTCAAATTTGGATAATTCAAATGTAATTTGCAATAATTCATAAGTAATTCATACTATTTCCAAATAAGTCAAATAAAATATGTTTTTCATACCATTTTGAATAACCTATTCAAATATAAAATTTGTTTCATTGTTTGAATAATTTAAATTGCCTAAATAATTTAATACTTGTTTAATTCAATTAAATTTGATAAAATCATAACTTGCTTAATATAAAATATTTTTGGACATACAAAATATGTTTTCAAACCATCAAAGTGTGAACTTTTCAAATGTGAATTTGAATTTATGGTTTGAACAAATAAAATTCAAATAATATTCAAACTTGTTTTAAATTCAATTAAAACTTGTTTAATATTGTTTAATTCATAATTAAATTATCCTAACTCCTATTTCAACATGTGAAACATGTAATCCAACTAAAATTTGATGTTCTTTTCAAATATAAATGTTGTTAATTGTTTTGCACACTTTAAATTGATGAAAACAATAATTGTTTGTGTGACATGTTTGAGTAACCAAATTTTTCAAACTTGATAAATAATTTCCAAACTTGTTTTATTCCTTTTCACTTGCATCTATCATTGTTATTTGTTGTTGTTTTGTGGTTACCATCATGCATGCATCATGATAACAACTATCACCTAATAAATAATTGTAAATCATTTGTTTCCAATTAATTCAATGGATCTTTTCCATATGCAATCCAATTGCATATGGGTCCATTTAAATTGTGTTATCATGTTAGCTAGTTTATTTTGATGCAACCATTAACTTGTCATGCATCATATTGATTGTGCACAATGCCATGGCAATGATTGTTTACATTCCTGTTTTGTTTGTTTGCTTCTTCTCGAATAGACGACGACGTTGAGGCAGACGACCTTTACAGCACCCCTTCTGAGGATCTAGCTCAGTACCCGGCTGTTGAGTTTGCAGGCAAGTTATCACTCACATGAACCATCGTGTTCCTTTCAACCCTGGTTACCGATACTTTCTGTTGTCTATTCTTGCTAGCCTTAGTGGTAGCTGTTTCTGTTACGAACCTATCACATGAATCCTTTAACCCTGATATTGCCTCACCACCCCTCCTACAACCCTGTTGTTTGAGCCAGTGTCTTACTAGCATGCTTAGGTTGTTTGCTCGAGTCTGTTACCCGTTACTTTCAGTTACTATATCTTTATTATGTTCGGGGGGGCTCGATGTTTAATCAATCAATCAATCATGCTAATGTTATTACTGTTAATAATAATTTGATGATAAGGCACCGGCAGGAGGCCCTGTGTGGTTTTGAGGCCTGCTAGTGTCGACCCTAATAGGAAAAGGGTCTTGTCTACTGATCCATGATGAGCGCACTACCCGCATGTGGGAAGCGAGTATGGGCGCCCCCCTCAATTTGATTCGATTCGCATCTCGTCCAAATCATCTCATTTAGTTCGTGCTTTCTATTTGCCGCATGCATGTTTTTGCGAGCCCAGCGCAGGGTGGAACTTTTGTAGTCGGCATATAGGGGGACACGTTCTTAGAGTGCTATGAGGGTCCATTTTCTTCTGGGCTCGATTAGCCGTGCGCCCAAGGTGCTTTGGGCTTGATGCGGAGAAGAGTTGAGTTGTGTTGAGTGCCCCGCTTGGTGGGAGGCATCCCATCTGGCGGGTTATTCATACGTGTACGGCCAAATTGGTGCAACCCTGCAGGGATAATCTTCTCGAGAAGCCGTGTTTTCCGCGGTTATGGACTACTTGGTGAAAGTACTGGCTAACAAGTACTCAGGACAACTTAAACCTAATGATTCACTATCTCACACCTCATGATTAACAATTTGACTAGTAATAGGCTTATTGTCACAAAAACTTGATTCATATTAATCCAACTGTGTGAGTTATCCTCGGATTGCTTCTTTGGATAAGGGGAGAGATCCAGGATGGGTTTGTTTGGAGTTATCTTCCAGTTGGTTACAACCCTCGATCTTATCCCCTTTTCTGATAGTTGGAAATGATAGAATCTCTGTAGTTGGTTAGCGCAGCCAGTTGTAGTATCTTATGTACCCCTTCTTTCCGTTGAACCCAAGTCATCTGTGCTTGTGTTGACGGGCTATACTTTGGTGAACTGTGAGTCTTGCTTGCCAGTACTTGGTTGTACTGACCCCGTTGGGGCTGTGGTTTACGCAGACCACGACTACGGCTACGATGACCACCAGGATGGCTACTTCGTGGAGTTTGACGAGACTGCAGACGAGTAGATAGCTGGACCAGGGCTGGATCCAGGACCTACGTGGATGGGCTTCGTCTTCCTTATTTTCCCCGGCTTCTTAAGCCTGTTGGATTTGTCTGTACCCAGACACCTTTGATTGCTTCCGCTGATGTAATGAATGCTATGTTGGGACATGTGTCCTCTGGATGATTGTATTTGCTATTTCTGCCTTAGTGAAGGCCAGTTGCAACCTTATTTCAATCTTTTGTGTCTTAGAGATAAGTTGTGATCATCATTCGTTCAAAGCTGTTGACGTATCGTGCGTGATTGATATGAAGTACGTCGACAGTAGTGCCTATGACTTCTAGTGGATAGTTTACATCGACGGTGGAATAGCAGGGTTTGTGTTGTCGCGCATAAGCGCAGGCCTACCAGGAAGCTGGGACGTGGGAGCAGTTATGCCCCATAATCCAAGCACCTGCTATCCAGTTCGCCCGATGAGTATCCCTTAGAAGCCAGGGTGCGACAGTACGCCTCGTCCAAGCCTGTGACTCCGTGCGCCAGTGCAAACTGGATGGCAGTCTTCGCCCCGGACTCCGACTGAGCAACCGAGTAGGTCTGAAGGAGATCGCCCTCCAGGAAAACCTTCAGGAGACCATCCAGCGCAGGCGGAACTACAACATTGGCCAGAAGTCGCCTGTGGAGTTGCGTCAACACCCGAGTAGCATCGCCAATCAGGGAGCAAATCCCGCTAGCATGCTTTCGAAGCTGAGCGCAGAAATCAGTCAAGGCATCCACCCGTTGAACCCCGGGCAGCTCCAGTGCAACGCAAGAAGATCTGTAGAAAGAAATGTTAAAATCCAAAGAACTTACCAGCCAGTCGAGAAACAACAAAGGATAAGTGCGACTTACCCGCAAAACACTGGGCCAGAGGGCAAAGGAAGTCAACAAGATCGTTGTCCTGCTTGGTGCCAGTTTCCTCCAACTTCTTCAGGGCGTCCTGGGCATCCGCAAGCTTTCCCTCGAGACCAGTCGACTGCTGGCGAGAGGACTCAAGTTCCTTTCGAGCAGCTTCCAACTGAGCCTCCAGGGCGTTTACCCGACTGACAGCGTCCATCCTCTCGCCCTTCAGCACTTCGGCTTGAGCTACACAGCGAAAAATTTAAACACAAAGGAATTCGCACAAGCGAAAAGATTGGATAGAAGGAATAAATAAACTTACCTCGAAGAAGCTCGTTTTCTGAGACAAGTCGATCGCGATCTGCTCGAAGGGTCACGCAATCTGTCTCAGCCGAAATAACGCGACGGCCAATGGCTGCAAGGGAGTCAAGAAGAGACTACATAAACATGAAGATAAAAGAGTCAAGAGAGAAGAAGATTGAGCCTATACACGACTACAAACAATCGAGTATAGCCTCGGGGGCTACTCCCATCGGGAGCACTGCCGTGCACCCGATAAAATGAAGAGAAGAAAAAAGCTTAAGTTCTTGAGCCTGTAGCCAATCGCAAGCGATTAACTACAGGCTCGGGGGCTACTCCCATCGGGAGCACTGCCGTGCACCCGATAAAAATCCTAGACGAATAAAATACAAGAGGCAAAGGAAAATGGCAAAATTTACCTGGCCTTGGGCAATGCAGAGAGGATCAGCCGAGCTACCCGACACTTCTTTCAAAGTCGAGGTCCCGGCTGCAAAGCTAGGGATCCTATATTCCGTAGCCGCAGCTGTGGGGGCTGGACTCGGCGAATTCTGGACTGTCCCGGCAGTTGGGGTCCCACCCGCAGCAGCAGCTTCTTTCCTTTTCTCGAGAGGAAGAGAAGAGGCGAACCGGCCGGGGCTGATGGATTGGAGCCTGTCATGAAGGAAAACAACAAGTGTCAGAAGAAACAAAGAAGAAACGTTCGACTAGAGCGAAAAAGCAAAATCTTACTCGTCGTCTTCGTCGTCCAGCATATCCGCGTTCCAAGCGGTTTGGATTATCGGCTTGGGAGAAGGAGGAGCGCGCACACTCAGAGGGGTCGCGTGAAGAGGCTCCTCATCGGACCCTCCACCCAGGGAGTTGTCCTTAGAAGTAGCTTCGTCTCCTCCCGCCCGGCGGCGCTTGCGGTGGCGAAGATCGCTACTCGATTCCTCCACATCAGCCGAAGAATTGTTGTCGGAGCTCGAGCTAGCATCCGTAACACTGGTGTCAGCAGGGACATCCAGGTTACTCGCCAACAGATCAGAAACCTCTTCGCCAGAAACTGGCGGGTAGCAAGTTGCTACTGCCAAACTCTACAAAGAGATAAAAAGAAGGAAAGGAGAAAAAACTCAATCGAAGGATTCGCAAAACGAAGGAAAATTGGAAATAGAAAGAGCATTTAACTTACGTCGGATGGAGGAGGATTTGAGGCTGCAAAGGATGTGATTGGACAATCGGCGAAAGACTTGCCTACCTTCAGCTTCGTGATGGCCGCAATCTTCTTCTCAAACTTGGCATTCGATAATTCTTCGCGGCTCACTCGGCTGGGGTCTTCGGTTCCTTGGTACTCCCACATGGTAGAGGGCCTCGCCTGCAGGGGTTGGATCCTGCGCTTAAGGAATACACTCGCAAGATGCAAGCCATTCAGTGCAACCCCTGCAGTATGGTCACGGAGCGCTGCAACCTTGGCGAGTAGCGGGGCAACGATCCGGCTCTCTTCTACTAAGATCTTGTGCGCCCAGGACTTTTGCCGCTTCAGAACAGTGAACGGATGGAATTCGTTAATTCCACCCTTGTTGTTGTCAACAACATAAAACCACCTCCTCCTACAACCTTGCGCGGAGTCGATGAGTTGCATGTTGAAGTAGAGGGTGTCGAACTTCGCCTGGATTCCAAAGCCGCCCATGTGCAGCGTCTCCCCAAGCTCGGTTTCCACCCGCGATTTCTCGCGGAGAGACCGCACCTTGAACGGAGCCTTCCAAAGGCCCCAGTGCGGGCGAATACCAAGAAAGCACTCGCAAATCACGATGAAGCACGAGATGTGCTGCACCGCGTTCGGAGGCAGGTCGTGGAGCTGTATGCCATAGAAATACAGCAATGCCACGAAGAAGGGGTGAAAGGGGAGAGAAAGCCCGCGCGAGACGTGATCCGCAAAGATCACGCGCTCATTCGCGCGGGGATTGGGTACCTCCTCCCTTTTGCCAAGGCGAACTCGTTTCTCGGTGTCGGCAGGAAGCAATCCCTCCCTTTGCATCTCCTTGATGCTCTTCTGCATGGTGTTGGCGGAGCGCCAGTCGCCAGAGCGCGGAGCAAGAACCATAGGGCCATCCTCGGGCGCTTGCGAGGAGGAAACGGTGGCGTTTCATTTCTTGCCTCCCGCCATGAGCGTTGGTGCAAGCTTGAAGACAAAGAAGGGGTGCGGGGAAGACGAAGGCTAGGAAGGTGGAAGCTGGAGACGAATGACGGGAAATTTTCACTTTTCACCCAAGGGCCGTATTTATACACGGTGTCATCTAATCGTGGCCGTTCAGCAAGTGACGTGGAGCTCGTCACGGCAGCCACGCGTGAAGCCGAAACGAAACGGCGGTGAACGCTGTTTCGTGCCACGATCTTAACAGGAGATCATGCGCAATTACTGCGCGCAGTTCGCGTAAAAACCGGGAATAACATCTCGTTTTCGGTCAAAAAGTTGACAAGGTGGGCCAGCGCTTCTGCTCTCGCTCTGTCACGTCCCATCGGGAGGATAAAGTGCGCTGTGACGTCATAGCACACATCATCAAGCTCCGAATTTCTTCGGATAAAAGCCTCAAACACGAAATAAACTTCGATGAGCAAATCAAGACGCGAAAATTCCTTCGCAAAAAGCCTCAAACACGAAATAAACTTTGTATGAGAAAGTCAAGACGTGAAAATTCCTTCGCATAAAGCTCCAAACATGAAATAACTTCGTATGGACAAACTGTGACGCGAAAATTATCTCGCATGAAAACCCCAGATACGAAATTTCTTTTCGAATGGGCATAACAAGATTTCCAAACACAAAAACTCTTTCGTATGGAAGGAAGATTGCAAAACAAAAAGAACTTTGTGCGCAAAATCAAGGGAGAAAATTTTCAATCAAAATATCTCTAGACAAAAACCCCCGAGTGCGTAGCTCCTACCACTCGATTATGCGATGTACACACATCAAGCTCCCGGATTGTTCAGCCGACTAGGCACATCCGGACACCGTATTTCTTTCAAATACGAAGGTAAGACCAAAAAGATCTCTCTTGAGGGTCTGGAATCGCACTCAAGTTGCGTCCTCCGGTAAAATTCCGTGTCAACAACACGAAGAAAAATTCTAGCGGACGCGCCGGGTACCCAATTAGGTTAAGTTCGACTCGGTAAGACCTTTACGGCCCAGTCGCAATGATCACCTCACCAGATTCGAGTGGGAGGTCTTGAATCTGTGTAGGCCAGAACTGTTTTTGCCCTAGATGCAATTAATTGGCCCTGAGCATTCGGGAGAGCCAAGCAGGTGAGCCACATCCTTCTGCGAAAACAGCCGAATACACGGGCATTCTATTTTCTCGATACTCGATTTTAAGAAATACATCGCATACAGGATACAAATCCTCTTCAAGCGATCAAGACCACCAGTCGAAAGGAAATCAAGATAAGTTCTGAGCGTCCACCCGATGGATTCTTAGTCGAGTAAACGCTCAGGGGCTACTGAAGAAGGGATGGACCCTAGGCCTGTCGGATGAGCCTACCCGGTGTCAGGCCCACGGCCCAAGCTCCAAAGGAAGCATCAAGGATTACTCTAGAAGGCCCACTTGGAGCCCACCCGCAAAGCCTTGCGGGTTAAGATAAGAAACTTGTAACCGACATAGGGTTAGAGTTTGAATCCTCCCCGGGTATGGTTTGAGACCTGGCCGCCTATATAAGGCCAGGAGAAGCACCGAGAGAGGACCAATCAATACCGGCACCACCGAGCCTTGAGATCGAGATCATACTCTCGACTTGAGCAACCCCCCATTGTAACCGATCTACTCGTTAATACATATCGACAAAGGCAGGAGTAAGGGTTTTGCCTCTACGAGGGCCCCGAACCTGGGTAAATCGTGTCCCCTGCCTAGCCGACGATTGTCACTAGTGCCTACATGTTATCCTAATCGAAACCCTATGGGTTCACCCGAGGGATTTGTTGATATGCATATTCGACAGGGGGTCCACAGGGTGGCTACACCATGGGGTGGCGCGGGTCCCCCTGGCCGCGCCACCTAGGTGTGGGCCCCTTGGCCACCCCCGGCATCCCCCTTTTGCCCATATATACTCCCCGAGGCATAAACCCTAAGAGAACCGACCTTTTCCGCAAAAAACATCCGTAGATCCACCGCTGCCACCGACAAGTTTCGGGGGACAACTCTCTGTTCTGGCACACTGCCGGGACGGGGAAGTGCCCCCGGAAGCCATCTCCATCGTCGTTGATGTCTCCTATGATGAGGAGGGAGTAGTTCTCCCCCGGGGCTGAGGGCTCTACCGGTAGCTATGTGGTTCATCTCTCTCTCCCATGGTGTGATCTTTATGTGATCATGAGCTTTGTAATCTAGTTGAATAAGTAGATTGATCTTTATCTGTTTTGCTACTCAAGTGGTTTTTTTTATCTCCGTAAACACTTTGATCACGAGGTAAAGGTGATAGTGTGTGCACCGTGTGGTTTAACATGATATTTATATCTTGTGTTGGAAGATGAACCTCTGAAATTGTTGGCGTTTGTTTACTAATCTATGGCGCTCGTAGTGACATTGGGGTGCCCTAGAGGGAATATAAACTTGAGGAGTCTTGTTTAAGACCTACGCAATGAATAGTGTTTGTTATTCGACCGGAGAGTGGTTCGGAGTAGCACAGTGAAGAGATGATATTTATGCATTCAATTATGTGAGCATTGTTGAGAGTGTCCACTAGTGAAAGTAGGGGCCCTAGGCCTTATTTCCAAGCATTGAAACACCCTTTTCCGCCTGTTCTGCTACATGTTTGCTTGCTGCCATTTTTTTTTCAGATTGCTATGATCACTTATAATCATCCATATTACTTGCATTTTACCCTCTCTTCGCCGAACTAGTGCACCTATATACCTGAGAAGTATATTGGGTGTGTTGGGGACACAAGAGACTTCTTGTATCTTGATTGCAGGGTTGCTTGAGAGGGATATCTTTGACCTCTACATCCTTGAGTTCGATAAACCTTGGGTGATCCACTTAAGGGAAACTTGCTGCTGTTCTACAAACCTCTGCACTTGGAGGCCCAACACTGTCTACAAGAATAGAAGCGTGCATAGACATCAAGCTCTTTTCTGGCGCTGTTTTCGGGGAGGTAAAGTAAAAGGTACTCACATCCTCGGTGTGAGTGCTCAAAGTTATTTCCTTTAGATTCTGCAGTTTCATCTTTTTGTTTCTTGTTTTCACTAGTTAGGCTTAATGGAAAACAAGAAAAATATGAGAGAGCTTTATAATATTTATCTTGAGTTAGGACATGAAGTGTTTGAAGAGAAAATTAAAAAACCGATGGAACTTTATTTGCATGCTAGTAGCAATGTTATTAGTATGAATTCCTTGAACACCATTATTGCTAATGCTATGGAAAATTCTAAGATTGGGGAAGCTAGTTTTGATGAATATGGTATTTTTAGTCCCCCAAGTTTTGAGGAGGAAATTTTCTTTGATGATACCTTGCCTCCAATATATGATGATTATAATGATTTTGGTATTCTAGTTCCACCTGTTTACAATGATGAATATGATATTTTCAGTCCACCTACTATTGAGGAAAAAAATTAATTATGATTACAATATGCCTCCTATATTTAATGATTATGGTGATGAGAATAATAATAATAGCTATTCTGTTGAATTTTCTCCCACTACTATTAATAAGAATGGCTATGCTTATGTGGAGAGTATTAATTCTTTTATGCATGTGAAGCATGATAAGAATGTTTTATGTGATAGTCGTATTGTTAATTTTATTCATGATTCTACTGAAAGTTATTATGAGAGAGGTAAACATGGTTTTATGCATCTCAACAATATCAAGTTTCCTCTCTTTATGTAGAAAATTTTGATGTTGCACTTATTTTGTCTTCCTATGCTAGTCACTTTGTGCTTCGTTGACTTGTTTTTCTACAAGATTATTTTTCATAGGAAGTGGGTTAGAATCAAATGTGTTTCATATGTTCTTATTGAAGCTCTCTTATTGTGCTTCAACTCTTATTCTTATGTGAGCATCTTTTAAAAATCATTGTGCCTAGCTAAAAGGCGTTAAAGAAAAGCGCTACCGGGAGACAACCCGTTTTATTTCTCTGTTTTCAACCCGTTTTCTTTCGTTTTCTTTGTTGTGCTTTGCACCTGGGTGTTTTATATTTCCTTAGCAACCCTCTGTATCTTTTCTTTTGTGTTTTTGTTGAGCCAAGTAAAGCTTCTAGTGGAAAGTTGAGGCTATATTTCGGATTTCTGCGGAGGAAACAGATTTCTGTTGTCCACAGTTAATTCCGTTAAAAATCACAGAAAATTCAAAATGACCTGAACTTTTTTGTGCTTAATCCTGAGTTATATACGCAACTTCTCTTAAAATACCAGTTTTTTATTTGAGCAACATAAGATTTTTTAAAATTCGATCTTTACCCGCTGATATGTTTTGACAGATTTCTGCCATTTATCGCATTTGCGTCTTAATCTCTTTATTTTGGTGTTCTTTTGAGAAAAAAGAGTTTTGAACGAAGTTGTGACAGTAGCTAATATGTTTTTGAGTGTTATAATTGTGTTAAAACTGAACCATGTGAATTTATTATTTCGATTGAACTAACGTTTCTAATGAAGATTGTGAGAATTTTGATGTGAAGGAAGTTTTCAAGGGTCGAGAGAAGAGGATGATATGATGTGATCAAGAAGAGTGAAAAGTCTAAGCGCGGGGATGTTCCGGTGGTACATCCAAGGAAATTCCAAGAAGACTCAAGCATCTAAGCTTGTGGATGCCCAAGGCATCCCCTTCTTCATTAATAAATTATCAGGTCACTTCTAGTGAAACTATATTTTTATTCGGTCGCATATTATGTGCTTTACTTGGAGCGTATTTTTTTTTTCAGTTTGTTTGGTTTTCTTTGCTGTAATAAATGGTTGGATCTTATCATACTTGTGTGGGAGAAAGACACGCTCCGTTTTCATTCTTATTGTTCTGCGAGTGTTCACTTTTTGCTAGTACTGTGTTTAGCCTTTGTTTTCATGCATCTCTTGTTCAGAGCTGTTAGCTTTTGTAGTTAGGTTGTTCTCATATATGTTCTTGGTTGAGAATAGAAATGCTTATGTGGTAGTTGGTATAGTGGACAAATTCACATGGTCTTGTAGATCACTAAACTACTTCACTTGAATCACTGCTGTTGTTTTGAGATATTAATTTTCTTAATGGATAAACGGGACGGACTAGTAAGTATACACTTTTAATGATTGGTCTAAGAAACTTGAAACTGTGCCACACTAAAATTACCAGCTGATAGAAACAATAGTATAGGATTGCTACGAGTGATACATTTCTGATCGGCCTTTTGTTACGCGCTACGGTCGGGGTAGCTAATAGTGACTTGTCACTGCCACGGACCCTCTTGGAGTGATTTGCATTATGCCTTGTAAGATGATTTGCTTGCTGTAATCTTTTAACTTGTGAGTTCTATGTTGAGGCTTTCTGGCACTTCCACCAACCATATTTGCTAGCCTCTTCGGTATTGTGCATTGCTCATTCTCAGATGGAGAGTCGATGCAAACTTCGCCAGTACATCCAAATCCCGTGGGAGGACTCTGTTCTCCTACACATAAGCCCATATATTATTCCTCAAAACAGCCACCATACCTACCTATCATGGCATTTCTATAGCCATTCCGAGATATATTGCTGCACAACATCCACCTCCATTATGTTACTTGATGATGAGCTTCATGGTTATTTATGCATACTGCTACACTGGCAGGATCATGCAGTTAGAGACATCAGAGATATTTATTTATGAGTTATGAGTAGTAAAAGTGTGATGATTCATTGTAATATAGGATGTTTCCCCTACCGGTGAGGATATATAAAAAAAATGAAAAAAGCCCAAAAAGAAAAGAAAAAGAAAAAGGGCCAAAGAGAGAGGGGCGCATCACTATCCTTTATACCACACTTGTGCTTCATATTACTATGTGGGAAACTTTACATTATGCATTACTTGTTGGTACCAACACTTCGGTTTGGAGAGATTTTTCATATTATTATCATTCATTACTATGTGGGAAACTTTACATTATAGAACTTGGCTTGTATATTCCAATGATGAGCCTCCTCAAATGAGCTCTAGGTCTTCGTGAGCAAGCAAGTTGGATGCACCCCCACTAGTTCCATTGGAGAGCTTTCATACACTTATGGCTCTATGTGCATCCGTTGTGTGGCAATCCCTACTCCTTGCATAGCTTCGGTTGTAAGACTTTCTCTTGTCTAATGACCACTTTCAGCTTTGTAAGCCTTTCTTCCATTGACCTTCCAAACCCCCCACAATGTTCTCTTAGCCATAACATCCCGGTGCCAGGGACCAACGCAGAACACTTGCTTGTTTTCAGTGCACAAATAGTTTAAGATTCAAGCATTGCATCGTGTGGTAATCTTGACTTGATCCTAACAGGGGTTGTGAAGATAGTTTGACATGCATGATATTGTTGTTCTTGAAAGGTTAAATCATCTCTAATAAACTTTGCATGGTTGATAGTATTTTAGTATTGATTCGTTAAAAGTTTTGCTTCTTTCTTCTTATTTTTTTATGCATTACTTGTTGATATCAAATATAGATCAAAACTTTAGTTCATTTGATCTTAGTTTACATGTTCTACTTTACATATTATGATCAAGATTGTGTGGTAGCATGTCACCTCAGAAATTATTTTGTTTTATGTTTTACCTACTCGATGACGAGTAGGAACTAAGCTTGGGGATGCTTGATACGTCTCAAACGTATCTATAATTTCTCATGTTCCATGTTGATATTATGCCAATTGCTACATGTTTTCCGTATGTTTTCCTACGTTTTCTTATGTTTTCCGGGACTAACCTATTAAAAAGATGCCACAGAGCCAGTTCCCTGTTTTCTGCTGTTTTTAGTTTCAGAAAAGTTGTTCTCGAAATATTCTCGGAATTGGAAAATACGAAAGCCAGAAGTACTAAAAGTCCCGGAAGCATCCAGAAGTCCCGAAGAGCCCCGGAGGGGGGGCATAGGGTGGTCACACCATGGGGTGGCGCGGGTCCCCCTGGTCGCGCCACCCCCCGACATCGCCCTTTCGCCCATATATACTCCCTGAGGCATAAACTCTAAGAGAATCGACCTTTTATGCAAAATACATCCGTAGCTCCACCGCCGCCACCGACAAGTTTCGGGGGACAGATCTCTGTTCTGGCAGCCTGCCGGGACGGGGAAGTGCCCCCGGAAGCCATCTCCATCGACTCCACCGCCATCTCCATCGCCGTTGTTGTCTCCTATGATGAGGATGGAGTAGTTCTCCCCCGGGGCTGAGGGCTCTACCAGTAGCTATGTGGTCCATCTCTCTCTCCCATGGTGTGATCTTTATGTGATCATGATCTTTGTAATCTAGTTGAATAAGTAGATTGATCTTCATCTGTTTTGCTACTGAAGTGGTTTTGTTATCTCCGTAAACACTTTGATCACGGGGTAAAGGTGATAGTGTGTGCACCGTGTGGTTTAGCATGATATTTATATCTTGTGTTGGAAGATGAACCTATGAAATTGTTGGCGTTTGTTTACTAATCTATGGCGCTCGTAGTGACATTGGGGTGCCCTAGAGAGGGAATATAAGCTTGAGGAGTGTTGTTTAAGCCCTACGCAATTATTAGTGTTCGTTATTCGATCGGAGAATGGTTCGGAGTAGCACAGTGAAGAGATGATATTTATGCATTCAATTATGTGAGCATTGTTAAGAGTGTCCACTAGTGAAAGTAGGGGCCCTATGCCTTATTTCCAAGCATTGAAACACCATTTTCCGCCTGTTCTGCTACATGTTTGCATGCTGCCATTTTTATTTCAGATTGCTATTATCACTTATAATCATCCATATTACTTGCATTTTACTCTCTCTTCGCTGAACTAGTGCACCTATATACCTGAGAAGTATATTGGGTGTGTTGGGGACACAAGAGACTTCTTGTATCTTGATTGCAGGGTTGCTTGAGAGGGATATCTTTGACCTCTACCTCCGTGAGTTCGATAAACCTTGGGTGATCCACTTAAGGGAAACTTGCTGATGTTCTACATACCTCTGCACTTGGAGGCCCAACACTGTCTACAAGAATAGAAGCGTGCGTAGACATCACCCCCTGACCCCGAGGGAACCCTAAGCCTCATTCCATCTTCGAAGAATTATTCTACCGCCGTTGCGGGGCGGAAAACACCCGAGAGAGAAAAGCTCTCTCACAGGGAGAAACCTGTCGGGGAAATTCCTCTCCGGAGAGGGGAAATCACCGCCATCGTCACCGTCATCGCTCTGGGCATCATCAAGATCGTCATCATCCTCGTCATCACCACCAGCACCATCACCCTCATCATCCACCTTCATCCCGATGTAACAATTAGGGGCCTCTATCGTTTTTTTGCATTAGATCTCTCTCCCGGTGTGGATTACTTGTGAGTAGTTGATGCTTGTGAGATTTATCGGTGTTTGCACTTTATGACCAGATTGTTATCATCCATTATATCACCTCTGATTATGATCCATATGATGTGTTGTGAGTAGTTCGTGTTGTTCTTGATGACATGGGAGAAGTCAAGTTGTTAGTAGTGAAGTAATGTTGAATAATATTTAATGTTTGATATTTAAGTTGTGGTGTTAATCTTCTAGTGGTGTCATGTGAACGTCGACTCCGTGATACTTCACCATTTATGGGCCTAGGGGAATGCATCGTGTATTTGGATACTAATTTTGGGGTTGCCGGAGTGACAGAAACCTAAACCCCCGTTAGGAAACCATTACACGAGGGAGCGTAGGATCCCGGTGTTTAAAGATGTGGTTAGATTTATTTCTTAATTACTTTCTTGTAGTTGCGGATGTTTGCAAGGGGTATAATCACAAGTATGTATTAGTCTTCGATGGGACGGTACATTAGCATAGGTTCACCCACACAACCTTTATCAAAACACCGAACATTATTCAGCTGCATGGAACAAAAATACTTGACAGAAACCTCCCGTGTGTCCTCGAGAACGTTTGTTAATCATAAGTAAACTCACCGGCTTGTCCTTTGTTGAATAAAGGATTGGGCCACTCGCTGCAATTATTATTACTGCATTTTATTTACTCGCACTTTATTTATATGCAATATCAAAAACCCCTACAAATCTGTTTTCCAGTATTTACAACTATTCCTTCATCGAAACTGCTTGTCAACACCTTCTGCTCCTCGTTGGGTTCGACACTCTTATTTATCGAAAGTACTACGATACACCCCCTATACTCGTGGGTCATCACAAGCCTTTAGATGTCACTGGAAACTTTGTATTTGCTCGTCATTTCCAGCACATGGAAGGATAGCTGCACAACACTCAGTTTTCCCTTGATAGACTCAGAGGAGAGCTCGATGTCGGTAGAAGAGAGATATTCCAGCTAGAGAAAGACCTGAGAGTTTCCTCTGCTACTAAGCGTCGTCTCGGAGCATAGAGGAAGGCCATGAAGTACGTTGACTCCCACATCCATGCACAAGTGAGAATCCTTAAATTCCATCTTGCAACCAACCAGGCTAGAGTTGAAGAGTTGGAGGAACAGCTACGCGCATCCTCGAGCACTTAGGATTGCCGCATGTTGTTAAGAGTTGTGTTGTTTCCACCCAACGCGCTTGTTTGTTTGTGTTGTGTGAAATATGTTAGGAACCTTGTGTGTGCTAAATGTATTGTAAGACCTATGCCTTGGTGTTGTGAAACCTATGTTTGTGTTATGCTTGTTGAGACTATGTCTCAGGTGTGTGCTAGTCCTTGTTTGTGTTTGTGGTTTGCTTCTTAGATGCTTGTCCGCTGTTGTGTTATCAACCGTTCTCATCTCTGATATGAGCCGGTTTGTTTCATATGTTTTCAAAACAAAGCCACACTTTTATCTGCTCTTGCCTTATACCATTCCTTTTCCTCAGCATGGCCAGCGATTTACCTACACCACCTGAGCCGACAGTTGTCCAACTATTTGCTCTGATAATGGAAGACCGTGAGGCCGCACGTGCAGACCACATTGCCACCCTTGCTGCCTTGGACCATTTGACTCAGCTTGCCACCATCAATGCTGAGAATAATGCTATCCTTATGAGAGAATTCCAGCGCCTGCTTGCTGGAGATAGTTGCGAAAGGAAGATAGTGACGCCAGGAGAACCTAGTTCACCGGTGACTCGCAGTACCCTGCCTGTGATGCCACAACCCCCAAGGAAGCGTGTGAATGTCAAGCCTAAAACCACGGGTTGCTATATCTGTGGGAAGGAAGGGCACTTCCGTCGCGATTGTTCCAATAAAAATCGTGTTCTAGTTCACCCTGATGAAAACCAAGAGACCCTGAGTCCAACCCAGAAGAAGCGAAAGAGTTTTATGAGTGGACCTCGAGACCAATAAGACGTTGGGGAAGCACCTGAGACTCATGCCATAGTTAATGGTACGTTTTCGAACCAGATCTGTGACCACCCTAGTTTTTGTTTGACTTCGTACACTGAGAAATCTGACGTGATGGAACACTAGTAGTATCTCGTCGGACTAGTAAAAAGTATCTTTAAAAATTAACGACACTAACGTACTTTATCTAACTTTAGCTTAACACCTAACATCAGTTTTAAAAATTACTAACAAATTTTCAAAACCAAAGAGAAAAGGTGCCTTAGGATGTTTTATAGTTGTTTGACAGAAAGAGGAAGTTGAAAGGAACATTGGAGTTTTGAGCTACGATTTTTCTAGGCAATAAGATCTCTCGTATATCTATTTTGGAGGAACCAGATTTTAGAATATGAGATGTGGAGATTCATTTCAGGTTAACTTAGGAGTGAAAGTTTGAGGAGATTATGGAAGTTGTTTGAGTTGAATTATAGTATATGTACACTGGGGCTAACCAGTTGTGGACCCCAAAACTTTGGAAGTTATCTGGAGCTGAAATATGTAGCATAGAAGAAATGATTTGAGATTTAGAAACATTGGTGGAAACTATTGGATTTTTAGGAAGCACTTGCTATATTATGAAGTTTGGATTGGTATAGACATTTCAATTTTTGGTTGGAGTAATACTGGATTGGCATAATTGGTGGACATGAAAGAATGATTTTTGGATTGGAGGAAAAATTATTATGGCTTCGAGATAGTAGGTGATTATTCTTGATGATATATTTTCAGAGCTTGTCACGCTCTATTGAGATTGTTTTGAGGAAAATAACTTAGCATTGATAATGAGATAAGAAGTTAGAGAGTTTTAAAAGATTTATATAGGTAGTCAGGAAGTGGATCAGATCCCAAAGTTATGGGTATATGATTATTGGATTCTAATGGTTTCGCTTTGGCAATATGATCATGGAAAAAAATAACCTTTGAGGGAGACAAAATGATATGGAGTTTTAGGGAACGAGCAAAGGAAACCTCTTGCTTAATAAGGATTGGTGGATACCCAATACATTGATCTATAAACTATGATGAGAGAGTTTATGCCCGAAAGGATATGATAGTGGAATAATAATCTAGATCGAGATCTCAATGATGATTCTGATAACTGGTTGATAGTGGCAACCCTATCAGTGATATGGATTGTAAAGTAGTAGATCAATGAGTATTATGGTTTTGAGGGACCATAAGTTCGAGGTTTAGAACATGACACCGAGACCCTTTGGAAAACTAATCTACCGTTGGATTTTGGTAAGATTAACCAAAGGGGGGAAGCACATGTGCTTAATGTTATCAACCACCAGCACCTGTTTTTGTAGACTAGGGTTCTAACATTGTTGTTTTTACCAAACCCTCTTTTTGCTTGCCCGTGAATCTCGGGACGAGATTCTTTTAAGGGGGGAAGGTCTGTCACACCCCGGTTTTTGGAACCTTGTTCTATAGTTCAAGGAGACAAAAAAGTGGGCCAACAATTTTTTTTACAACAAAATGTTGTTTTGAACCCACATTTGTATATGACAATAATCATATATGCAATGCCAAGTTTGTTTCATTTTAAAACCAACACAATACAATTTTCCTAAGAACACCTTTATATTTTCCCTCATGTTACTTGAGTGATTTTTATTCCAAGACTTGGATTATGCTTTCTTGCATCTTGAAATAAACTTTTAGCTTTGTTGGATCCAAGAATACAAAATTTCAAAATGATTTATGGAAGTTTTCCTCTAAGTTTTCTATTGAAACTATTCCCTAAAAATATAGTCAAGTACTTGTTTTAAACACTTGTTTTCGCAAGGCTCTAATATTCCATTTTGTGTTTTCTTGAATTTTATTTGTTCCTTGATATATGAAATACAAGTCCATAAGCTTGATTTTTATTTTGTAATAAGAAAAACAATCTTTTGCTTGTTTTTTTTGTGGAAGAAAATTAAGACAGAAACGTGCATTTTTAAAAAACAGAGAAAACCAGAAAGTACCCCTTTTCCCACTTTATTTTCATAGCCTTCCACTATACCAATTTTGTTTTCAAAAGATGTTTCTGAAAGTTCAAAACATGTTTAACAAACTATAACTTTGAAGAAAAATATTGCAATTCATTTGACCTCTGAAAACATTCTGAACTTTTTGCTCATTTTATCTGTTTTCCAACACTTAGACAATTTCTCTTAAGTCTATAACTGAACTTTTCTGGATTTTTTCAGAAACAGTAGTTTTTACAAAGTTTAGCAGATTTTTTCAATTGGTTCTTGTTCAAATTTTGAAATGCCACTTTGTCATTTGTGGTGACCATAGTATGGACTAGCATTAGATGCTTTTGTCTTGTTCTAGAAGGCTTGGAGAGGGAGAAATCATGGGAAGAAAAGGAGGGGACAGTGAGGTGTGGGCACTGCGCTGTCTGCACTGTGCAGTGGGCAGTGTGGCCATGCCATGGCTCGTCCAGCCCTCAAGCGACATGGTTAGTTTCCCCGGACCTTCCTTGACCCCCCCTTACATGGTTCCATGACCGTGCATGTCGTGAACATGTGGTAGAGCGCCTGCCCATGCTGTTTTCTACCACACCGAGAGCGCCCCCGTGCCAATCGACCCGATGCAGTGGCTATAAGCCCTCCCATGCGTGTCCCTCTTGCCACCAGCTCCCCCACCTTCTCCACTCTCGCCTCGAGCAAAAGAAATGATCCCCAAGCCCCCTACAAGCCCCATGAGCACGAACCTTGTCGTCGGCCACCGCAACAGCCCGAGGTAGTTCCCCTCGCAACCGTGCCCTCCCATCTCCCTTTTTCTTGCCCAGCAAGATCCATGTGACCCTTAGACCCTAACGGACCACGCCTCGTGTTCATTCGTTTGCAGAAGCCGCCCTGCCGTCGAGCTCACCGCCGCGGGCGCTCTGTCACGCGATACCGCCTGGAGCCACGCCCGACGCCAACTCCCGTGCCCCTCGACTCCCTTGCGCCCCTGCTACCTCCTCGACGCAACGCCGCCTGTTGCTGGCAGAGTTGTATCCTTTCTCTGCGTTGTTGGGAACCCCAACAGGAAGGTGTGATGAGCACAGCAGTAAGAGTTTTCCCCTTAGTTAAGAACCAGGGTTATCAATCTAGTAGGAGAAAGAGAATCTTCGGAAGGTTGATGCCACTAAAGGTGGTGCTGGCGCTTCACCGGTGTCAGCAATAACGTGGAACCTGCACACAACACAACCAAAATACTTTGCCCCAACGGTGCAGTGAGGTTGTCAATCTCACCGGTCTTGCTGAGAACAAAGATTAGACGTATAGTGTGGAAAACTGTGTATGCTTGCAGTAAGTATAGAAAGCAGGAAATTGTTGTGGTTTGTTTAACAGTGTGAAAAAATGGAACGGGGTTCATAGTTTCACTAGTGGTGTCTCTCCATAAAAGATAGCATGCTGGGTGAACAAAGTACAGCTGGTCAATTGACAAATAAAGGTTGCACCGTAGTGCACAATATGACATGAAGATTACTATGGTATTTAGTGGGGGCATTACAACAAGATACATGGACCGACATCCATCTGCATCTATGACTAATAATCCACCCTCAGGTTATCATCCGAACCCCCTGAGGTATTAAGTTGCAAGCAACAGATAATTGCATTAAACAAAGTGTGTAATGTAAGAAATCATTATGCACGCGGGCACTCTCACCGGTGTTTTCTCCCTAATGGCAACAACACATCCTCCCCCTTCAAGTTTCTGTCACTCGAGCAAGGCAACAAGGAGGCATGAGCCCACTATCGAGCATAAATACTCCCTCTTGGAGTCACTAGCAACTACTTGGCCAGAATAACCAGTAGCAACGGAGAGCATGCAAGATCACAAATAACATATGCAAATAAAGACTATAATCAACTTGGCATAAGGTCAATATTCATCGGATCCCAGCAAACACAACATAGAGTATTACATAAGATCGATCTCGATCATGATAGGCAGCTCACGAGATCTAAACATGGAGGCATATGAGGAGAAGACAACCATCTAGCTACAGCTACGAACCCGTAGTCCAGGGATGAACTACTCACGCATCACTCCGGAGGCAGGCATGGTGATGTAGAAGCCTCCGGTGATGATCTCTTCCCCTGCAGGGTGCCGGAAACAGCTTCAGAGCCCCCTGGTCTGGGGTTGACGGTGACGGCGGCTGCGGAAATTTTTCGGGGATTTTGATCAGGTGTCCAGGGTTTTCCATCCGTGGGGCTTAAATAGGCGAAAGGGAAAAGGCGTTAGAGGCCGGGGGGCCCACACCCATAGCTGGCGCGGCCAGGGGGCGCACCACCCTATGGTGTGGCCCCCCTGCTACCCCTCTTCGACTCCTCTTCGGTCTTCTGGATGCTTCCGGGGAAAATAGGACTTCTGGGCTTCGAATTTTCCAATTCCGAGAATATTTCCAGAACAACTTTTCTGAAACTTAAAAAAAACAAAAAATAGGGAACTGGCTTTGTGGCATCTTGTCAATAGGTTAGTCCGGAAAATCGATAAAAATGACATAAATAAGGGAGAAAACATGTATCAATTGGCATAATATCATCATGGATCATCAGAAATTAGGGATACATTTATGACGTATCAAGCATCCCCAAGCTTAGTTCCTACTCGTCCTCGAGTAGGTAAACGATAAAACAATAATTTCTAAGGTGACATGCTACTAATAAACTTGATCAATCTAATGTAAAAGCATATGCACGCTGAGATCATAATACTTTAAACACATGCATGATAAATAAAACTTTAATAATAAAGCATGGCTATTACTTTGCATCACGAAGAGTAACTCAAATAAAGGATCATGAATAATAATGCAAAGAAAGTTAAAAGTTTGTTTCAGGTATAGAGAAAGCATGGCAAAGTGATATTTCGATAGTCCTTAAGAGTGGGGCAAAATATAAATGCCAGGACACCTTCAAATTTCATGAGGAAGACTCAAAAAAAAAATTTAAGAACAAATAATATCACATCATGAAGTATATCTTGGATAGAAATACGGTACAGATTTACGGGCCCACATGGCTGGTAAGTTGTTAAGGCTCTAAACCAAAAATTTGTGCTAGGTGCAACGTTTTAGACCAAAACATGGGGCTAGCTGCAAAAGTTTGTTTGTTTCCGTGTTCTTTGCAACGATTGTACCAAACGTTGGTGTTATGTGCAATTTTCTCTTGTAGTATTGTTGCTTCTCTAGTGTTGCATTAGTGTCACCACTAGATATTATGAGTTGCTCTAGTATTATTGTCTTTCTATGTTATGGTTGTATGTTTATCCTAGCATGTTTATCTTGTTTTCACTTCTGTTATTATGACATCAATTTGTGATTTTCTAGATGATATTTTTTGTGGAGTACATTATTTATCTTATAGCATGCTTGTGTAGTAATCTTTTCACACCAGTATACTATTAGTGCACTCCTGTTATTATGATGTTTTCTAGCCTTGTTATTTATTGTGAGTATTGCATTCTTAGAGTGTGTCTTATGACTTGTTACACTTGATTGATCCACTGGTTTGTTTGAATGTATTTATGCTTGAATTATTCCTTAGCTTTTGTGCAGACATAAGCATAGTCAGTAACTAGCTTATCCATATGTGGTTTGTTTGCTTTGCTGTTTGGAATGGTCTGAGTGTTTACCTTAGCATAAGTATTGTACTAGTGTTATTATTGTGTTACATAGTACCTTGTTATCTATGCTTAAGGTTAGTGGTAAACTTGTTTGGTGATGATTGCTTGTGTTGTTGTTAATACCCACTGCCATGGGTATTGCTTTGATGATTGGTATTGCTTTGATTGATTGATAGTACCTTGGTAGTCTCACCCTTATGACCACAAGCTATATTTTTAGCTTATTAAATATCTTGGTATGAGAGTGGTACACTCACTAAACCTATGATCTTTGAGATGTGGAATATGGTCTCTCAACCATATGTATTTCTGACGATAGTTTTGTACCCTGAGAGTTTGTGAGATAGTTTTCTCGTCAACTTTTGAGTGATTGCGCTAGTATATGTTTGTTTGATGTACGGGTTAATTTTACCTTTGATTGCCTCATGGGTTCTGAGTGTGTGTCTTTATTTCTTTTTACTGTGTTAGAAAACGAAGAAGAAGGAGTTGTGGAGCTGTGTGTCAAGTTCAAGATACTTCAAGGCCAGGGACATAAAGAGTTTTAAGGCGAGACATTCTGATGCTTGCTGTCACTACACTTATCATTATCTATCATGCATGTTTTACTTCTGAATGTTTTATAAAAACTTTGATTACCAAAAACTATTTTTGGAGTGACTACTACTATTAATTTTATATATATTATATATTATTATGCCATTAGTTGATACTTGGTGTTACCAAGCCCATAGCCACCATATGGTATTTATTACCGGCAACAGTATTAGTCCCTAAGTGGACACCTTACAAATATGTTTTTGCAAAACAAAGGCTTTATGGAAAACCCTGGGGAAAAGCGAAGCCTTATCCACAGGAGATTTGTGAAGTGGTCATTTATGGGAAAAGGGTCTTTTCAAAAAATGACACATAACCTAGTCTTCGCCGAACAACCTCTACCGTACTGCCACTCTACCCCAACATGGGCACGGGGCTTAATTTGAAACTTGTTCTTGTTAGTGTGTGCTCTATCTCAATTTTCTATAAGGGACGTGACTTCCCTCGAACCAAAATGCCGCCAGTCATGAAACAACAAGGCATACAAAGTGAGGGATTAAGTTACTCCCCGGGTACGACAGTTGGGTCTCATGCAGTGGCGATGTGCGACGTGGTGCCGGGGAGAACAAACCCAATTGAAGAGATAGTCATATTCTAGCTTGAACATAGTGGATGGTTATGATCGGTTATCTGATGTTTACATACTGTTGTTACAGTATGTGGTTGTTCACGGCGGATGTACTGAATCTGGTGGATTGTGTACACCTTTCAGAGTCAAACTATTCTGAATAGCCATGTCCTCGGATATGGAAAGTTGAATGGCCATGTAGCTAGCATTGTGTCAATGTTTTCTAAAAGTAGTTTTTGAAAAGGAGGTGGAACCTGTGAAGTGTTGAAAAAAGGAACTTGGTACCAATGAGGTACGGATGGAGACAAGCCAGAAGTTGTTTTACAAGAAGTTTTGCAAAGATAATCTTTCTTTTCTAAACAAAAACTGGAAGTTGATTCCAAGAAGTTTTGCAAAGAGAAAACTTTCTTTTTAACAAAGTTTTACAAAACCTCTTGTACATGTTATATGTACAAGAGAAAGAAACCTATATTATTTTCTTTTAAGTATCTTCTTCAACAAAGATACCGAGATTTTTTCAAAATCAACTATGATATATCTTTCATATATCATAGATAGTGAACCCTACGTGTAGCCTACCTACTACACCATATAGGCATACTTGCATTTGGTAAGCTACATGATGGGTGTCTTGCTAAGTACATTCAAACGTACTCATATTGGTTTAGTCCCTGGTATTTACTTGCCAGACTTCGAGAAGGAGTCTCAGGAGGAGATTTACGAGGAGGAGTACTCACAGATGGCCTTGCGAACTAGGATCGTCTCCCGGTCAGCAGCCTGTAGGTTAAGGCATGACTTGGGCTCTACTACGTTGTGTGTGTTTTGTCTTCCGCTGTGTGTGTTGTGTGTTTGCCCTGCATGGCAGTTGTGTTAGACTTGGTCATGTGACCATGTTCCTCGTGTAAGTCTTGTTGTAAACGTGTAATGGATCTTGTATCTGAATGCCAACTTGATATGTTGTTCACGACTGGTGTGATCAGGGATCGTGAATGTATGCATATCGGAGGTCCTTGAACAGTGGTTCGGGGGTCCTTACAGAGGCCTCGCTGCCACGGGCTGGTAGGACAAAAGATGTTGTGCAAGTTTCTCATTGCGAGCACGTATGACTATATCTGAACACATGCCAATGGTTTGCCTAGAAGTTGGATCCTTTATCATTATCTGCAATGCCCGTGTTTAGATTATTACATGACCTTTGTTATCCATGCAACGCCCGTCCATCCATTGCCTCTATGCCTACGGTACTCCCATCCTGTTGTTTTCCTCGATTGCTATTGTTGTTACTATTTTACTACTGTTGTTATTTTATTTCTACTACTGCTATAAAACTGTTACCACTGATAAATTGTTGCGAGCAAGTCTACTTTCAGGTGCAGTTGAATTAAAAACTCAGTTGTTAAGGCTAATAAATATTCTTTGGCTCCCCTTGTGTCGAATCAATAAATTTGGGTTTTACTTCCCCCGAAGATAGTTGCGATCCCCTATACTTGTGGATCGTCACGCATCCCCCATCCGTCACGTTTCTGTCACTCGAGCACAGATGCAAAGGAGGCATGAACCCAATATCGAGCATAAATACTCCCTCTTGGAGTTACTAGCATCTACTTGGCCAGTGCATTAAATAATAACGGAGAGCATGCAAGATCATAAATAACATATGAATGAAGATAACATGATAGATTGATAACAAGAAGACATAGCATTCAACATTCATCGGATCCCAGCAAGCACAACATGTAGCATTACATAAAGATGATCTCAATCATGTAAGGAAGCTCATGACAACTAAACATGAGGCATAAAGTGGAGTAGACAACCATCTAGCTACTGATATGGACCCGTAGTCCAGGTATGCACTACTCACGCATCACTTCGGAGGAGGGAATGGATGTGTAGACCCCTCCGATGACGAATTTCCCTCCCGGCAGGGTGCCGAGGAGAGCTCCAGAGATCTTGTGAGGTGCCAAACATGATCAAGATCATCGTATTGTAATTCTACATGTTGTGTTTGCTGGGATCCGATGAATATTGAATGCTATGTCTAATGATTACCAATCTATCATGTTCTTTTCATGTGTATGTTATTTATGATCTTGCATGCTCTCTATTGCTAGTAGATGCTCTTGCCAAGTAGATGCTTGTAACTCCAAGAGGGAGTGTTTATGCTCGATAGTGGGTTCATGCCTCTTTTTTCTCACGCTCGGGTGACAGAAACGTAAAGGGTGGGGGATGTGTTGTTGCCATTAGGGAGAAAACAACGATGTTTACTTTGTTTACATTACACACTTTTCTTAATGCGATTATTAGTTTCTTGCAATTTAATTCCCAAGGTTTTCTCGGATGACATTCTGAGGGTGGATTATTAGTCATAGATGCAGTTGGATAACGGTCTAAGGATCTTGTCGTAATGCCCGCATGAATCACATAGTAATCATCATGTCATGCATATGCACTATGGTGCAGCCTTTATATCTGTCAATTGCCCAGCTGTAATTTGTATAACCAACATGCTATCTATCTGTTTTGGAGAAACACCACTAGTGAATTGTGGACCCCGGACAATTTCCTTTACACTGTTAATACAACCACTGCAATCACTGTTACTATTGTTTTCCTACTTCCATCATTGTTCTGTTTTCATCTACTGCAAACAAGTATTATTTTCCACACCATACATTTAACCTCTTTGTTTTCAGCAAAACCGGTGTGACTGACAACCTCACTGCGTCGTTGGGGCAAAGTGATTTGACTGTGTTGCGTAGGTTCCATGTTGCTTCTGTACCGGTAGTGCCCCTACCAACATCAGCTGCATCAACCTTCGGAAGTGATTTCTTTCTCCTACTGGTCGATTCAACCTTGATTTCTTTCTTAGGGAAACTTGCTTCCGTGCTCTTCATACCTTCATCTTGGGGTCTTCCAACGAGCGTGTGCTATTTTTATTTTTGTTACCCTGTTTTAATCTTGCTTTCTCATGTTTGCTATCAATGGTTAATGTATTTGAAACTAGATCTTATTGGGAAGTTGGGTTCATGGAAGAACAACAAAAATATTATAAGGAACACCGCTTGTAACAAAAAGGGATACACTTATGGGAGCTAATTAATAATTTGCATAACTATGCTATAAACTTGTGCTCTACTTATAATGTTACGTATTGCTTTGATAAATCTTGTTGCTGTAGTAGGTATAAACACCTCCCTTTTCAATGTGAGTATAATGATAATGTTTTCATATCTTCTTATATTAAGGTAAATTATGAATTTTATGATGTGGAACAATTTGAAAATTTATTGCTTGGAAGGGTGCATCCGAAATTGCTTATTTGCTTGAAAATATTGATGATGCACCTTATAAATATGAGATTTATGATATACTTGAATTTTGCTTTGATAATTATAAGGAAGGAAATTAATATATTCTTAAATATATTTATAAGTGCTCTCCACCTAAGGAAGAGACTAAAGCCTTGCAGGAGCCTATGTAAGAATAAATTGCTTAATCTTGAAGCTCATCAGATGAAAAAGATGAGGAGAGTGATGATCAAGAGGAGGAAGAATGGAGCTACCCACGTCTACCTCCCAATGATAATAACTCTTTAACTCATACCTTGTTTTATTGCAATCCAAGCTTTTTTGATAAATCTTATGATAATCCTCTATTTATTCCAACTATTGATATGCATGATAATGAGAAAGTTTGTTTAGAAAATTTATATGATAATGCTCTAGATGATGTCCCAATGTTACTTGATGTTATAAATTATAATGCTATTGAAAATAGGATTGCTATAATGTTTCTCATACCTTTTAAGAGTGACCAATCATGTTTTTTTGCTATTGCTAAAAGTGGAAAAAAAGGGGGATGATTTTAAATTTTGATCCCACTATTTTTTAGCTCGATATGAATTGTGTGCTTTTAGACCATGAAAAACATTCTTTATGTGATAATTATGTTGTTGAGTTTGTTCATGATGCTACTGAAAATTATTATGAGAGAGGAAAATATGGTTGTAGGAATTTTCATGTCACTAAAACACCTCTCTTTTTGTTGAAAGTTTTGAAATTTCTCTTGTTCTACCTTCCCATGATTTTTAGTTTGATTTTATTTAATTTATTTCTTTATAAGATTTCTATGCATAGTAAGTGGGTTAGACTTAAATTTCTTTTATAATTTCTTCTTGATGCTTCTCCACTTGAAAATACTTGATTCTAAGTTTTCTATGCCTAGCTAAAAGGCGTTAAAGAAAAGCACTTCTTGGGAGATAACCCATGGTTCTTTGCTTTGTTTTCCTCTCTTTTTTATTCAAGGTGTTGTATACTTATGTAGAAACTCCTTTGTATCTTTATTTTCATGTATTATTTGTGCCAAGTAAAGTATCTAGTGAAAGTTGAGGGTAAATTTGAATTTCTGCGCGGGAAACAGATTTCTGCTGTCCACCGTATAAAATCGCATAATTCACAGAAAGATCAAAATGACTTGCCAAGTTTTTTGCTTATTCCTCAGCTAATTCTGAAACCTTTTCTAATTTTACGTTTTTCGATTTGAGCAACGTAAGTGCCCCGAAAAAATTCGTCTTTACAAACCGTGCTGGTTTTGATAGATTCTGCCTTTTTACTTGCATTCTCTCTTTTACTATGTCGAGTGGATTTCTTTGCTTCACAAAACGCTTGTGTCCATGCAGAACATGTGAATTTTTTATTGTTCACTAACCCTCTAATGAGAATTACTTTGAGTGTGGCGTGAAGGAAGTTTTCAAGGGTCAAGAGAAGAGGGTGATATAATGTGATCAACAAGAGTGAAAAGACAAAGCTTGGGGATGCCCCCGTGGTTCATACCTGCAAATCTAATAAGAATCAAGCATCTAATCTTGGGGATGCCCAAGGAATCCCCTTCTTCATCAACAATTTATCAGGTCACTTCTAGTGAAACTATATTTTTATTCGGTCACATCATATGCATTTTGCTTGGAGCGTCTGTTTGTTTTTGTTTTGTTTTCCTTGCTGCAATAAGTATAGTTGGAACCCATCATTCTTTGTGTGGGAGAGAGACACGCTCCGCTCTTTCATATGAATACTCGTTTTCTTCCATGCTCGTATTCTTAGTTTTTCTTCTAGCTGCTGCAAATCCTTTTAGCTCTTGGTTTTCATGCATCTCTTATTTAGAGATGTTAGTTCTAGTCGAGTAGTATTAGTACTCTGTTGTTTCATTGCTATATCTCTTGGAGAGTTTTTGTTTAGTGTAAAATGATAGGTGTTGGAAAGCAGTAGTACAATTTCCGTGCTTATAACGGTGCAAAAAGAAGCTTGTATAGACTATGGCTAGACTTTTTCATGTCATGCTAGATGTTATTAAAATTCTATGCTTGGTAGTTGTTGTTGTAGCATGACTTGTCTCAAATAGCTGAGAGTTTTTAATGTTCCATTTAAAGAACCATGAGTTGTTTTTATCACACTGAAGCATGAATTTGTGGTGTTCTCCTTCGAATGCTTTATTTGGTTGACCTGGCGCATTCTTACACCATGTTTATGACTAAAAACCAGACATTTATAGCTACTATCATCATTTAGTTTTTGAGTTGTAATACCATTTATGCTTTGATTAATAATTTTTTTGTCGCTATGCATGATTATGGCCATTATTGCTCCCTTGATTTGTCGCTCCCAGTCTTTTGCTAGCCTCCACCTGTACTCGGGATGAGATCTACTCGTGCATCCAACTCCCAAAACCCAAAGTTTGCCAAATCTGTCCACCATACCTACCTACATGTGGTATTTAACCACCACTCCAAGTAAATTTGTCATGTGCTACCTTTAAAACTTTCAAAATCATTCCAGTTTTGTTCCCCTGTTTTAGCTCATGAGGACGTGAATAGAGAATCTTTATCTCACTTGTTGATTGTACTTTACACACCTGGACTAGTGGCACATATGCTTATCCAAAATGATAGCAGAGCTGGCAGCGGGGTGCTGATGACCCACAAGTATAGGGGATCGCAACAGTCTTCGAGGGAAGTAAAACACAAATTTATTCATTCGATATAAGGGGAGCCAAAGAATATTTGTGAGCCTTAACAAGTGATTTGTCAATTCACTTGCACCTGAAAGTACTTTTGTTCGCAGTGGTTTATCAGCAGTAACAGTTTTATAGTAGCAGCAGTAGTGAAATAATAGCAGTAGTGGAATGAAAACAGCAGCAACAGTAGTGTTTGAAGTAAATAGCGGATTAAATACTGTAGGCATAGGGATGGATGAACGGACGTTGCATGGACAAGAAAGTTCTAATAATGATCATGTCAGGAGCATTGCAGATAAATATGATAAAGCATCCAAGCACTAAGTAACCATAAGCATGTGTTTCGTAAATAGTCGTAGGTGACCGCAACGAGAACTTGCACAACATCTTTTGTCCTACCAGCCCGTTTTCAGCGGGACCTCAAGGGAACTATTGGTAATTAAGGTGTTCCTTTTAATAGAACACCAGAGCAAATCATTAACACTCCGTGAACACATTTGATCCTCACATCGCAGCCATCCCCTCCGGTTGTCCCAATTTCTGTCAGTTCGGGACCTCGGGTTCCGGACAACGATATGTGTAAACAACTTTCAGGTATGATCAAGAAACAATAATTATCATCGTGATTCAATAACATGTTCAGATCTGAGATCATGGCACTCGGGGCCAAAGTGGCAAGCATTAAGCATAACAAGTTGCAACAATGTCAATAGCAATAATAGAGGACACTAGGCACTATGCCCTAACAATCACGGCATTATTACCTGAACGATCTCATCCAATCCCTACCATCCCCTTTAGCCTACAGCGGGGAATTACTCACACATGGATGGGGGAGACATGGATGGTCGATGGAGAGACATTGGTGATGACGATGGCGATGATCTCCTCCACTTCCCCGTCCCGGCAGGGTGCCAGAACATGAACTTCTGATCCCCGAATCGAGGTTCGGGACGGCGGCGGGGCTCTGTTGTGTTTCTCTGGAATATGGCGTACCTCCTCGGGTTTTAGGGTTGAAGGCTACTTGTAGTCAAAATGGGAGTCCGAGGGGGGGTCCTGGGGGGCCACACCCTATGCTGGCGCGGCCAGAGGGACCCGCGCCAGGGGGTGTGGCCACCCTGTGGCCCCTCTCCTGGCCTCCTTCTGGCTCCCGGGGGTCTTCCGGGGTGAAAACATCAATGGGCTCTTTTCTGGGCATTCTCCCGAAAGTTGATTTTTCTGCATAATAATGAGACACCAAAGTAATTCTGCTGAAAACAGCGTTAGCCCATGTTAGTTGTATCCAAAACACACAAGTTTAGAGGAAAACAATAAGAAAAGTGTTCGGAAAAGGAGATACGTTTTACGTATCAACTCCCCCCAAGCTTAGCTTATTGCTTGTCCTCAAGAAATTCAGTGACAACTGAGTGCGATAAAATAATTTTACGAACACATTTGTTTCATATGATGTAAATATACTCACTATGTGATCAAAAACTTAATTATGCTCATGATAAGATACATGCAAGATACTGACACTTAATAGTTATGCAAACCATGAGAAGATAACAACATAATAATAATAAACAACATGAAGCATAACTATTTGCAAGATTGAAATATTCATAATAGGATCTGAGAAAGTGGTATCTCGCTTGCCGTTAAATGTGGGGAAACCCATAAATGCCAGGGCACCTCTGAAGTTCAAGGGAAGACTAGAAATAAAGATATCAAAGATACAAGCATCAAAATTATACCGCAATCAACCGTGCTATGGGAAAAACACATTACACTAAAAATGATAACTATGCTCTCAAGAAAGTGCTCAAATAATATGGCGGAGACTCAGCATATAAGTAAAATAAATGCCCTTCGTAGAGGGAAGCATGGATCACTCATGTGCTAGAGATTTTTATTTATTAAACAGAGGCATTGAAAACATTTTGACAAAGGTGTATGCTTATGTCAACGAATGGTAAACAGACAATACATTACGTCACAAGTAAACTGGATTCACAGAAGTGGCTCCCATGGTGAAGGACGCAACTGGTGTAGAAGGTCATCCCTATTTCTCTTTTGTTTACACAATTATGCTTTGACTGATAAATCTGGGGCAACAAGAGTGAAGAGAATTTGTGTGTATTAATTTGGGGCTAGGCCACCCACTGCCAGCTCTTCTATCATTTTGATAAGCGGATGAAGCCACTAGTCCAGGGTGTGAAATCCAATCAACAAGTGAGATAAAGATTCTCTATTTACGTCCTCATGAGCTAAAACAGGGGCACAAAGCAGGAATAATTTTTTTAGAAGGTTTTAAAGGTAGGACAAGAGCAATTTACTTGGAGTGGCGGTTAAATACCACATATAGGTAGGTATGGTGGACACATTTGGCAAACTTTGGTTTTAGGGATTTGGATGCATGAGTAGATCTCATACTCAGTACAAGTGAAGGCTAGCAAATAGACAGGGAGCGACAATCAAGAGAGCAACAACTATCATAATCATGTTTGCGACAAAATAAATTAACTGAGGCATACGATTGATACTAGAACTCTGAGGCAAAAGAAATCATCGAGGCTTATTGAATTTTTGTTTTCAGTCTTAGCATGCGTGAGCATGTGCCAAGTCGATTCAAATGAAACAGTCAGAGGAGCCTACCACAATATCATACTCTTCTACGAATAAAACAATGCGAACAAATATTTATATGACAAGTCATTCACTATCAATATATTGGAACAAAACATGAAAGAGCATGAACTATTAAGCAGTCATTAAGTCACATATATCTTATACGAACAAACTAAGCATGCTCACATAGATGGATATATGTACAAAAATGAAAGCAAATAGAATCCATACCAGCCTCTCACCACAACTTGAATTTTCGTATATCGTCATTATTGCTCTTCACTTGTGGCTCGAATAATATATAATGAAAACCAAGCTCCAATGGAATCACGGACGACTGTTGAACTCTGCAACGAACTTCACAAAACCAAAGAAGAACAACAAATATTTTTGGGTTTTTCAATTAAAGCACGGACAAAAAGAGAGCAAGCAAACAAAGCAAAAATCTTTTGGGGTTTTCAAAATGAAACAAGAACAAAAGAAAGCAAACAGCAAACAAAAGAAAATAATTTTGGGTTTTTGAATATTAAACCGCAACTGAAAGATAAAGCAAACCAAATAAAGAAACTAAAGAGGCAAACAAAGAGAAACAACAGAAATCTTTTTGGTCTTTTTGTGTTTTGGAAAGCGAAAACAGAACAATAAAAACAAAAGAAACGAAAGAAAACGAAAACAAACTAAAGAAACAAAAACAAGCGAAAGAAACAAAAACAAGCGAAAGAAACAAAGAGAAATGAAAACAAACGAAAGAAATGATAAACATGGATATACAAAGACCGACCGAACATGATATATTAATGAGTGTGATGTCGGTATACCTCCTCCCAAGCTTAGGCTTTTTGCCTAAGTGGAGATCCACCAAAGTGCGGGAAATATCCCCACTGCGGTGGGTCATCCCTCGCGTGGTCGTACTCGGGCGCATAAGAAGAAGATGAAGCAGCCGACGCATAGTCATAGCCGGGGTGCTGATATGGAATCCCCGTGGCGTCATAGGGCTGGACGAAATCACCATCATCCCCCTCTCCGGCATCCTCCCCTTGCCGGGGGAGATGCTCAAGGTATGTATCCAGCTCACTCTCAGGAAGCTCCCATCGTTGCCTGAAAATAAGTGAGTATGAGTCGAAAGAAACTTATGTTGAACCATGGAAACAAGATTAAGCCTCTCTAAAGGAAATTGATAGTCTAGATGACGAGGCTCCAAACCATGCAAAGCTAACAAGCGCGAGGCAATAAGACCTCCACAAACTCCGCCCTTCTCATGGTTATGTGAGAGACGGTGAGCAATCAAAGCACCAAAATTATAAGACGTGTCATGTCTCAAAGCAGCAGCAATAAATGGAAAATCATAAACAGATAACTTGCCGGCAGTTTTCCTAGCTAGTACACATTTAGAAATGAAGTAGGCAAAGTATCGAATGCTAGGGAGTTGAATTTCAAAAAACTTACCACTTTCTCCCATGAAGCTTCTGCCTTGGCAAATATCTCCATATAAACCCAGTAGTGGTTTGGGCTGCCACTTATTTTCTCACAAGACCCCCACTCAGGTACCTTAATAGCTGCACAGAAAACACTAAAAGGCAGACTCACAACTTTATTATAAATCTTGTAGTGGACCATTGGGTTAGTTGGACACCATTTAATACAAAAATCCTGCACCACAGACATAGTTAGTTTCATATATTGGATGGGCTCATCCTCAGTGAAACGCTCTAAACCTGCATTATGCACTAGAGTGTTAAAATCCTACAGAATTCCGGTAACTTGCATAAATTCCCGACACGGATAGATCGCTGGGAACACCCTCTCTTCACGGTGCACTAGCATGACCTCATGCACCTCCAACTCATGTTGGTTTAGTTGATAAGCATTGTGCTCCATCTCTGAAATTTTTCAACAATCATCATAAAAATTAATTTCAAGCAACTATAAGGTGGAGACTAGCATAGTGACTTATAAGAGAGATAAACATACATCAAAACTATGTTATTTCTACTCAAATCAAGCATGCAAACTCACATAAGCTGTCACCTACAGTACCAAAATACTCAAGAAATACTTCACTAAAAAAAATCTACTTGGATAATCGGAGGAGTCACATAGCGGAGAGCAAATGCACCAAATTTCAGCACATAGATAGGCTGAGCAAAGAGATTGAAAAATTTCAAGGAAGAACAGCAAGAACTCGGGTTCCAGAAAATGTGTTCAGTTTGGGAGGTGAGAGAAGGAAGTTTGGCAGGGGAGAGAGTTAGTGGGGGGCCAGGGGGCCCCACACCACGGGATGGCGCCACGAGGGGCAGGCCACACCACCCTAGGGTGTGCCTGCCTGGTGGGTCCCCCTGGGGCCTCCCAGATGGCTTTGTGCCTCATTATTTATGTAAGAATTTATTATAATTTTTCTGGAATTTTTCGAGAAACTTTATTTTTTAGGTATTTCCAGAATTTTAATAATTAATAAAAACCGGGAAAACGAAAGTGAAAACGTGGAAAAAAAACCAAAACCAGAACTACAGAGGTTCTAAGACACTCCAATTAAAGAATAACCAAAGAAAACAAAGGTGGTAGTGGTGAAAACAAAAGTATGGGTGGTGAAAACATGCATAACTTCAGTAAATAGGGTGAAAACATCAGGAAAACATGCATAAGGATGGTGGAAAACATGATTGCACTCAAGTAATAATGTGATAATAGAAGTAAACATGGTGAAAACATAATGGGGAAGGTGAAAACATAGTGAAAACATTGCACGTTTCATTTAAAATCATTTTGTTAACAAGGGTGATCAAGTCTTGCTACCAAAATAATTTTATATGAAACAAAACTTTGTTTCTCGCTAAATACTCATGTTACCTCAGCCTTGATAGGCATAGTCCCAATCATAATAATTTGATATTCTTTGGGTGGATTTGGAATAGGACAATAAAATTCTCCAATCTTGATGGTCTCAACATTTTCAATGGAATTTAGACCATATTTTCTATCAATCTTCTTGGGAAACTAAGCAATGTGCTCTTTATCATTAAAATTAAAAGTTATTTTTCCTTTATTGCAATCAATAACAGCCCATGCAGTATTAAGAAAGGTCTTCCAAGAATAATAGACATATTATCATCTTCAGGCATTTCCAACACAACGAAGTAAGTTAATATCAGACAATTATTAACAACTTGAACAGGAACATTCTCACATATACCCACAGGAATAGTAGTAGACTTATCAGCCATTCGCAAAGATATATCAGTTGGTATCAATTTTTCTAGGAGGAGTCTTTTATAGAGAGTAAAAGGCATGACACTAACTCCAGCTCCCAAGTCACACAAAGCAGTTCTAACATGATTATTTTTAATAGAACAGGGAATAGTAGGTATGCCAGGATCTCCAAGGTTCTCAGGAACCTTGCCATTAAAAGAGTAATTAGCAATCATATTGGAAATTTCCTCATTAGGAATCTTCCTTTTGTTAGAGAAAATATCTTTCATATATTTTGCATAAGGAGGCAATTTAATAGCATCAGTTAAAGGAATTTTCAAGAACAAAGGTTTCATCCATTCACAAAACTTGTTGTAATGTTCTTCTTCCTTAGATTTGTGTTTCTTACCAGGGAAAGGCATTGGTTTTTGTACCCAAGGTTCTCTCTCATTACCATGTTTATTAGCAATGAAATCTTCCTTAGTGTACTTTGCAGTTTTAGTTTGCTTTTCAGGTTCAGCTACAGGTTCTTCTTTATCAGAAGCATCATTCTTTTCATTACAACTTTCAGTTTCAGCATCAGAGATAGATATACTATTAGGATCTTTAGCAAGTTCAGAGGATTCTACAGCAGTTTTATGTTTCTTCTTCTTTTTCTTCTTAGTATGAATAACATTACCATTTATTGCTGAGAATCTTGTCCAATTCTTTTAGGATGTCCCTCGGGATATAAAGGATCTTGTGTAGCAATACCACTTCTAGTTCTTATTTCATAAGCATTTTTTTCTTTCGAAGCATTAACTAGCAAATCTTTTTGCACTTTCGTAAGTTGATCAATTTGAGTTTGAACCATTCAAAATGTTTAACAAGCATTTTAACATCATTAGAGGTTCTTTCTATAATACCATGCAAATCATTAATAGCTCTAGAGTTTTCCATAAGGTGGTTCTGCACTCTCATATTAAAGTTATCTTGCTTAATGACATAATTATCAAATTCATCTAAGCATTGATCAGGAGGTTTTCTATGGGGAATATCTCTACTATCAAAATATTGGAGATAGTGTACCTCAATGGATGGTGAGTGAGGGATTGGCTTACATAATTCTTCTATAGGTGGAAGATTCTTCACATCTTAGGATTTAATACCCCTCTCTTTAAGAGATTTCTTGGCTTCTCTCATCACTTCATCATTAATTTCAATCAATACCCTCTTATTGGGTGTTGGTGTTGGCATAGGTACTGGAATAGGGGTCGCCTCAGGATCAACCATAGTCCAATCATCATGATTTTGGCTTATTTTAGCCATTAATTCCTCAGCTTCTTCTGGAGTTCATTGCCTGAAAACACAACCAGCACAACTATCCAGGTATGTCCTAGATTCAACAGTTAGTCCATTATAGAATATATCAAGAAGTTTATTATCTTCTAGCTTATGCCCGAGTGCAGCTCTAACTAAAGAACAGAACCTTGCCCAAGATACATGCGATTTCTCTTCTTCCAATTGCTTGTAATTAAATATATTTTTTAAAGCAGCATGTTGAGCACTAGCAGGAAAATATTTCTGAAAGAAAGCATTAACCAAACCAATAGGACTATCAATAGATCCAGGAGACAAATTGTTAAACCAAGTTTTAGCTTCATCCTTTTGTGAGAAAGGGAATATTTTAGCAACAAAGTAGCTATGTTTCTTAAGATCATCAGAGAATAAACTACTCAAAGAGGAGAGCTCATTCATATGTTTCGTAGAACTTTCATTTTCAGTTCCACAAAAAGGTTCTTTCTCAACAATAGATATATAAGATAAATCAAGAGAGAAATCATAATCCTTATCCCTAATATAAATAGGATAAGTGGCGAACTTAGCATCAGGACATAATTTATATCTAACAGCACGACTTTCCATAAGACGTATAGCAGCATCTTTATCCTTCAAAGCATGTATTTCATCAATAAGATCATCACTCAGTTCAATATAGGCATCATATAAATCATCACTAGGATTCTCTCTAAACTCAGGTGAAAAAGCAGGAGTAACAGGATTTTTAGCAGGAGTTTCAGTGTTTGCAATATTTTTAGCTTTAGGAATGGTAGCATCTAAGAAAGGACCAAGAGAACCACTCTCATCAAGCACAGTAGAAGCATCATCAAAAGTATCAGAAGCATTTTCAGAATCAGCAGAAGTAGCATGTGTAGCATGTGGTGGTGTAAGCAGCTTACACATAACAAACGGTGAATCAAGAGCAACAGAGGTGTTCAGAGTTGTACCTCTTCTTGTAGTGGATGGTAATATAGGACCTCTTGCATCACGAGACTTACCCATGATGAATGATGGCAGTAGATAATAACACTCTCCGGTGAGCTCACAAATAAATCTATGCTCCCCAGCAACGGCGCCAGAAAATAGTCTTGATGACCCACAAGTATAGGGGATCGCAACAGTCTTCGAGGGAAATAAAACCCAAATTTATTGATTCGACACAAGGGGAGCCAAAGAAAATTTGTGAGCCTTAACAAATGAGTTGTCAATTCACTTGCACCTGAAAGTACTTTTGTTCGCAGTGGTTTATCAACAATAACCGTTTTATAGTAGCAATGGTAGTGAAATAATAGCAGAAGTGGAATGAAAACAGCAGCAGCAGTAGTGTTTGAAGTAAACAGTGGATTAAATACTGTAGGCATAGGGATGGATGAACGGGCGTTGCATGCACAAGAAAGTTCTAATAATGATCATGTCAGGGGCATTGCAGATAAATATGATAAAGCATCCAAGCACTAAGTAACCATAGGCATGTGTTCCATAAATAGTCCTATATGCTCGCAATGAGAACTTGCACAACAACTTTTGTCCTACCAGCCCATTTTCAGCGGGGCCTCAAGGGAACTACTGGTAATTAAGGGGTTCCTTTTAATAGAACACCGGAGCAAAGCATTAACACTCCGTGAACACATGTGATTCTCACATCGCATCCATCCCCTCCGGTTGTCCCAATTTCTGTCACTTCGGGGCCCCGGGTTCCAAACAACAATATGTGTAAACAACTTGCAGGTATGATCAAGAAACAATAATTATCATCGTGAGTCAATAACATGTTCAGATCTTGTTAGTAGTTGATGCTTGTGAGATTCATCGGTGTTAGCACTTTATGACCAGATTGTTATTATCCATTATATCACCTCTGATTATGATCCATATGATGTCTTGTGAGTAGTTCATTTAGTTCTTGAGGACATGGGAGAAGTCATGATGTTATTAGTGAAGTTGTGTTGAAGTAATATCTCGCGGTTTGGTATTTAAGTTGTGGTCCTATTCTTCTAGTGGTGTCATGTGAACGTCGACTATATGATACTTCACTTTTATGGGCCTAGGAGGATGCACTGTGTATTTGGGTACTAATTGTGGGGTTGCTGGAGTGACAGAAACCTAAACCCCCGTTAGGAAACCAATGCACGAGGGAGCGTAGAATCCCAGAGTTTTAAGGATGTTGTTAGATTTATATTAATTACTTTCTTGTATTTGCGGATGCTTACGAGGGGTATAATCACAAGTATGTATTTGTCCTATTGGGGCGGTGCATTAGCATAGCTTCAACCACACAACACTTCACAAACCAATGGATATTAATCAACTGTAACGAAGCGAAAGCACTTGACGAAATTCCCATGTGTCCTCGAGAACGTTTGGTAGTCATAAGTAATACAACCGGCTTGTCCTTTGCTCTCAAAAGGATTGGGCCACTCACTGCAACATTATTTACTCGTACTTTATTTATCTGTTATGTCAAAAACCACCAAAAACCCGTTTGCTAGTGTTTACAGTGAATCCTCTATCAAACCTGCTTGTCAACACCTTCTGCTCCTCGTTGGGTTCGACACTCTTATTCATCAAAAGTACTACGATACACCCCCTATACTTGTGGGTCATCAGTAACCCAAAGACATAACCAAGAAGTACAAGCGTCAAAGCTTGGGGATGCCCAAGGCATCCTCTTCTTCATCAACAAAAATATCAGGTTTCTTTCGGAACACTATATTTTTATTGCTTCACATGATACGTGTTATTCTTGGAGCATCATTTTATTTTGCTTTCAGTTTTGTTTTCTTTTCTATAGATTTTGGTTGGATCCTATCACTTTTATTTTGGAGAGAGACACGCTCCATTTTCATTGCCTAGAACAATCTAGGTTTCACTCTTATTGTTCTATGAGTGTTAAATTCTTGCTCTTGTTTTTCACTCGAATTTTGTTCATATCTGGCCTTTCATGATTATTTTCTTTGATAGTTTCTTCGAATAAGTTGATTGGTGTTGGAGAAGAGTAAATCGTTTCATGCTTATAGTGGTGTAATGGGAAGCTTGTTTTGACTGTGGCTTAGTATTTGGCATGTCATGTTAGATGCTATTTTAATTATGTGCTTAGTTATTTATGATCTATCATGACTAGTCTCAAATAAGTGAGAGTGCTTAATGTGCCATTGAAATTAAATCATGTGTTGTTTCCTCATATTGAAGCATGGTATTGTGGTATTTCTCCTTTGAATGATTTATCTAGATTGACTTGGTGCATGCTCACACCATGTTATGACTACAAACAAAGTCACCTCTAGCCTTTATGATCTTTTAGTTTTTGACTTGTAATATCACTTCATGCTTTGATTAACGATGTTTTGTCGCTATGCATGATTATGGCCGTTATTGCTCTCTTAGTTGGTCGCTCCTAATCTTTTGCTAGCCTTCACCCTATACTGAGTATGAGCTCTTCTCGTGCATCCATCTCCCAAAAACCAAAGGTTTCCAAATTTATCCACCATATCTACCTATATGTGTTATTTACCCGCCACTCCAAGTAAATTTCTCATGTGCTACCTTTAAACCGCCAAAATTATTAACCTGTTTGTGTTCTTGTTTTCGCTCATGAGGGAGTATTTTAAAGTTTATTATGGTTTATTGCAAGCAAAGTTCCTATTTCTTATTTCACCCGATGAGTACAAAATCTATGCTCATCTAAATTTGCAGAGGGTTGGTGCCAAATAATATAATAAAAAGGCACTTCCCCGTGGTTTGATGAAAGTTGGTGGGTAGCCGTGGATACGGCTAGCCCTGGTTTATAAAAAAAAGGTGGGGGAAGTGCCAACTAATAAATCTAATGGAAACCGCTCTCAAATGTCTAAAAACTTTGCTTGACGTAGATTATGATAAGTTTTTCATTACCATGCGTTTACATAGACATACACCTCTCTCAATTTTTTCAATGCCTTTCTTTTATTAAATAAAAAGATCTAGCACATGAGTAATCCCCGCTTCCCTCTATGAAAAGGGCATTTCTTTTTTACTTTTATGCTGATTCTTCATCTTCTTACTATATGCACCAGATAAGAGAACATAGTTGTCATTCTGAGTATAACATGCATAGTCGCAAAGTTTATTATTGATTGATTCATGATTGGGATATTGCTTGCTCTCATATTATTTGTATCTAGTCACCATTTAAACTATGAAGGTGTCCTGGAATTTATGTTTTTCTACCACACGAAGGACTCGCTGGGTACCACTTTATTATGTTTTTCTTTATGATTGAAACAAACGTATCACTTTCAATGCTTCATTATTCATTGTCTTTTGTTTGTGTTTGTTTTCATGTGCAACATGGTTGCTAAGTTTACATTAGTTGAAATAATATTTGTCATGCCCTTGTTAAAGTACTTTGATCTTAGCTTGCAATGCTTTTACATAACGTTGATCAAGACTTGTGTTAGCTTCCTGTCACCTCAAAAATTATTTTGTTATCACATACCTACTCGAGGACGAGCAGGGGATGCTGATACATTGCAAATGTATCTATATTTTTTGATGCTCCATGCTTATTGTCTACCCAATACCTTTTGTTTTCCACATGTTTTCTTTTGTTTTCCTTTGTTTTCTAGATGTAATCACAGACTAACCAATTAATAAGATGCCCCAAGCCGGTTGTTGTTTTCTGCTATTTTTCTATTTCATAAAAGTTCTAAAGGAAATATTCTCGAAAAGGGCTGAAAATCCATGGAGATCTTTTTTTAACTGGAACGGAGGCAGAGTCCAAAGAAGAGCCGGAGGGGGCTAGGGGGCCACCATGAGGGTGCCAGACGGTCCTCTGGCTACCCTGGCCACCGCCTAACGCCTCCTTTTCGCCCATAAATTTCGTTTAGCCCTACAAATTTTAGGGATAGAGTTATTTTCACTGAAACATACACATAGGCACCGTCACCTCAAAAGTCCAATCTAGGGATTTTGGAGTCCTGCTCCGACACCCTTCCAGAGAGGGGGATCGTCACCGGAGGCCTCTACATCGCCATGATCGCCTCCGGACAGATGTGTGAGTAGTTCATCTCGGGATTACGGGTCCATAGCAGTAGCTAGATGGTTATTCTCTCCTCTACAGCTCCATGTTTAGAGTCTCGTGATCTGCCTCACATGATCGAGATCACCATTATGTAATTGTGTATGTTGTGTTTGTTGGGATCCGACGAGCCATGAGATTATGATTATTTTCTTCATGTTAATCTGAGATACTTCACTTAAATTTGTAGAGAGTTTTAATCTTGTCTTGTAATTCTCTCTGCTGTTTATGAACCTAGTCCACGTAGTTGTTTTCACCTCCAAGAGAGGGTTTATATGCTAGATAGTGGGTTTATGCCTCCTTGTTGCCTGCGCTCGAGTGACAGAAACGTGCGGGGAAGGATGTGTTATTTCCAATAGGGAGAAAACAACGGCGCTCTTGTCTACGGACGAGGACCACTACTTACATTACATATTGTTCATAAATCATTTGATTGTTGCACACAAAGCAATCACTTCGTTGCTTCAGCTTAATACCAAGGGATTTGCTACATAGCTTTCTTGAGATAGACCTTTAGATATGGATGCATGCTGGATAGTGGTACATATGCCTTGACGTATGTCTACAATTTTATAACCTGTGAACTATATATCGTCGTAATATTATTGTTATAAGTTCATGATTTGTCAGTTTCCCAGTCGTAATTTCTTCATCCAGCATGTTTTTTCCTTTGGAGAGACACTACTAGTGAACCTATGGCCCATGGTCCTATTTTCCTCATATTGCAACCTTCTTTTAAGCACTTTTCATTATTGTTTCCTCGTTGTTCCGTTCTTACTTTTATTACTCTACAAGACTCTATGCGTTTAATTCTCTTATTTTCAGCAAGACCGGAAGATTGACACCCTTCCGGAAAGTTGGGGCAAGAGAAAGTTTGTACTTGTGTGCAGGTTCCACGCTTGGCCAACATAAATAACGGTGTCGTTTATACAAGAAACCTTTTTCAAGACTACAAAGTCCTACTGGTTCGATAAACTCTGATTCCACACTAGGGGGAAATTTACACTAGACTACATTAGACCTTCCGCTTGGGGTCTCCCACCAATCGTGGGATCACGTCGGCATCAATGTTGAGCGGCTTGAAGAAGTGGCCACCAAACACCAATATGAGATCAACAAGGCGAATGAGGCATCGATGAAGTCCAGTGATGTGTGTATTTTAAGTGCTATTTTACTCGATGTTTTGTTAATATAATAAGTAGATAGGTAATTTGGTATTTTACCATGCCAAAGTGCACCATTGATGCCTGTGTATGCACGTGTATTTCAAGTTGTCGGAATTATTACTTATTTGTACTTATTATTTTTACCTTTTTATTTTCAAATGATATCTCAATTTTAATTCAATGTTAACCCAAATTTTTGCTTGCAAGCTCGGAGTTAAAAAAAAACTGAATTCATTTTTAGCCATATGATATGAAAACCCGAATTTTGCATGCGCGCTAAGAGTTCAAAGTATCTGATTTCCGCCTTAACAAGTACATTCTCATTGTTTTATGTTAAACCAATAAACCAGTAAGTTAAAGTGCCAAAAATACGGCTCATGATACCAGGTTTAGACTGATTGGTATTTAGAAAACCTGATTGCTCACCGTGAAAATTCCTTATTAATGGATTCACTAAAACACTGGAAAAAAGGTTAAAGCATACAAACTCAGAAAACTTAAGGGCGGATAATGACACTTGTAATCACAAAAAGACTTGCAATTTTTATCAAAAGAAATAGCACTTTTTCATACAAAGTGCACAAGCATAAGTTATGGCATGCATTACAAATATATTTTACATAAGACATAGTAATGCAGTTTTTCCGCCGTTCCCTATATGCAGGAGACATGATCACTAGTTGTCTTCGTCGGCTTCATCCTCATCATCACGGTCACTCGGATTTTCCGGAATACTGCGAATTTCTTCCTCCGGGTAATTGGTGGTAGTGGAAACCATCCGAACAGTTTTAGATGCAAAACCTTTGATGGGCTTGAAGACTTCTTCCCTATTAGTCTTTGAGTAGGATTGAGGAATGCCGATACCAAGGCGCCAAGGTTTGACGGTGGGGTAATGCATTTTCATGAGGCCAAGGTCCATGCGCACCCACCCTGAACACTGGATTGTAGCCTGTCTTTGCGTTGAGAAATTGTTTTGTTAATGGCAGATGGCAGTTCTGCAATGTCGGAATACTTTTATTTTTATTATGGGAGAAATTTGCTCACAAGATTTCTCCCAGAAGTCTTCATGCTTTGGATGAATTCCCCAAAAGCGCGGATGAGCTCATACCGGGGAATATGATCATTCTCGGCTGCAAAGGGAGAGTAGTATGCATAATACAAAGGAAGGAAAACCTCCAAATTATATACAAACGGTAAATATGTAAAAGCTTACCAGGGGTAACTAACGTACCAAGGATATGCTTATCCAGTACCACAAGTATAGGGGGTCACAACAGTCTTCGACGGAAAGTAAAACCCAAATTTATTGATTCGACACAAGGGGAGCCAAAGAATATTTGTGAGCCTTAACAAGTGAGTTGTCAATTCACCTGCACCTCAAAGTACTTTCGTTCGCAGTGGTTTATCAGTAGTAGCAGTTTTATAGCAGTAGCAGTAGTGAAATAATAGCAGCAGTGGAATGAAAACAACAGCATTGATGTTTGAAGTAAACAGCAAGATTAAATACTATAGGCATAGGGACAGATGAACGGGTGTTGCATTGATAAGATAGTTCATATAATAATCAATACATGGGCATTGCAGATAAATAAGATAAAGCATCCAAGCACTAAGTAACCATATGCATGTGTTTTGTAAATAGTCGTACGTGCTCACAATGAGAACTTGCACAACATCTTTTGTCCTACCAGCCCGTTTTCAGCGGGGCCTCAAGGAAACTACTCGTAATTAAGGTCTCCCTTTTAATAGAACACCGGAGCAAAGCATTAACACTCCATGAACACGTGTGTTCCTCACATCACATCCATCCCCTCTGGTTGTCCCAATTTCTTTCACTTTGGGGCCTCGGGTTCCGGACAACGATATGTGTAAACAACTTGCAAGTATGATCAAGAAACAATAATTATCATCGTGATTCAATACCATATTCAGATCTGAGATCATGGCACTCGGGCCCAAAGTGACAAGCATTAAGCATAACAAGTTGCAACAATGTCAAAAGCACTAATAGAATATACTAGGCACTGTGCCCTAACAATCATGGCATTATTACATGAACGATCTCATCCAATCTCTACCATCCCCTTCAGCCTATAGTGGGGGAATTAGTCACACAGGGATGGGGGAAACATGGATAGTCGATGGAGAGGAGTTGGTGATGACGATGATATCCTCCAATTCCCCGTCCCGGCAGGGTGCCAGAGCAGGAACTTCTGATCCCCGAATCGAAGTTCGGGGTGGCGGTGGCGCTCTGTTGTGTTTCTGTGGAATATGACAAACCCCCTCGTGTTTTAAGGTTGATGGCTATTTTTAGTCGAAAGGGGAGCCCGAGGGGGTGTGGGAGTGGCCCACACCACCAGGTGGCGCGGCCAAGGGGGCGCCAGGGGGTGGTGTGGCCCCTCTCCTGGCCCCCTTCTGGCTCCTGGGGTCTTCCGGTGTTTTAAGACCAATGGGGTCTTTTCTGGGCAATTCCCGAAAGTTGATTTTTCTGCACAAAAACGAGACACCAAGGTAATTCTGCTAAAAACAGCGTTGGTTCGTGTTAGTTGCATTCAAAACACACAAGTTTAGAGGAAAACGATATGAAAAGTGTTCGGAAAAGGAGATGTGTTTTCGACGTATCACGCCGCGTGCGGAGGAGCCTCTGCCGGAGTGCGACCTATGCGGCATTTGGTTGTTCATTGTCCGAGCTGGACTTTGTCCACGACAAGGTGCACTAGTAGAAACACCACCTTTCGTCCAGAGCCAAAATGGCATTCATCCTGGTTGTGTCACGAACCCGGACGAATGCTATGCATCTGTCCCGGTTCGGACGGCCGGGGGCACGTAGAGGCCCTATGGGGCATTCGTCCCTGTTGTAAGGGGGCATTCGTCCCGGTTCGTGGCTTGAACCGGGACCAATGCCCTGCCGGACGCCACGTGGCCTGCGCAGGGGCATCTGTCCCGGTTCAAGCCACGAATCGGGACGAATGCCCCCTTCAGAGAAAAGGGGTTATTTCTAAAATCCACAACTAATTAAAAAATGCTCCAAATTAGGTGATTCAAATTTCACAATGTTCAACAAAGTGTGCTCTACATGTTTCTGTCATTTTGAAACATGATAAATATTTATATGGCACTTATTCAATAATTACAGAAATTGCTTAATAAAAATGAAACTTGGAAAAATCCTTACTTTTGCTCTGTTAATCCAAATTGAGCAAATAAGGTGTCAAAATGTTTGTATTAACAAACTCTACACATCCATATTTTATTTGCACAAAATTGAGTTATTTTTCTGCTTTGTTTAAATGCAACACTAAAAATGGCAGAATAGAAATCCCTTTTTGGAAATTAATAATTAATTCCAAATAATTCCAAAAATCATGTCTATTTTCAAGCATTTCTAATCAATAATGAACTTTGGTATCATTACTAAATTGCATTCCCCAAAAATGACAGATTCAATTGCTATATGAAAATATTCGCCAAATATTCATAAATGCTCAGAAAATTGCAAGAAAAATATCAAAATGCTTAGGAAGAAAATGTCCAATAGAAAACATCATTTTCATGCATGTGTGATTAATAAATGGGTTCTAATCCTATTGGATTTATTTATACATGTCATTAAGATAATTATAAGTTGTGCGAAATAATGTGTGATTAATAAATGGGCACCCTTTAGCCCCGGTTCATGTCTGGAACCGGGGATAAAGGTTCGTGTCTCGAACCGGGAAAGCAGGTCACACCCGAGATTGCAATCTTTGCCATCCAAAACCCATAAGACACTTTTACACACATAGTATGGCGCCCACTAGCTTGTGGCGGGAATCCAACGCTCCGGAGCCCCACTCCGGTGAAACCCTAGCCTAGGTTTGCAACATATTTGTGGTAGGTCCTTCACAAAGAAAAAACCATTTTTGACACTGGGCAAAAAGAAAATGTTTTTTTATTCAGTAAAAAGGAAAACTTCCTCCGTGAACATTGTTCGTGCTTCGAAGATGCATGTTTGTGTGGAATATGGGCACACTGAAAGAAAATATGCCATGTATTTGGCCATAATACCCGTCATTTGCACCGAAACCCTAGAATGTTCGGAGGAGATAGCTTCTTTTTGTGAACACATTTCAACACAACCGTTGTATTCTAAGTTTATTATTTTTGGTGGATACTAGGACATATATGAGGACACCACGCGAAGGTCTTGTGTCATTTTGGTTTTTTTTTTCTGGAATTTTCTCAGCCAGTTTCAGGGAAAAGTCAAGACGGCGGGTATTGTCGTTCGTAGATAGGGGTTGAATATTGAGAAACTCTCGGTGTATCTGTGTTGGAATTGGTAGTTGTGTAGCTAAAAATGATTTTTGCCAAATTTCATGAGCACACTACGAGGCACTTGTAGTTCAAATTTGACCTGTTTCCAGCTGAATTGACAGAAACTTGTGTTTTTCAAAGGAGGTGGATGGAAACCTTTTCTTCAGAAACAAATTTTTTATTTGTGCATATAACATGGTCTAGTATATTAAAAAAATGCAGCTCCCAAGTTTTGCAACATATTTCTGGTAGGTCCTTAACAAAAAAAAACATTTTTGACACTCGGAAAAAAGAAAATGGTTTTTTATTCAATAAAAAGGAAAACTTCCTCCGTGAACATTGTCCGTGTTTCCAAGATGCATGTTTTTGTGGAATATGGGCACACTAAAAGAAACTATGCCCTAGATTTAGCCATAACACCCGTCATTTGCACCGAAACCCTAGAATGTTCGGAGGAGATAGCTCCTTTTTGTGAACATATTTTCAACACAACTGTCGTATTCCAAGTTTATTATTTTTGTTGGATATTAGGACGTATATGAGTACACCACGCGAAGGTCTTGCATCATTTTGGGTTTCTTTGAATTTTCTGGAATTTCTCAGCCGATTTCAGGGAAAAATCAAGACGGCGGGCATTGTCGTTCATAGCTAGGGATTGAATATTGAGAAACTCTCAGTGTATCTGTGTTGAAATAGGTAGTTGTGTAGCTAAAAATTATTTTTGCCAAAAATAATGAGCAAACTACGAGGCACTTGTAGTTCAAATTTGACTCGTTTTCATCTGAATCGGCAGAAACTTGTGTTTTTCAAAAGAGGTGTATGGAAACCTTTTCTTAAGAAACAAATTGTTTATTTGTGCATATAACATGGTCTAGTATATTAAAAAAAATGCATCTCCCAAGTTTTGCAACATATTTGTGGTAGGTCCTTCATAAAAAAAACATTTTTGACACTCGGAAAAAAGAAAATGGTTTTTTTATTCGATAAAAAGGAAAACTTCCTCCGTGAACATTGTCCGTTCTTCCAAGATGAATGTTTGTGTGGAATATTGGCACATTAAAAGAAACTATGCCATGGATTTGGCCATAACACCCGTCATTTGCACCGAAACGCTAGTATGTTCGGAGGAGATAGCTTCTTTTTGTGAACACATTTTCAACACAACTATCGTATTGCAAGTTTATTATTTTTGGTGCATACTAGGACATATATGAGAACACCACGCGAAGGTCTTGCATCATTTTGGGTTTCTTTGAATTTTCTGAAATTTTCTCAGCCGGTTTCAGGGAAAAGCCAAGACAGCGGGCATTGTCGTTCATAACTAGGGGTTGAATATTGAGAAAATCTCGGTGTATCTGTGTTGAAATAGGTAGTGTTGTGTAGCTAAAAATGATTTTTTTCAAAAAATCATGAGCAAACTATGAGGCACTTGTAGTTCAAATTTGACCTGTTTCCAGCTGAATCGGTAGAAACTTGTGTTTTTCAAAAGAGGTGGATGGAAACCTTTTCAAAGGAAACAATTTGGTTATTTGTGCACGGTACCAAATCGAGGCAAACTCTGAATACTAGATATGAACCAAAAATAACAAGGATCAAGGTCGGCCAGTGAGACGATGGGGGATAAGTGATAGTTGTTCATTTCACTCTACAAGTTTTTGCTCCAGCTATCTACTTCCCATCCCAAAGGTCAAACTCGATTCATTGATTTCGATTCAAGAATCAAGAATTTATAACATGGTCTAGTGTTTTCAAAAAATGTATTTCTCAAATTTTCGAACATATTTGTCGTTGGTACTTTTCAAAAAAAACATTTCTCTATAGGGTTTCACCGGCCCGAGTGGGGCTCCGGAGCGTCGAGTTCCCACCACAAGCTAGTGGGTTCCATAAGATGTGTATAAAAGTGTTTTATAGATTTTGTATTGCAAAATCTGCACTCCGGGGTGTGACCTGCTTCATCGGCATCCACTTCTCTCTAGAGAGTTTACATGCACTTATAGCGTGATAGTCCCCGATTGGACAAGCCGGAGGAAAACTTGTCAAGAGTTTGGTTATAGATTATATGGATGTCATATTTGAATTTCTCTCATTTTTCTAATCGATTTAGACATATTATTTATCAAATTTCGATTTACGGATTTGCAGATATAAATTATTCAATATTAAATGAAAAAAGAAAATAAGTTAATTATTATTTACATTGAAGAATATTTTAATTTAAGATTATTATTAATGATTCAGTTATTTTTACTTAAATAATTATTTCGATACATAAAATAAAGTTGTGTGACATCATATTCCATGGGTTAATAGGATTGATAGGATTGTATTGTCAGGTAAGCATCTATTCTTTCTAGGTAGCTCGTAGGTAAGGAACTAAGAAGTTAAGCGTGCTAGAGGTAGAGTAGTCTTAGGATGGGTGACCTGTGGGGAAGATTATTAGAGATGAGTAATTTAGATTGTAATTAAGAATGGTTAGAGATAAATAAGTGTGTAGTGCGATTAAGCGGTTAAGAAATTCAAATACAAAAATTGAAAATTCGTGTTACGAATCGGGACGAATAGTCCACCGGCCACGTGGACTACACATTCATCCCGGTTCGTAACTCAACCGGGACGAAATGGGAGGGGCATTTGTCCCGGTTGCCCCATCCCGGTTGGGCAACCGGGACGAATAGCCCTTGTAAATCGGGATAAAGGGGGGGGGGGTTCTCTACTAGTGGCGGTCGATGCCGTCGTAGCGACGCTCTGCGAGTTCTCTGCAATGGAGGAGGAGGAGTTCCTGGCACAGCGCCAGCAGCAAGCCGAGATCAACGACGTGCTCTTCGAGAAGGCCATCCCTGCCTCGCTCGAGGAGTCACTCTACATCGGCTCTTCCGACGAGTAGTGAGCGGGGCCGCCGTTCTGTAGCCATGCCGCCGCGACATATAGGTCGAGGCGCCACCCCGGGTAGATCACGGCAAGGGATAGGGTTAGGGCTAGTCCGGTGATTACCGTCGGCGAGAATCAGTGATCACTGCGCCTCTTTTGTCTGTAAATTCGTGGCAAAATCAACTAATTTAAATATTCGGGTTCTGTTTTACAGGCGCTACTACTGACCGATCTGTCGAACCCAAAAAAAACCCTAGAACGCAAACTAAAAACCGTGTTTTCAGTTCCGCGTTTTAGGGGTTCTGCTACATATGCTCTTAAAAGGTAGTTGTACTTTTACTACACTTCATATTCCTCGTAATACATTGGATTTGGAACTGAAAAATTGCATGAATATAAAAAAAACTTTTCCGTCGTTATGAAACTCTTCGGGGATTTAAAAACCTGGACATGTTCTTTCTCACTGGTATTTCAAACAGATACTCGCTCCGATCCATAATATAAATCTTTTTAGCAAACTAGTTTACGTTACTAAAAAGACAGATGATGAAACGGAGGGACTAAAAAAGATGTTCGCTTTATCAGCATACATGTTCAATTTGCCGTCACTAATGTATTATCACTAGCTTGTCTTGACCATACATGGATACACCGGTCTAGCACCACTCAAATACTTAAATCTGGTGGCACCTGGAAAAAATAACATTTTAACTTAGTTTATTATTATGGATTCTGAAAATATAAGAGAAGTTTGCACTGGGTCTCGTCTCTCGTGTTCTTACTTCTGAGCGCAACTTAAAATTGTTGCAGAGGCCAGATAGCATAGCACTGAATGGTAGGAATATTGCCGCCAAGCATGTCACGTCTGCTACTATTTCAAGCCCTGCGTCCTCTACGGCAGTCCCATCTGCAGAGCCAGGAGCCGTCTCGACCCGAACATGTGGGTGCTTAAATAGAGTGGATCCCTGCTGGACCAGGTTGCCAAATGACATATGACTTGTATCCTTCCCTGAACTTTTATCTCCAACTACTCTCTCTCTCTCTAAAACTTTCCCCAAACACTTTTTTTTTTTTGAACAAAGGATGGCCCGAGGGCCTAGCTGCTTATATTTCGTCGGTGGGGGTACATGATACAGAGGACCAACAGAAAGATAGAAATTACAACAGAGTCCTCGAGAAAAGCAAGGAACACCCTAGAATGCGTCTGGAAAACGCGATCAGGCCCTTGGCCTCCACCACCGTGATCTGGACTCCAAGTCCGGCCATCTCGAGCGCCGCCGGGGACGAAACCACTTGGGGCCTTCAAGATGTTGATCGCCAGCTCGAATCCAGCGAGAGACCTCCCGTCTGGAGGAAGAAGAAGCGTCATCTTGGACGCCAGGAGAGACTGCCCTTGCAGCCATGGTTCACGGTGGCAACACCGGCCCGCCGTGTGATGATCTCCCAACTGCAGCAGCTGTGCGCTTCGATACGGCGGCCAGCTTGACGATGATGCAGCAGCAACCTTCACTGCTCGCCCGTTGACTCGACGCCAACCAGGAAGAAGAAGAAAGCTGTCGCCCGCATCAGCTACATCCATGGCTTCCGCATCTGAAGCTTCGAGCACTCCCACTGGGGTAGCCCTTTGGCCCCCTCCCGCTTCTCGTCGCCACCAAGACGACCAGACCGCAGACGAGGACGCAATTCCCCAGTTTAGATGACCGGGATTATTGAAGAAAGAGCCGGTAGCCGTACCTTCAGCGAGCAGCTCCCGCCATGAGAGCCTGCCTGAAGAGCACCCCCACCTCCATCCCACACCGCACCCCAACGGGAAGATGGAAAGGCTCAAGAAGACAAGGGCAGCCTTATTGACGGAGATCTCCACGACCACCTCGCTCCGCAGCAGCAGATCTTGCCACCAGACCTGCAGAACAAAGAGAAGCAGCCATGGCATACACCAGATCCGACCGCATGGATCTAGCGCTCTACTCCCACTCGCCACATCGGGCCAAAGCAAAAACGTAAAACAGCGAAGTATAAACAGGGGGTGGGGGAACCAACCACCTAACCCAACTCGCCGCCGAGCAGCATCGCTGCCGGAAACCGAGAGGGATAGGGGCGGAAACTTAGAGCGCAAAGAGACTCTCAACGGGGGCTCGGGAGGGAAAGACCAACGACGTTCCGCTCGTCTGCTGCTTGTTCACATCCCCCAAACACTTGTATCGTTACCTGACACCAGTTGGAATAGAGAGGAACTTGAGGGTGTCACATTTGGTATCAGGAGCCTAGTCGATGCCGGGAGGCGAGCGGTGATGGAGGAGCTAATGGTGGCGATGCGGGAGTTGGTGGCATTGGTGGGCGCGGTTAAGAACACGGTGGATGATTCCCAAGGAATCCTCCGAGATCTGGTGGCGTAGAAGCCGCAAATCGATGGGACGATGCAGGAGATGCGGTCCGAGATCAACACGCTACGCCAGCAGCTTGAGAGGGTAGCGCTGAACCCGATCCTGAGTTTGGACCCGGCGACGTTGCAGAATGGGACGGTTCCCACGACGGCGACGAGCGGCGGATCGGAAGAAGTGGGCGACGGCGGTCGCGAGCCAGATGGTCACCGCATGCAACACCATCCACGCGGGATGTCACATGGGGATGATCTCATCCTCACGACACCTCCGTTCAAGGGTATGAGCTTTAATACCGAGCAGAATTTCCAATCGTCCAGCGGTTTCATTCATCGGGGTGGGTCGAGTTCGTCGGGGTCTCACTTGCCGAGACTGAAGATGGATTTTCCATCATTCGCTGGTGAGTGACCGAAATCATGGAGGCGCCAGTGTGAGTCGTATTTTAGAGCATGTCTAACAGACCCCCTAAATGGCCCAAACCCGTATAATAACCGCTGATATACGGGTTTGGGCTCTACCCGGCCATCTAGCAGACCCCGTAAATGGACCACCCCGGACGATTTTTTACAAGTTTGGGTAGGGGGCGGCCCGTCGACCCCTACATGTGCGGGTCGGGAGGAGATGTACAGGGCCAACCCCTCACCTTTTCCCCAACTGCGCGCGAACCTCCCAACCGCCGCCGCCGCCGCCGGAAATCCGCCTCCTCGCCCTCCCCGGCCACCGCGTCGCCAGATCTCGCCGCCATGGACTCCTCACAAGCCCCTCCGACCGCCGACGACGCGCCACCCATGTCTGAGGTGGAAATACTGCCACCGTCGACGCCGCGGCCTCCGCCGATGTGGCGGCCATCATCTCCGCCACCATGCCGATGAAGAGGAAGAGGATCCCGAAGCTCTTCTTCGACACACCGCCGGGGCCTGCGGTAGCGACGGGGGCGGCGGCGGCGACCACTACTGCTCCCGCGAAAGGGGCCCGGGTGAAGTCATTCGCGACGAGGGGGTGGCCGCCAAAGGTGAAGAAGGCCGCGACGCCTGCAGCGGACGTTCCGCCCACGCAGGTGCTCGCCGAGGTTCCGTCGCCGGCCGTTCCGCCTTCTCCCACGCAGGAGCTCTTGGCCGAGGAGAAGGAGATCATGATAATGAACACCAAGGACATGGACGACGATCAGCTGCTGTGGTGGAAAGAGAGCAAGGCCGAGATCATGGCGAGGAAGTTGCAGGCGCGTCAAGCTCGCGAGGCAACCAACCTTGGTGCTTCAACTTCGGTGAGTGGTGGTGCCGACGGTGGGCTCCGAGATTGATGTGGATCGCGTTGGTGGTGGCAGTACTTTTGGGAACCTCTATGCCTAGAACATGACCTATGAACTTGTTGATCTATTTGTGATGTAAAACTATGGATTATGCATCGCATATCTTGAATCTGCCATGTTTGATATGCTTGTGTAGTTGTGCAAAACCCTACAAAACCATGTTTTCTGAGGGGCCAAAAGCTCGTGCGAGCTAGCAGACCCCCTACCCCCACCCCGTAAAACAGAATATTTTGTTTTACGGGGTGGGGGTAGGGGGTCTGCTAGCTCGCACGAGTTTTTGGCCGGCGAAATGTGCATACAGGGCCCTCTACCCGCGTTTTAGGGGGTGGAAACTTAGGGGGTCTGTTAGACATGCTCTTAGAGTTCTTGGGGTGTGGCCTGAATTTTGGGTAGACACAGCCACGATGCATTTCACGGGAGGGGCTCTACTGTGGCTGGAGAATTGTGGGTTAGATGTGGAGAAGGTTGGATGGGAAGAGTTGTGTAGTGTGGTTTGTGATCAGTTCGGACGCGACGAGTTTCTGAAGCTGCTTCGGCAGTTCTTTCATCTCAAACAGAGTGGTTCCGTCGCGGAGTATGTTCAGGAGTTTATGGAGGTTATGTACTCGCTTAAGTCTCATACCAAGGCGTGGGATCCAGAGTTATTTCCTTCACGTTTTGTAGATGGGTTACGTGATGAGATTCGAGTTGCTATTATTGTTCATCAGCCAAAGGACTTGGAAGTTGCTGTCTATCTTGCTTTGTTACAGGAAGAGGCCCTGGAGATATGGAAGAAGCGGGAGCTGCGACAAACTGAGGTGCCGCAAATTCCCCGAAACAGCCACCGTTCCCCGACCAACACGACTGGCATGGGGGAGCGATCTTCTCCAAGTGCAGCCAATACTATGCCGCAATCTCCAAGATATTCACCTCGAAGCTCATCCATGTCTAAAGATAAACGAGCACAGGAAGCAGCTCGAGATATGATACCATCGAAAAATGAAGATCGGGCTGCGTCACTCAAGGCGTACCTGCATTCTCGAGGTCTCTTCTTTGTATGTGGAGAGAAATGGGGGCCAGGCCATAAGTGTGTGATGACTGTGCAGTTGCACGTGGTGCAGGAAACCTTGGATGCGATGGGATTCGATCAGTTGGAGGAGGCAAGTCCAGAATCTTCAGAAACAGGGGAAGCGCTAGCCATATCTATTGCAGCAGTCACGGGAACTGAGCCTCCCAGTAGTTTTTGTTTGTTGGGACAAATTCAGAAAAGGAAGGTGTTAATGTTGGTCGATTCTAGAAGCTCACATTGCTTTGTCAATGAAGAAATAGCGATAGAGCTCGCAGGGACAGAGAATTCCATAACTCCTATGCAGGTTAAGATTGCGGATGGCGGAATTCTGTATTGCAATAGGGAAATAGTGGACTGTGAATGGTGGTGCCAGGGAACTACCTTCCGTTCCAACCTGAAGGAGTCGTCACTAGGTGGGTATGATGTGATTATCGGAATGGACTGGTTGCAAGCGCATAACCCAATGGGAATTGATTGGGTTGACAAGAGGTTGGCATTCTGGACACTTGGGAAGCTGGTTACCTTGATAAGAGTGCAAGCCTAGATTGGCAGTTGCGAAGAAGTAAGCCAAAGTGACATGAAACAATTGTTACAACAAGCAAATGTGTCCAATATGGTGGAAGTGACTAGTCTCGACGCTGAGACCGCTTCCAGCGAGCCAGTTCCTTTGGAAATTGATAAAGTGTTTAACGGATTTGAGGCATTGTTTGCTGAGCCTGAAGAATTGCCTCCACAAAGAAAATTTGATCACGCAATACCTCTTGTGTCGGGAGCTAAACGTATCAATGTTCGCCCTTATCGGTACAGTCCTACTCAGAAAGATGAAATCGAAAAGCAAGTCGCAAAGATGTTGAAGCAAGGCATAATCAGGTCGAGTTGGAGTCCTTTCGCTTCCCCAGTTCTGCTAGTGCTGAAGAAAGATCTAACCTGGAGATTTTGTGTCGACTATCGCCATCTGAACCTAATCACAGTGAAGAATCGATATCCACTACCAATCATCGAGGAATTGACTGATGAACTAGCAGGAGCTCAGTGGTTTACCAGTTTGGACTTACGTGTCGGGTACCACCAAATCAGAATGTTGCCCGAGGATGAGGAGAAGACTACATTCAAAACTCACAATGGACATTATGAGTTTCGGATGATGTCATTTGGGCTGACGGGGGCTCCACCCACATTCCAGAATACCATGAACACCGTATTGGCACCCCTATTGCGAAAAGGAGTGCTCGTGTTCATCGACGACATATTAATATACAGTCGGACACTGGAAGAGCATGCATAGTTGTTGCGTCAAGTTCTAAGTCTACTGGACCAACATCAGCTGAAGTTTAAACGAAGTAAATGTGCTTTCGCTCAGCGGCAACTGGTGTACTTGGGGCATGTTATTAGTGGAAATGGAGTTGCAACTGATCCTAAAAATATCGCTGCTGTGCAGAAGTGGCCAAGATCCGGTACTGTGAAGGATGTTAGGGGGGTTTTGGGCTTCGCCGGATATTACGAGGAATTTGTGAAGAATTTGGGACAGATTATGTCGCACCCGGACTTCTAGAGGATACTCACAGTCCGCTAAATAGTAGAACAAATGGCTTACGGGGCATACCGACACCCGTATCTCAATATGAGCAGGCCAACACGTAAACGTGTGACAACCATTCTCTACTATCCATCGTCTGCGCAAACCATCCCATAGAAATCAGGACACTTTCGTTGACGTACTTCATAACATACACACATGGTACGTCAATGGCATTAGAACAACTGATATCACAACATATCTCTAAGACACAAAAGATTGAAATAAGTTGCAAATAGCTCTCACTAGAGCAGAGATAGCAAATACAATCATCCAGAGGACACATGTCCCAACATAACATCATTACAACACAGCGGAAGCATCCAAAGTGTCTGAGTACAAACAAGATCCAAATAGGCCTAAGAGGCCGGAAACGAAAAGACGGAGCCCATCCACGAAGTCTCGGATCCTGCCCAGGTCCGCTATCTACTCGTTAGCAGCCTCGTCATACTCCACGTAGTAGCCACCATGGGGATCCTCGGAAACGTAGTCTGCGGAAACCACAGCCCCAAAGGGGTCAGTACATAAACGTACTGGCAAGCAAGACTCACAAGATACCATAGTGTACCCGTCAACACCAAGTACAGATGCTTTGGGTTCAACGGAAGAAAGGGTGATACAAAAGATGTGGCAGCGGGCTGTGCTAACCAACTACAGAAACATGCTACAACTTTCGGCTAACAGAAAGGGGATAAGATAGCGTATCGTAACCAACTATAACTAACCTCAAACAAACCCATCCTGGATCTCGCCCCTTATCCAAAGAAGCAATCCGAGGATAACTCACACAGTTGGATTAGTGATGGTTCAAGTTATTGTGTCAATAAGACTATTACTAGTCAAGTTATCATTAGTTAGGTGTAAGTTGTTCTGAGTACTTGTTAGCCAGTACTTTCACCAAGTCATCCATAACCGCGGAAAACACGGCTTCTCGAGAAGATTTAACCCTGCAGGGGTGCACCAATTTGGCCGTACACGTAAGAATAACCCGCTAGATGGAATGCCTTCCACCAAGCGGGGCACTCAACACAACTCAACTCTTCTTCGCATCAACCCCAAAGAACCACGTGTTATGCGTGCGCGGCTAATCGAGCCCCCACGAAGAAAAGGGGGACCCTCATAGCACTCTAAGACCACGCCGCCCTAAATGCCGACTACAAAAGTTCCACCCTGGCCTCGGGTTCGTACCTGCATATGAGTGCATCAAATGGAAAGCCCGAACTAAGTGTGGCGATTTGGACGAGATGCGAATCGAATCAAACTGAGGGGGGCGCTCATACACGCTTCCCACATGCGGTTAGTGCGCTCATCATGGATCAGTAGACAAGACCCTTTTCCTAATTAGGGTCGACACTAGCAGGCCTCAAAACCACGCCGGGCCTCCTGCCGGTGCCTTATCATCAAATTAGCATTACCTCATATTAACAGGTTGATTGTTTAAACATCGAGCCCCAGAACATAATAGAATATGGTAACAGAAAGTAACGAACAGCAGACTCGAGCAAAACAACCCTAAGCATGCTAGTAAGACACGGCAACAAGCAACGGGGTGATAGGAGTGGAGGTGAGGCTATATCAGGGTTACAGGATAACATGTGATAGGATCGAACACAAGCAACGATTCATAGGGCTAGCAGAATAGACAACGGAAAGTATCGATATCCAATGTGGAAAGGAACACAATGGTTCATGTGAGTGAATACTTGCCTGCAAACTCAGCAGCCTGGTACTGAGCTAGATCCTCTGAAGGGGTGTCGTAAGTATCGTCTGTCTCAACGTCGTCGTCTAACCGAGAAGAAGCAAACAAACAACACAGAGAGACAAACAATCAATAACATGGCATAATGCACAATCATGGGATGATGCATGACCATTTAATTGATGCATCAAAATAAGCTAGTTGACATGGTAACGTAACATAATTAAATGGACCCACATGCAATTTGGATTGCATATGGAAAGCCCATGAATTATGGTTGGAATCATTGTTTTACAACTAACCAACAGGTGAAAGTGGATTAGCATGATGCATGGATGAGGAAAACAAAAAGAAAACAACCTTAGGTGCAATTTGAAATAAGGTTTACCAAGTTTGGAATTTTATTTATTAAGTTATGAAATTTTGGTTTCTTAAAGGTGTTACAGAAGCATTTGTTGTTTTCACCAATTTTAATTGTTCAAAATAGACAACAAGGTTCATATTTGGAAAGTACACAAAATTTTAGGTGGAATACATGTTTCAATTATTGAAAAAGGAATTAAGATGAATTAATTATGAATTAAACAAGTTTAAACAAGATTTAAATGAATTTAAATCAAGTATGAATTTATTTGAATTTTTATTGTGCAAAACATTAAATGAAGTTCATAATTGAAAAGTTTATACTTTTATGGTTTGAAACCATATTTGATTTGTTCAAAGGGAATTTAATTTGACCAAGTTATGAATTTAGCAATTTTAAATGATTTAAACAAGGTTTAAATTATTTAACCAATTTTAATTATTCAAAACATGAAACAAAGTTTATATTTGAAAAGGTGGTTCAATTTAGCATGGAAAACATATTTTATTTGTGTTAGTTGAATTAAGTTTGAATTAGTTATGAAATTAACCAAATTTGAAATGATTTGTTTGAATTTGAAATTTGAATACATTTGAAATATTCAAAACAGAAAACAAATGATTTAAATAGGTAGAGAATTAAATTTGGTTCAGTAAACATATTTCATTTGTATTATTTGGATTTGGAATTTAAAAGTTATTTGCAACTTAAAAACAGGGACTAATCTGTAAAAGCTTTGGACTTAAATTAAATAGAAAAGGCAGAAAACAAACTACACCTCGCAGTGGCTAGCCCAAGCCACTGACAGAGGGGCCCCTGGGCCACGGTGGCCCGCGTGTGTGCACAGCAGCTGACAGGGGGGCCCTCCTGTCAGTGCTCCTCGCGAAAAATAGGTGGGATTTAATCCCGGGGGTCAGGGATCGAACCCTCGACCCCGAGCGCGCGTGCACGGGTGCAGTGCCACTGCGCTGGCTGCGTTTGCTTGTCAGTAAAGGGGGTACAGGGAGGTTGAGGTTCAGCTGCGAGATTTAACTGAAACTGAAATTCAGTTTCTGAATCAGCGACAGGGAAACGGGGTCACCGGCGGCGAGCCGCTGCTGCGCTGCGCTGCCGTGGACGAGTGCGTGCAAGGGTGTGCCAGGGGATGCTGCAGGACGTGTAGGGGAGGTGTGCTCGTGCAGAGAAGAAAGAGGGGCGAGGGAGACGTGCTCACCGGCGATCGAAGAGGAAGCAGAGGCTCGGGGAGGAGGCGACGGGGGCGACAGCGACGAGGATGGCGGCGGCGCTCCGAGAGGTCCCCGGCGTCGTGGAGGTGTCGAGGGGAACGAGGGAGCAGAGGGGGTTTGATCCCCATGCTCAGCCCGAGGGAAGGACTGGCATGGCGGCGGCGATCGTCGACGATTCAGAGGTGGAGGCGACGGTGGATGGTGGTGGTGATGCAGGGGTGGTGCAGAGGGAAGAAACGGCGGCGGCAGCTAGAGAGAGAGAGGTGTAGGGGTCTAGGGCTAGCAGGGAGCTCAGGGGTAGGTTTATAGGGCGAGGGCAAGCGCTGCTGGCCGTTCCTGCTCGTCGTACGGCGACGTGGACAGCGGCATCGAGCGCCGTACAGGAGGAAAACGAGCGAAGGGGTACCGGGCCGGCTGATGGGCTGGGCCTGGCTAGTGGGCGCAGCCCACTGCCCCTCTCTCTGCGCTTTTTTTTTTTTGCTGTTTCTTTTTTTTTTCCTGAAAAGAAAAAGGAAGAGAAATATAGGTTTTGGGGTTTAGAAAAATTAGGAAAAAATTTGTATAGATTAGTTAATGCAACAGCAACAATTTGCAACATTTAGTTTTCAAATATTTCAAATTAGTTGCTGTTTGTGAATTTGTTTGAATTTGATGGAAATTTAATATTAATTGAAATAATTGAACTTAAGCAACTTAAAGTTTTTAAATTCAAGCTTACTTGAACCAAATGACTGAATTTGTTTTGTAATTTTCATAACTTCAAAATGGTTGTTGTTTGGATGTTTAATTTGAATTTGAAAGCAATTTGAATTAAGTGAATTATTAAAAGAACAAATTAATAGTTTGAGCTTTCCATTTTTAATGGAAACAAAATGGATGTTTTAATTGAACTTTTTATTTGGAAAATTGTAACAGAGCAAGTATGAAACAAAACATTTGAATTTTGTTTGAATTTCAATTGGGAAAACAAAGGGAAACAGATGAAAACAAATGCAAAACAAATGCAATGATTAAGATGCCATGATGCAAAACATAAAATAACAAGAAATAAAACATTCTAGGGGTTGTTTTCATACTTGGGATGTTACAGATTAGCAGACCTTAACAGATTTGCTAAAGAAGAATCGACCATTCCAATGGAGAGAGGCCACTGAAGCAGCCTTCAGAACCCTATAACGGGCTTTAACTACGGCACCCGTTCTTGCGATACCAGATTTCGCAAAGCCATTCGTGGTAGAAACAGATGCCTCTGACGGAGGAATTGGAGCAATATTGTCACAAGAGGGACACCCAATTTCTTACCTCGGTCGATCTTTGGGACCCAAGAATCAAGGGTTATCAACCTATGAGAAGGAATTCCTCGCCATCCTCTTGGACGTGGATCACTGGCGGTCATACTTGCAAGTGCAAGAGTTCACTATTCTATCTGATCACCACAGTCTAGCCAGTCTGGATGAGCAACGATTGCATAAACCTTGGCAACGCAAGGAGGTAACCAAACTTCTTTGGTCTTCGCTACAAGATTGTGTATAAATCGGGTCGTGAGAATGGGGCCACGGATGCATTGTCCAGGAGAGGGGAGCATGTTCTGATGACTGTGATGACAGTTAGTGTACCAACCTGGGTGAATCAAGTGACCCAAAGTTACACCACCGATCCATCAATCCAGAAGTTACCACAACAAGTAGAGGCTAAGGAGGAAGCAGTGCAGGAATTCTCTATTTCAGAAGGATTGATTTGGAAGAACGGGAGAATCTGGTTGGGCAGTGACAGTGGGCTAAAGCACAGCATCTTGCGTTCAGTTCACAATAGTGTTGTGGGAGGACATTCATGAGTCACTCCAACTTATCAGCGCTTACGCCGCAACTTTGCTTGGAAAGGAATGAAAAAATATGTGGAGGAGCATGTGGATGATTGCACTATATGCAAGCAGGCTAAACATGAAAAAGTCAAGTATCCAGGGCTGCTACAACCCCCACCAGTCCCTCGTCGTGCTTGGCAGGCGATTACACTTGATTTCATAGAAGGACTGCCCCGGTCCAACAATTCCAATTGTATCATGGTGGTAGTGGATAAGATGACAAGGTATGCTCATTTTATACCTTTGTCACATCCGTTCAATGCCCAGAAAGTGGTTGTGGCTTTTGTGGACAATATCTTCAAGTTGCACAGTTTGCTAGAGGTGATAGTTTCCGACCGCAATCCAGTTTTCACCAGAAAGCTATGGACTGTACTCTTCAAGTTAGTGGGCACTGAACTGGCAATGAGTTCATCACGACATCCTCAAACAGACGGACAAACAGAGCGGGTGAATCAATGTTTGGAGACATATCTCCAATGCTTTGTACATTCGTGTCCTAGAAAGTGGAGGCATTGGCTGGCATTGGAGGAATTTTGGTACAATACCTCTTATTACTCAGCCATTCAGACTTTGCCTTTCGAAGCCCAGTACGCGCATCCCCACGACATTCCGGAGTCATCGATACAACAGTTTGTCAGTTTACAGATTTGGCATCTTGGTTGGAGGAGCGGGCTCTTATGCAGGATCTTCTCAAGCAGCAATTGGCTCAGGCTAGGCAGATCATGAAGGACAAAGCTGACGGACATCGCAGTGATCGACAGTTCGCTACTGGAGACTGGGTGTTCCTCAAGGTTCAACCATATGTGCAGAATTCTGTTGCTGATCGCGCAAGCCACAAGTTGGCTTTTCGCTATTTTGGTCCTTTTCAGGTTCTAGCACGCGTTGGGGAGGTTTCATATCGCTTGCAGCTGTCGGAGCGCACACGGATCCACCCTGTTGTGAATGTCTCCCTGCTGCGATGCGCCCATCCACCACTGCCCGAGGGTGATCAAGCTCATGTATTGGATGCTCCTATGCGAGTGCTTCAGCGATGTCATTATCTGTGTGGTTCTACTACCCGGACTCAAGTGTTGGTGCACTGGTCATCAATGTCGGAGTCACTCGCCACTTGGGAGGACGAAGCTCAATTGAAGGCACGGTTTCCGCATGCCCCAGCTTGGGGACAAGCCAGAACTGAAGAGGAGGGCAATGTCACGCCTGCTACTATGTCAAGCCCTGCGTCCTCTACGGCAGTTCCACCTGCAGAGCCGGGAGCCAAAGCAGACATGGCATGACGACCCCAGCGAGAGCGCAAGCTCAGTTGCCGTCTCGACCCGAACATGTGGGTGCTTAGAGCGTGTGCAGCGTGCTAAATTTCTTGAGTCTAAGGAGCCTTAGAACTATGTCTAAACGGTGGAGTGGGTAGTGCTAAGAAAAAGATTCTCTCCATTGAGTCTAGTGCTAGACACAACACCAACTAAATAAACTAGTACTATTTTTATCCGGTGAAGTCTTTGATTGGTGGAAAAAATGAAGCCTGCTCTGTTTACTTGTCCCATCAGCTGAGTCTAAACGGTGGAGCATGCTAGTTTCGTTAGACTTGACTCGCCACTTTTCCTTAGCTCAATGCATACGCTGGGCTTGCTCTTAAATAGAGTGGATCCCTGCTGGACTAGGTTGTCGAATGACACATGACTTGTATCCTTCCCTGAACTTTTCTCTCCAACTACTCTCTCTCTCTCTCTCTCTCAAACTTTCCCCAAGCACTTGTATCGTTACCTTGGAGGAACTTGAGGGCGTCACAAAGCAGCTGGTCAAATAAAGAAACCAGGTCCAGATTGAGTTGCGTGCCCACATGGGCTCATATTGTTGCTATCATGGGCTTATTTTCTCGTGTGTTACTGGTTACTCCGCCCAGCAACTATTGGAGTAGCCTCTTACATTTGTTAGCACCGCTACGAGTTCTTGAGGCCTCCGCCCAGAAAATGTAAGTGCTCAAAGCAAGTGGCGAAGTTTTTGGACCCAGGGGGAGGTATAGGCGGGCTGAAAGCCACGGCCTAGTAACGTGAGAAGTTTTTTGCGTTCGTTTCTGACTTTCTGTGCAGCACAATCTGCTCCGACCAGTAACCTAACGGTGGATCCTCAAAAAAAAAAAAGTAACCTGATGATGATTCCCCTCAAGAGAAAAAAAAAAGAACTGACAGTGTTCATGGTTGCTGTTGTCGAACATTTTGGTAACAAAAATAATAAATTAGGCTCTATTCGTGTGCAAATGTGCAATTGCACAAAGAAGGTAGCACCGAGTTGTAAAGCGGAAGATCGTGTTACCCTTCCACTCACGCAGAGAAGTACCCTAAACCACCGCCGCTAAACCCAGAAGGCCAACAAGCCAAGTAATTTACGTAGAGCGCTGGTATCATACCGTGGTTGCACTCCCTGTGCAGGGTAAATTATATTAGAGTTGTATACCGGTACTGTATATGATATGGTGTAGTACACCAATCGTATACATACCATCCCTGTACTGCCACGTGAGGGGTTTTTCCTCACCCTTATTAACACGCAACCGGTGTCCCGAGAGGGTCACGCCGTTCCACCTACGAGTTTAATATGGTATCAGAGCCACGAGGTCTCGAGTTCGAGACCCTGCTCACGCAGTATTAAAAACAAAAGAAAAAAGATTCTGCGGCCCGCACCAAACCCACGCTAAGGACTAAAATAGCCTAGACGTGAGGGGGAGTGTTGAAATATAAATACATGCCTAGCCCCTTTCCATCAGTTCGGACTTTTGGTCTATATGGCTAGTGCAACAATTCCATATAGTGTTGAAATATAAATACATGCCTAGCCCCTTTCCATCAGTTCGGACTTTTGGTCTATATGGCTAGTGCAACAATTCCACATGGTATGAGAGCAATCTCTTCCACGACAATAGCTGCCGCCGCCGCCGTCCGCCGTGGATCTTGCCACCGCCGCCGCCGGCCGTCTCCTCCACAAACTACACCCAAAAACCCACCACGACCTTCCCCTCCACCTCCCGTTTCCATTCCCCTAGCTAGTTCTTCCCTATACACCTCCTACGATTCACACCACAAAACCCTAGTTTCGTTTACCTGCTGTTCTTCACGATCTCGTGATCTGCTCCTTCGATCACCACGACCAGGACCCTGTCGACGTCGTCTGCGACTACATCTTCTGTGATCTCGTTTTTGATCACCACGACCAGGACCCGAAGTTCCTTTCTGCGACCACATCCGTGCTCGTGATCAGGAACCCGAAGTTTTATTTCTTCTGCGCCAACACCTACATCATCGAGCATCATGGTGAAGGGGAACGTAGCATAGAAAACAAAAAATTTCCTACACGCGATAAACCCAAATGGCCAAGATCTAATCTATGAGATGAAAGGCAACGGGGAGAAAGAGAGTCTTGAGATAACATACCCTCGAAGACTCAAAGTGGTACGAGAAAAGATCTCGTGGTTGGCGTAGTCGTTCTCACGCCGATCCCGAGCGAGAAGAAGAGCATCGCAATCCGGCGGTGCCTCCGTAATCGGTCACACGTTCAGCTCGATGAAGACTTCCGTTCCCTCGTTCCAGCGGGTTGCGTAAGTAGAAGATCCCTCCGGAATTCCAGCAGCACGACGGCGTGGTGGTGGTGAAGAATCCCACGGTCAGGGCTTCGCCAAGCCGGAGACCATGGAATGGAGCAGCGGATGGAAGGGAAAATGTGTGAGCAAGTGTGTGTGGAAGAGAGAGCCCTCACCCTCCTTTTATAGGGGAGGGGGAGGCAGCCCAAGGGGGGGTGCGGCCAGCCATGGGTGCCCCCACCCCTTCCTCTCTTCATGTGAGTGGAAGCTCCACTCAAACCCACTCAAAATTCCCTTAATTTCCCACTTGGAAAATCCAAAGGTTTTTCTTTAATAAATAAATAAAACATTTTTATTTCTTTATTTATATTTGTTAATTCCATTAACAAACATTTGCATGCAGCACCTCGAACCATTTGTTAATTCTATTAACAACCGTTCGACGAAAAACCCCTTGAACTATTTCAATTTTCCCCGAAACAATTCCGGAGCTGCCCAAAATATTCTTCGGTATTCCGTATCCTCTCTAACGCTTCATCGAACCTTAAGTGTGTCTCCCTACGGTTCGTGAATATTATAGACATGATCGAGACTCCTCTCCGATCAATAATCAACAGCGGGGTCTGGAAAACCGTGATGACTCCTATATATTCAACAATGACTCTCGTGATCGTGTGAACCTTTCAACGTCGTAACGATTTCCCTTTGTCTCGCGATATATTACTTGTCCGAGATCCGATCATCGGTATCCACTATACTTTGTTCGATCTCGTTATCCGACAAGTACTCTTTTCTCGTTCCCGTGATATAACATCCTAGTGATCAAATCACTTGCTTGCAAGCGGTGTTGATGTGATATCACCGAGAGGGCCCTGAGTATATCTATCCGTCATATTGGATGGACAAATCCCATTCTCGATCCATGAGCTTCAACCAATACTTTCCGAATATCCAATGCCACCTTTATAGTCACCCTTTTACGGTGTGATGTTTGATGTCATCAAAGTATTCTTTCGGTATTAGTGATTAACATGATCTCATGGTCTAAGGAATAATGTTACTCCGAATGTAAGACATAACAACAAAACTAAATGACTTGATCGTATTGTTATACTTAGTTTAGGGTTTAAGTTCATCATGTCATTCTCCTAATGACATGACCCCGTTATCAACAACATCCAATGTTCATGATCAGGAAACCTTGATCATCTGTTTAATCAACGGCTAGTTAAAAGAGAGGCTTCACTAGGAACGTTGGTTTGTTTATTAATCACACATGTATCAACGTTTCCGGTTAATACAATTCTAGCATGAGAAATAAACATCTATCATAAACAAGGAATAACATAATAAACACTTTATTATTGCCTCTCGGGCATATTCCCTTCAGTCTCCCACTTGCACTAGGGCAATAATCTATATTACATAGTGATGAATCTAACACCCATGGAGTTCTGGTGTTGATCATGTTTTGTCCTTGAGAGAGTTTTAGTCAATGGATCTGCCACATTCAGATCCGTATGTACTTTGCAAATCTTCACATCCCCATCTGCGACATGCTCACGGATGGAGTGAAAACGACGCTTGATATGCTTGGAATTCTTGTGAGACCTTGGTTCCTTAGCATTGGCTATGGCACCATTGTTGTCACAATAGACAACCATTGGATCCAACGCACTTGGAACCACGCCTAGGTCGGTTATGAACTCCTTCATCCAAACTGCTTCCTGTGTTGCCTCCGAGGCAGCAACATATTCCGCTTCTGTTGATGATCCCGCCACCACGGATTGCTTGGAATTCCTCCAGCTTACAGCTCCTCCATTCATAATAAATACGTACCCGGACTGAGACTTAGAGTCATCCGATCAGTGTCGAAGCTAGCATCGACGTAACATCTTGCGACGAGCTCTTCTTCACCGCCATATACGAGAAACATGTCCTTAGTTCTTCTTAAGTACTTTAGGATATTCTTGACCGCAGTCCAGTGTTCCAAACCTGGATTGGATTGGTACCTACTAGTCAAACTAATAGCATGTGCCACATCCGGTCTTGTACATAGCATAGCATACATGATAGAACCTATGGCTGAAGCATAGGGAGTCTTATCCATCTTTTCTCTATCTTCTGCTGTAGCTGGACATTGAGTCTTACTCAACGTCTTGCCTTGCAACATAGGTAGGAACCCTTTCCTACTATCTTCCATTTTGAACTTCTTCAAAATCTTGTCAAGGTATGTACTTTGCGAAAGTCCAATTAAGCGTCTTGATCTATCCCTGTAGATTTTGATGCCCAATATAAGCTGCTTCACCGAGGTCTTTCATCGAAAAACTATTGTTCAAATAACCTTTTACGCTTTCTAAACGTTCTATATCATTTCCAATCAACAATATGTCATCCACATATAGTACCAGAAATGCTACAGAGCTCCCACTCACTTTCTTGTAAATACAAGCTTCTCCGTATGTTTGGACAAATCCAAAACCTTTGATCACCTTATCAAAACGGAGGTTCCAACTTCGGGATGCTTGCTTCAGTCCATAAATGGAACGTTGAAGCTTACACCTTGTCAGCATCCTTAGGATCAACAAAACCTTTGGGTTGCATCATATACAACTTCCTCAATGTCACCATTAAGGAACGCCGTTTTGACATCCATCTGCCATATTTCATAATCGAAAAATGCAGCAACTGTTAACATAATCCTAACTGACTTAAGCATCGCTACTGGTGAGAAAGTCTCATCATAGTCAACTCCTTGAATTTGTCGGAAACCTTTTGCGACAAGTCGAGCTTTATAGACGGTCACATTACCATCAGCATCAGTTTTCTTTTTAAAGATCCATTTGTTCTCAACGGCCTTGCGGTCATTGGGTAAATCCACCAAAGTCCAAACTTGGTTTTCGTACATGGATCCTATGTCGGATTTCATGGCTTCAAGCCATTTGTTGGAATCTGGGCTCATCATCGCTTCCTCATATGTCGCAGGGTCATCACCTCCATCTACCATGAAGTTTAATACGGGATCTCCGTATAGTTCAGGAGCTGCACGCTCCCTAGTTGACCTGCGAGGTGCGGTAGTTTCCTCTATTGGAGTTTCATGATCTTGATCATTAACTCTCTCTTCATCTGACGGGGTCGGCTCCGGAACAACTTCCGGCGCTGCGCTACTCGCCATTCCAAGAAGAGAAGGTTCAACAACCTCGTCGAGTTCTACCTTCCTACTATTCACACCTTTCGAGAGAAACTCCTTCTCCAAAAAGGATCCATTCTTGGCAACAAAAATCTTGCCTTCGGATCTGTGATAGAAGGTGTACCCTATTGTTTCTTTAGGGTATCCTATGAAGACGCATTTTTCCGCTTTGGGTTCGAGTTTATCAGGTTGAAGCTTCTTCACATAAACATCGCATCCCCAAACTTTTAGAAATGACAGCTTAGGTTTGTTTCCAAACCATAATTCATACGGTGTCGTTTCAACGGATTTAGATGGTGCCCTATTTAAAGTGAATGCAGCGGTCTCTAGTGCATAACCCCAAAACGATAGTGGCAAATCTGTAAGAGACATCATAGACCGAACCATATCTAATAAAGTACGATTACGACGTTCGGAAACACCATTTCGCTGTGGTGTTCCGGCAGGTGTGAGTTGTGAAACTATTCCACATTGTTTCATATGCATGCCAAACTCGTAACTTAGATATTCACCTCCACGATCAGATCGTAGAAATTTAATCTTTCTGTTACGATGATTTCAACTTCACACTGAAATTCTTTGAACTTTTCAAACGTTTCAGATTTGTGTTTCATTAAGTAATATACCCATATCTACTCAAATCATCTGTGAAAGTGACAAAATAACGATATCCACCGCGCGCCGATACACTCATTGGTCCACATACGTCAGTATGTATGATTTCCAGTAAGTCTGTCGCCCGTTCCATAGATCCAGAAAACGGGGTTCTAGTCATCTTGCCCATAAGGCATGGTTCACATGTTTCAAATGATTCATAATCAAGTGATTCTAAGAGTCCATTAGAATGGAGCTTCTTCATGCGTTTAACACCAATATGACCTAAGCGGCAATGCCACAAATAAGTAGCAATATCATCATTTAACTTAATTCTTTTGGCATTCACATTATGAATATGTGTATCAACATTATCAAGATTCAAAAGAAATAAACCATTCTTCTCAGGTGCATGACCAAAAAGATATTATTCATATAAATCGAACAACCATTGTTCTCGGACTTAAAGGAATAACCGTCCCGCATTAAGCAAGATCCAGAAACGATATTCATGCTTAATGCGGGCACCAAATAACATTTATTGAGGTTTATAACTAATCCCGATGGTAGACGTAGAGGTAGCGTCCCGACGGCGATCACATCAACTCTTGATCCATTGCCGACGCGCATCGTCACCTCATCCTTTGCTAGTGGTCGCTTGTTCTGCAGCTCCTGTTTCGAGTTACATATGTGAGCAACCGAACCAGTATCAAATACCCAGGTGCTACTGCGAGTACTAGTAAGGTACATATCAATAACAAGTATATCATATATACCTTTGTTCACTTTGCCGGCCTTCTTATCTGCCAGATACTTGGGGCAATTGCGCTTCCAGTGGCCAGTACCCTTGCAATAGAAACACTCAGTCTCAGACTTAGGGCCATGCCTGGTTTTCTTCTCGGCAGTAGCAACAGATTTGCCACCCTTCTTGAAGTTTACCCTTGGCTTGCCTTTCTTGCCTTTCTTGAAACTAGTGGTCTTATTGATCATCAACACTTGATGTTCTTTCTTGATCTCCACTTCAGCAGTTTTAAGCATCGAGAGAAGCTCAGGAAGAGACTTCTTCATGCTTGAAAGATCATCGTCCGTTTTGGTAATTATATGACAACATAACTGTTTGATCTAATGTTTGTTCAAATGATGAGAATGCCCAGGTTATTAGGTTCACTATACTTATGGGGATAATGCTTGAGATATTCGAAAAGTGCTAAGAGAAAGAAAGCCAGGGAACCAAAATGTGCAGGGGCGGAAGCTCCGGTGAACCCACCGGAGGCTCCGGTAAATCCACCGGAGGCTCCGGTGAATCCACCGGAGGCTCAGCCCTCTGCTGCCACTCAGCCTGTGCGCAAATAGGCTCCGGTGCGCATCCGGTGGTTCCTCCGCCAAAATGCCCTTCTGTTGGAAAGTGGCGGAGGTTCCACCGGAGGCTCTGGTGGACATCCGGTGGCCCCCTGGTCCAAGTGCAAATGGACTCCGGTGGAGGGTCCGGTGGTGGCTCCGCCAGCTACCCCTTCTGTTGGAAAGTGGCGGAGGTTCCACCGGAGCCTCCGGTGCGGGTCCGGTGGGCGGAACCTCCGCTCAATCCACCGGAGCCTCCGGCCTCCTCAGCAGCGCGCAAAGGATAAGGCACTGCGCAACTGCGCAGTGCACAGAAGACCCACCGGAGCCTCCGGTGAAACCACCGGAGCCTCCGGTGCCCTGGACTGCAAACGCCACTTGAGCGCCAAGAGTATAAATACCCCTTCACCTACCTCATAAATGCCAAGCTTTTCCCATTCTCTCTCCTAGCCATTAATGAAAGCTTCAACCACCTAGATCTCCCACTCCGTCCACCCAATCACTCCCAAACTTGGTGGAGAGCTAGAGGAGACCTAGATCCACACTTCCACCAAAGGAATCTCAAATCCATCCACCACAACCTAGTAGATCTAGAATCCTACTTGAGGCCTAGAAACCTTAGTAGATCTCGTGCTTGTAGTTTCCACCTTGTTGCAAGAAGCTACGGATTGCTTGAGAGCCTCCATCCATCTTGTGGAGTGACCTCAAGCCCTTGTAAAGGTTTGGTCAACGCCTTCAAGTCGACCTCATAGTGGAAACGAGCATCTCCCTCACCGGAGAAGATCAAGGAGAACAAGGTGTGCACAACCGTGCTATTGAGAGCGCCTAGGTGGCTCCCCACCTCTCCAACGTAGACGTACTTCTCTTTGAGAAGGAACTACGTGAATCATATCCTTGTCTCCTTGTTTACTTGTTGTTTGCTTTACTACCTTACGCTTTACTTCCGTTGCGCATACTACTCTCTTCACATAGGTTGTTCACCTAGTTGCACATCTAGAGAATCGTATCTTATCTTACTAGGCCCCTTAAAAAGAAAGAAAAGAAAAATTGTAGTCAACCTATTCACCCCCCTCCCCTCTAGTTGACCGGCACTTTCAATTGGTATCAGAGCCTCGGCTCTTACTAAGGGCTTAACCGCCTAAGAGTACAATGGTCGATGAAAATACCCCCGGTAGTTCTAGTGTGGAGATCTCCAAGATGTCCGACAGTATAGCTAACCTACAAGACTCGGTTGGAATCCTCCAAACCGAAATGTCTAAGGTTAGCTCTACTGTCAGTATGGAGGTTTTCTAGCATCAAGAAAATGATGGAGGTATTGATGGGGAGAACCAAGGAGTCCGAGGAAACACCTCCCACCCCAAACGATGTTAGCTCGGATGAAGAATCCATTCCGGACATTGATGAAATGGAAGCTAACATCGCTTTAGCTAAGGCGAAAGCCAAAGCAAAAGCCGATAAAAGGCTAAGGGTAGTGGGAACTCCGAGGCTCCAAGTCTCAATCGGCTAACGGTTCGGGGTCTAACTCTAAAGTTCCACCGCCTCCCAATTACGATTCTATCCACCCTATTGCTACAATACCACACATGGTTAATGTTGGAAATCCTCCCATGCTTAACACTAACGAATTCTCATCATGGAAGTTCGATATGGAGTCTCATATTTCAGGTTGTTGCACCGCTCTATGGAGAAGCGTTGTTCATGGATTCCATCCTCATGATCCAAACAACTTGACCCCAAGAGAGACGTGGAGTTCCAACTCAACAAGACCGCTATTGTGACTATCCAAAAGGCTCTCCCAAGAGAACATCTTGAGCACATTCGCGGCTTGAAGACCGCCAAGGAAGCATGGGATAAACTTGACTCCTTGTTCCAAGGAAATGCTAGCATTCAATCATCAAAATATGATGTTGCTCTCGACAAGTCCGAGAACTTCGTCATGCTTGAAGACGAGAGTCCCGAGGAGCTATATAGAAGAGTTGTCACTCTTGGCAATCAACTAAGAGATTTTGGGAAAGAGGAAATCTCGGATGAATGGATCAAGAGGAAGTTTGTCAAGGCCATAACTCCATTTGAGAAGAACCTCTCCACTAGCATTCGAACAAGATCCGACTACAACTCCCTCAACTCCATTGGAGTGCTAAGTGAGTTCATTGCCATATCCTTATCTCACAAAAGTGCGGATGATCTTGCTCGCTCTAGAGGACATGGAAAGTCTCCCAACCTTGCCTTGAAGTCTAGAGCAATGCCAAGATTGAAGAAGTTGATGATGATGATGATGAGGACTATGAGGATACATACAAGGGTGCCCATAAATGTATTGCTCTTGCCATGCAAGGGTATTGGAAGAGATGGAGGCTCACAAAGCCGGTGCCCCAAGACCTTCAAGGAACAAGATCTTTAGGAAGAAAGGGGAACGGCCAAGGACATGTTATAATTGTGGAAGTGCAAACCACTTCGTCAAAGAGTGTCCCTTTGAGCCAAGAGAAGAGAATGAAGGGAAGCTTGTTCGCAAGGACAAGAACAAAGCTCCACAAAACAAGAACCTCGCTAGAAGGGTTCCAAGGGCTCTATATGTTCAAGAAGGCCCCACATTGGAGACATACTACTCCGGAGATGAAGGAGAAGATGAAGTCGTAGGTGTTGCCCACGTCGCCATAGCTACCACTTCCTCTTCATCGGTCTCTCTATTTGAATCTCCCAATGAGAAGACATCGATCCGACCTACATGTCTCATGGCAAAAGCCACCGCGGTAATAACTTCCACCTCCAAGTCTATTACCACTACCTCTCCCTCATTATTGGATTGTGTTGAAAACATTGGTGACGATGAGGAGGCCAAGAACCTAGGGTCTTGGTTGAGTAGTCTTGAAGGTGAAACTAAAGAAAAAGTAAAAACTCTCCTAAGGCAACTTGATGATGCCAACTCTCTCATTGATGAGAAAGAGGAAATCATCATGACCTTGGAGAATCATGGTGGTACCAATGAGAATCATGATGGTGAACTAATTAAGGCTCTCGAAAAGGAGAGATCCATGAGAGCCTCTCTTGAAGAAAGACTATCTAGTTTACAAGACTCTTATGCTATTAGTGTTTCTAAGCTTAGGAAAGATAATGAAAAATCTCTTGCCAAACTTAAGAAAGAACATGCTAAATCTCTTGTTTTTCTTAAAGAATTTGAAGAGGAAGAGTTGAAGCTAGGAATAGCTCATCAAAAACTTGACGAGGAGCATGAGAAACTAAAAGAAGAATTTAAATCTCTTAAGGAAATTCATGACAAACTTGCCAAGTCTCGAATCAAGCTTCTAGCTCAACAATCAAAAGCATGTTGCATCTTCATCAAATAGCATTGTTATTGCACCTACCTCTTCTACTACGACTAACAATGTAGGGAAGGAAAGAATTCTCAACGATGCAATAAGCTCTCAAGGTGCCAAGAAAGGAAAAGAGGGACTTGGGTTTATTTCCAAGTCAAAGAAGATATCCAAGAATGTCACTACTCCCCCTCAAAAGGTTGTTTTTGTGAAAGAGGGTGAGGTGACCAAAGAAAAGGAGACCAACGCCATTACGGGTGGTGATACCTCTAGGGGGAGCATCACTCATAATGATTTCGCCGGAAAATATAATCCATCTTATGTTCTTATGAAATCTAGGGATGGACATGTTTATGCTAAATACGTTGGTACTTCGTATGGTGATGATTATCATTGGACTATTTGGGTTCCTAAGACCCTTGTTACTAACAAAAGAGGACCCATTGAAGGATGGGTACCTAAATCAAGAAATTGATCTCTTGTAGGGAAAAGCTTCCGGGTCTAACAAATGGACAGTGGATAGTGGTGCATCCCAATATATGACCGGAAGCCATGACGCAATAAGCAATCTTGAACCTCCTCTACCTCATCTCAATTGCGTCACTATTGGTGATAAGTCCGAGCTTAAGGTATTGGGACGAGGCAAGGTAGCAATCTCAAACGATTTATCAATTGAGAATGTTCTCCTTGTTGAGTCCCTTGGCTATAATTTGATGTCCGTTCTTCAACTTGCGAATTGTGGTTTCACCTCGTTCTTTAATAGAGAGAGTGTGATTGTCACTTGGGAGACATCTCTTAAAGTAGCCTTTGTTGGTTTGTCGAGAACGGCATGTATGTAGTGGACTTCTCTAAAGAAGACACGTGTGCCGCGACATGCCTAATGGCTAAAGTTGATGTGGGGTGGCTTTGGCATCGCCGACTAGCCCACACCAATATGAGAATGTTACATGATCTCCAAAGTGGCAATCACGTTCTAGGACTAACGAAAGCTAAATTTGCTAAAGATCGTGTGTGTAGCTCTTGCACCTTTGGGAAGCAACATGGAGAACAACACCCAACCAAGACAACAATCTCCACTACAAGAATTCTCGAGCTCATTCACTTAGATCTCTTTGGTCCACTATCCTATGATAGTCTCGGAGGAAAGAAGTATTGTTTGGTGATTGTGGATGACTATTCAAGATATTGTTGGGTGTATTTCTTCAAGAGGAAAAGTGAAACTCAAAGTAGAGTCATCGAGTTCATCACTCTTGTTGAGCGCCAACACAATGCTACCATATTGGCAATCCGGAGTGATAATGGCTCGGAGTTCAAGAACTACACCGTTGAGGGTTTTCTTAGTGAAGAGGGCATTGCTCATCAATACTCCACTCCATATACCCCTCAACAAAATGGTGTTGCGGAGAGAAAGAACCGGACTTTGATGGATGCGGCTAGAACTATGATTGCGGAGTTCTCTTCTCCCTATAACTTTTGGGCCGAAGCCGTCTCCACCGCATGTCACGCCACCAACCGGTTATATCTTCGCAAGATCTTGAACAAGACCCCCTATGAGATTCTCACGGTAAGAAACCGGATGTATCTTACTTCAAGGTCTTCGGTTGCAAGTGCTTCATTCGCAAGAAAGGTAAACGGTTGTCAAAATTTGAGACTAGATCTTATGAGGGAATTTTTGTTGGTTATGCCACAAACGCTCACGCCTATAGAGTCTACAACAAGTCCACCGGACAAGTTGAAGAAGCTATAGACGTGGTGTTTGATGAGGATAATGGCTCCCAAGGGGGGCATATAGATCATGGTGTTGTAGGAGATGCAATTCCTCCCATCGTCATAAGAAGAATGGGGATTGGTGAAATAATCCCCATTGAGGGACACCGGATGGCGGAGGGAGAAGGACTATGCCCCACTCAAGTGGAGCCATTGACTACACCCATTGATGATCAAGCATTCCAACAAGATGCACCAAGCCCTCAAGCTAACGATCAAGGCCAAGCTAATGAACAAGGCCAAGCAACACACCTAAATCTTGATCAAGATTCTATTATTGTTGAGAATGCTCAACCTAGTGGTGATTCGTCACCCATCTTTGATCAAGGACGAAATGAAGATGGACATGTCTCCGATGAAGAAGGTGATTCTCAATCAATATCCAAGGAATCTTTGGAGGAGATACTGGCTCGAAGAGCAAAGAGAAGGCTAGAGAATCTTGAACGAGCGGGTCATACGGAGGACATGATTCTTGGTCAAGTTCGTGAAGAGTGGTCACTAGAAGGCAATTGGCGGATTTTAGCAAGGCTCATGCATTTGTCTCCTTCATTGAACCCAAGAAGGTATATGAAGCTCTCGAAGATCAAGATTGGCTTGAAGCCATGCATGATGAACTCAATAACTTCGAGCGCAACAAGGTGTGGAAATTAGTGCCAAGACCCAAGGATTGCAAAAATGTCATTGGCACCAAATGGGTGTTCAAGAACAAGCAAGACAAAGATGGTATTGTCATTCGCAACAAGGCAAGATTGGTGGCCCAAGGTTTTTCTCAAGTCGAAGGTATCGATTTCGGTGAAACCTTTGCCCCCGTAGCTCGCCTTGAATCCATTCGTATCTTACTTGCCTATGCATCTCATCATAACTTCAAATTACAACAAATGGATGTCAAAAGTGCTTTTCTTAATGGTCCCATTAATGAGTTAGTATATGTCAAGCAACCTCCGGGTTTCGAGGATCCCAACCACCCCGATCATGTCTATAAACTTGATAAGGCGCTCTATGGACTTAAACAAGCTCCACGTGCGTGGTATGAGCACCTTAAAGAGTTTCTAGTAGATCGCGGGTTTAATGTTGGTTTAATCGATCCCACCCTCTTTACCAAGACGGTTGGAGGTGACTTGTTCATATGCCAACTCTATGTGGATGACATCATTTTTGGGTCTACTAACACCTTCTTCAATGAGGAGTTTTGCAAGCTTATGACCGATAGGTTTGAGATGTCTATGATGGGAGTTGGAGTTCTTTCTTGGCTTCAAAGTGAATCAATATGAAGGAACCTTCATCAAACAAGCCAAATATACTCAAGACATGCTCAAGAGATTTAATATGAATGATGCCAAACCTATGAAGACCCCTATGTCCACAACCACCGACTTGAAACCCGACCCTAATGGGAAAGAGGTAGATCAAAAGGTATACCGCTCCATGATTGGCTCTTTGCTTTACCTTTGTGCATCTAGACCCGATATCATGTATAGCGTAGGTAAATGTGCAAGGTTTCAAGCCTCTCCGAGGCAAAGTCATTTGGAAGCCGTGAAACGAATCTTTCGATATCTAGTTCATACCCCAAACTTCGGTCTTTGGTACCCCAAGGGTTCAAGCTTTCAGCTCATTGGTTACTCGGATGCGGATTATGCGGGAGAGAAGACGGATAGGAAGTCCACATCCGGGGTTGCCAATTTCTTGGCCGCTCCTTGGTTTGTTGGTCTTCCAAGAAGCAAAATTGTATTGCTCTCTCCACCACCGAGGCCGATATCTCCGCGGCAAGTTGTTGTGCCCAATTGCTATGGATGAGGCAAACCTTGAAGGATTATGGTATTCATTTTGACAAGGTGTCTCTTCTTTGTGACAATGAGAGTGCTATCAAGATCGCCTACAACCCGGTTCTTCACTCCAAGACGAAGCATATTGAGATTCGTCATCACTTTATTCGGGATCATGTTGAGAAAGGTGATATTGATCTCTCTTATGTCTCCACCACGGATCAACTTGCCGATATTTTCACGAAGGCCCTTGATGAACCAAGATTTCGAGCTTTGAGGAATGAACTAAATGTCATCGATTCCTCCAACTTCACTTGAAACCTTGCATATCTACCCTCATTATACTTGCTATCTAGTCTAGGTGTAGCATGGATATAGGGGGAGCTACTCAACTCATGAGTATGCACTCCTCTTATTATGCAAAATCAATCAATCATTGCATATCTAGTCAATTTGTGACTCATTGTGCTTAATTGTGAGTAGTAATTTTGGACCCAAATATATCTTCGCGGTGCCAAGTTACACACTCAAACATGGTGGCCTCGGCCACCAACCTTGAGGTGTTTTTGATCACTTTCTCACTTATATCCTCATCTTGACAACTCGTACGGGTTCGGTTTTTTCACTCGTTTTATGGTTCTTTGAACCCCGTCGAGCAATGTCTCTCGTATGACAGTAACGTTTTTCCAACCCAAGCCCCACTTGCCCAAACCCTCGCTCTTATAGTATTGCTCGAGTTTTTCTAATCTTGGCGCTGCTGAAATATCATCTGGGCGGACCTCCGGTGAAACCACCGGAGGCTCCGCTGGGCCTGTCCACCGAACCTCACCGGAGGCTCCGCTGGGTCCCTGCGGCTCAGCGGGCCAAAACTTAACGTTTTGGGACAGGGGCGGAGGCTCCGGTGGAATCCACCGGAGGCTCCGCTGGCGGGAGCGGAGGCTCCGGTGAAACCACCGGAGGCTCCGCCGGCGGAAAAATTACAGCGGATAGTTGTGGGGCGCGGGAAAGTGAGATCCAATCTCATTTTCCCCCCACCCGCCCCCATCTTCCTCCTCTCAAACCGCCGCCGCCCCCAAGCTCACCGCCGCCGGATTCGGCGCTCCACCGCGGGGAGACCTCCTCCCTGCCTCAGGACGCCCCGGGACTTCTTCCCTCCTCCCTTTTCACCATGGATGCCGCCGGAACGTGCTCTCTCTCTCTCTCATCAAGTTGATAGATGAGATGCATAAGAGCTCATGTTCTAGCCTTCTAGATTTGTGGATTTGGTGTTAGGAGTGGAATTTCCCTAAGTACAAACCCTAGTAACCTAGAAAGTGTATGTTAGGTTTGAATCATTGTGGGTATATGGGCTCCATTACCCTAACCCTAGATTATTCCTTCCTAACACCATGAGTATGTTGGGTTCTTGTTTTGTGCGTGCTTTATCCTCTCGAGCTTTACTCGTTCTTCATATTCTCCTTGCTTTCTCTCTTTAGATGCTTCCGGTTCCAAGGGAAAGGGCAACGGTACAAGTCCACCGGCCGCCGCAAACCTCCACCCGTGGATGAGGTTCAAGCCGAACTTGACAGCACTCATGGCAAGCGCAAGCGTTTTCCGGCTCCCGAGAAGACTTTGCCAAGGAAGAACACCACACCAACCGCATCCAAGATGTCCGATGCGGCATTTGTGAAGGAAAGAAGGGAAAATCCGTATGTGATTGCTCGTGACCGCCTAATGCCCCAATTCCGGGCAAAGATCCGCGCTTCACACCGTCTTCCAAGGGCAAATTTATCATGAGGTCTTAATGAGGAAGTCGAAGGAGAATGTTGTTCCCCAACATGCTATAAGTATTGGACACATGGAACGCAATCACAAGTACTTTGGGGAGGCCCTCGAGCTCATTGAGAAGTTTTGGTCTCGGTCCCATTATCACTCTTCAACAAGACTTTGATGAAGAGCTCGTCTGTCAGTTCCTTGCCATAGTTCATCTTGGCAATGAGACCAACCGCCACCTTTTGGATGACCAAGGGAAAACAACTTGACATCACTTGGAAGGATGTTGGAACTATTCTTGGTGGCTACCCAGATTTTGGCCCTTTTGCCAACGGAGAAGAATTTGCTAATGGATGGTTTCGAGTTCACTCCGCTCAATCTCGTTCGAAGGATGACCTCACTCCCCTCTATCATTGGAAGAAATATGCCGTGGGGTTCGTCAAGGGTCTCTTTCCCACTTATGACATCATGTTACGGATCTATAGAGAGACTATCAATCCAAAGGCGGGCAATGTGGATGAGATTCAAGGTTACATGAAGAACTTGATGCTTCTTACTCATCAACACCGTATGGATGCCACTCCTCGCAAGCTTGATGTGCTTGACTATTTGGAACGAGTTGTGGCATGCCATTGCCAACCGCAAGAATGCTTGTTTTGGGCCTTTCATCATGAAGATCATATTGCACGTGTGGAATGATAAGTTTCCGATGATCCTTTGGATGATGCGCTTTGGATCTCTCACACGGAAAAGCGGCTTCTCATAAAGAATCACACTGAGCCCGTTGTGCATCCCACTCCAGCTGTCCGCAAGCACAAGGCTAGGCCTCGCATCATTGTGGATGAGGAAAGCGAGGGTCCATCTCAACCCCCCCCTCTAGCAATGCTTTCAAATGGATGGCACGGGCTCTCAAGAAAGTGTTTTGCTTGAACAAGAAGATTGAGCAACATCAATGGGAAGCACATTATGATCAGGAACAAGGCACGCAAAAAGGCTCAAGCTTCTCGTGAACGTCTCCGTGAAGAGGGTCTCTCCATTGAATCCCCGTTCTTGATAGCATCACAGATTGGGATGCATGGCAAGCAAAGGACTCCAAGGGCAAGCTCATTGAATGGTCCGAGGAAGAAGGAGATGAAGCCACTAGCTCTCGCCACCGTGATCCCTCCCGGCTCCGGAAGCCTCTTCCTCATCCTCCGAGTGATTTGGACGTTTGCATCTTGGTCTCTCTCTTTTTGGTATCTTGATGCCAAAGGGGAGAAACGATAGTAGGAAACGGGCATTTGCATGGTCCCTCAAGCTTTCTTGATTCTGCTTGAGGGAGTTTGATTTGAACTATTTGGAACTTCGTTTGTTTACATTATTCGTATCTATCGTGAACCTCGTTATATTATCTTGTGTGAACCTCGTTTCATATATCTATGTATTATGTGTGTTATGTGCTATCATTGTCATATTGCTATTATATATCATGCCTTAGTAAATCTCAATATGAAAAGAGCATATCTTTAGGGGGAGCTCCGTCATATTGAGTCCGTAATCATGCAAATAATATTTGTGTCATCAATTACCAAAAAGGGGAGATTGAAAGATCATCGTCCGTTTTGGTAATTATATGACAACATAACTGTTTGATCTAATGTTTGTTCAAATGATGAAAATGCCCGGTTAATTAGTTCACTATACTTATGGGGCTAATGCTTGAGATATTCGAAAATGTGCTAAGAGAAAGAAAGCCAGGAACCAAAATGTGCAGGGAGGGAAGCTCCGGTGAACCCACGGAGGCTCCGGTAAATCCACGGAGGCTCCGGTGAATACCACCGGAGGCTCAGCCCTCTGCTGCCACTCAGCCTGTGCGCAAATAGGCTCCGTGCGCATCCGGTGGTTCCTCCGCCAAAATTCCCTTCTGTTGGAAAGTGGCGGAGGTTCCACCGGAGGCTCGGTGACATCCGGTGGCCCCCTGGTCCAAGTGCAAATGGACTCCGGTGGAGGTCCGGTGGTGGCTCCGCCAGCTACCCCTTCTGTTGGAAAGTGGCGGAGGTTCCACCGGAGCCTCCGGTGCGGGTCCGGTGGGCGGAACCTCCGCTCAATCCACCGGAGCCTCCGGCCTCCTCAGCAGCGCGCAAAGGATAAGGCACTGCGCAACTGCGCAGTGCACAGAAGACCCACCGGAGCCTCCGGTGAAACCACAGGAGCCTCCGGTGAAACAACCGGAGCCTCGGTGCCCTGGACTGCAAACGGCCACTTGAGCGCCAAGAGTATAAATACCCCTTCACCTACCTCATAATGCCAAGCTTTTCCCATTCTCTCTCCTAGCCATTAATGAAAGCTTCAACCACCTAGATCTCCCACTCCGTCCACCCAATCACTCCCAAACTTGTGGAGAGCAAGAGGAGACCTAGATCCACACTTCCACCAAAGGAATCTCAAATCCATCCACCACAACCTAGTAGATCTAGAATCCTACTTGAGGCCTAGAAACCTTAGTAGATCTCGTGCTTGTAGTTTCCACCTTGTTGCAAGATACGGATTGCTTGAGAGCCTCCATCCATCTTGTGGAGTGACTCAAGCCCTTGTAAAGGTTTGGTCAACGCCTTCAAGTCGACCTCATAGTGGAAACGAGCATCTCCCTCACCGGAGAAGCTCAAGGAGAACAAGGTGTGCACAACCGTGCTATTGAGGAGCGCCTAGGTGGCTCCCCACCTCTCCAACGTAACGTACTTCTCTTTGAGAAGGAACTACGGTGAATCATATCCTTGTCTCCTTGTTTACACTGTTGTTTGCTTTACTACCTTACGCTTTACTTCCGTTGCGCATACTACTCTCTTCACATAGGTTGTTCACCTAGTTGCACATCTAGAGAATCGTATCTTATCTTACTAGGCCCCTTAAAAAGAAAAGAAAAGAAAAATTGGTAGTCAACCTATTCACCCCCCCTCTAGTTGACCATAGTGCACTTTCAATGCTCTGCATATTATAGTTCATCACGAAGTTCTTGTAACTAGGTGGCAGAGATTGGAGAACACGATGTATCCCTAGCTCAATGGGAATCGATATTCCCAAGGCTATGAGCTTATCAGCGTACGCAGACATTTTGAGTACGTGCTCACTAACGGAGCTGTTCTCTTCCATCATGCAGCTAAAGAACTTTTCTGAAGCGTCATAACTCTCAACTGCGGCATGGGTATCGAAAATCATTTTAAATTCTCCCATTGTGGCATAAGCAGTGATGTTCTCGAAACGTTTTCGCAGCTCTGGCTCTAATCCATAGAGGATGCCGCAGTGAACTATACTGTGGTCTTCTTGTTGAGTCAGATAAACATTTTTATCCTCATCAGAAGCATCATCACGGTTGGTCACCTAGAGGTGCATCAAGCACATAGAGCTTCTTGCAAGCGGTGAGGAGAATCCTCAGGTTAAGTGCCCCGTTGGTAAAAGTTGCTTCATTGTAATTTCTCTTTCTCCATGAACATATTGAAATTGAAGGTATGGGCCATGATCTACAACATATTTGCAAAGACTATTTAGACTATGTTTATGATAAATTAAGTTCAATAATTCTAAAATTATCCCATGAACTCCCACTCAAAAACAACATCCCTCTTAGTTTCTTTAGTGATTACACGACCAAATTCACTACACAAAACCGATCATCACGTGAGACGGTGTAGTTGCAAAGGCGAACATCAACATGTTCATCATATCATTCATATGACTCATGCTTTACCTTTCGGTTACGTGTTCCGAGGCCATGTCTGTACATGCTAGGCTCGTCAAGTAGAACCATTGTATTGCATGTGTTTCAAGGCCATGTCTGTACATGCTAGGCTTGAAAACACCCATGTATGCGAACGTGAGTCTATCACACCGATCATCACGTGGTGTCTCGAAACGACGAACTTTCTTAACGGTGCATACTTAAGGAAGAACACATTATACTTGATATTAATGAGAGGGATCATCTTTATAATGCGACCGTCGCGATCTAAAGCAAAATAAGATGCATAAAAGGAAAAACATCACATGCATGGATAATGTGATATGATATGGTCCTTCTTGCACTTGATCTCCATCTTGTGCATCATGGTATGATCTCCATCATTCTACCGCATGGCACCAAGGTCCGTGGCACCTCCATCTTGATTGTCCATTACAACATATCACATGGATATGACATACAGCACGCAGGCCATAGAATAAGACAACCATATGGCTCCAGCCGGTATGTCAATAATTTACAAAAAATCATCTCATACAAAACGTTTGTAACATTGACCATATCACATCACATGCCCTGCAAAAACCGTTAGACGCCTCTAATTATTTTTGCATATTTTACGTGGCTTTGGCTTACGAGGATAGAACCGTTCATATCTACGTACAAAAACCACAACGTTGATAAAACATATTTTGAACAACCCTTTGTAGATTAGATCTTAACTATAGTAGGAGAAACCGACACCCGCAAGCCACTTATGCAATTCAAGTTGCATGTCAGTTGTGGAACAAGTCTCATGTACGTGGACATGTAAAGTTAGTCCGGACCGCTTCATCCTACTATGGCCACTAAGATCATAAAATACTCAAGAGACAAAAACATGATCATCAACGCCCACAACATACCATAGTGTTCTACCCTACAATTCATCTACGCATAGATCCGGCTCTGATACACTGAAGGGGAACGTAGCATAGAAAACAAAAATTTCCTACACGCGATAAACCCAAATGGCCAAGATCTAATCTATGAGATGAAAGGCAACGGGGAGAAAGAGAGTCTGAGATAACATACCCTCGAAGACTCAAAGTGGTACAGAAAAGATCTCGTGGTTGGCGTAGTCGTTCTCACGCCGATCCCGAGCGAGAAGAAGACACCGCAATCCGGCGGTGCCTCCGTAATCGGTCACACGTTCAGCTCGATAAAGACTTCCGTTCCCTCGTCCAGCGGGTTGCGGAAGTAGAAGATCCCTCCGGAATTCCAGCAGCACGACGGCGTGGTGGTGGTGAAGAATCCCACGGTCAGGGCTTCGCCAAGCCGGAGACCATGGAATGGAGCAGCGATGGAAGGGAAAATGTGTGAGCAAGTGTGTGTGGAAGAGAGAGCCCTCACCCACCTTTTATAGGGGAGGGGAGGCAGCCCAAGGGGGGGTGCAGCCAGCCATGGGTGCCCCCCCCCCTTCCTCTCTTCATGTGAGTGGAAGCTCCACTCAAACCCACTCAAAATTCCCTTAATTTCCCACTTGGAAAATCCAAAGGTTTTTTCTTTAATAAATAAATAAAACATTTTTATTTCTTTATTTATATTTGTTAATTCCATTAACAAACATTTGCATGCAGCACCTCGAACCATTTGTTAATTCTATTAACAACCGTTCGACGAAAACCCCTTGAACTATTTCAATTTTTCCCCGAAACAATTCCGGAGCTGCCCAAAATATCTTACGGTATTCCGTATCCTCTCTAAACGCTTCATCGAACCTTTAAGTGTGTCTCCCTACGGTTCGTGAATATTATAGACATGATCGAGACTCCTCTTCGATCAATAATCAACAGCGGGTCTGGAAAACCGAGATGACTCCTTATATTCAACGATGACTCTCGTGATCGTGTGAACCTTTCAACGTCGTAACGATTTCCCTTTGTCTCGCGATATATTACTTGTCCGAGATCCGATCATCGGTATCCACTATACTTTGTTCGATCTCGTTATCCGACAAGTACTTTTTTCTCGTTCCCGTGATATAACATCCTAGTGATCAAATCACTTGCTTGCAAGCGGTGTTGATATGATATCACCGAGAGGGCCCTGAGTATATCTATCCGTCATAAATTGGATGGACAAATCCCATTCTCGATCCATGAGCTTCAACCAATACTTTTCCGAATATCCAATGCACCTTTATAGTCACCCTTTTACGGTGTGATGTTTGATGTCATCAAAGTATTCTTTCGGTATTAGTTATTAACATGATCTCATGGTCTAAGGAATAATGTTACTCCGAATGTAAGACATAACAACAAAACTAAATGACTTGATCGTATTGTTATACTTAGTTTAGGGTTTAAGTTCATCATGTCATTCTCCTAATGACATGACCCCGTTATCAACAACATCCAATGTTCATGATCAGGAAACCTTGATCATTTGTTTAATCAACGGGCTAGTTAAAAGAGAGGCTTCACTAGGAACGTTGGTTTGTTTATTAATCACACATGTATCAACGTTTCCGGTTAATACAATTCTAGCATGAGAAATAAACATCTATCATAAACAAGGAATAACATAATAAACAGTTTATTATTGCCTCTCGGGCATATTCCCTTCACATGGCCTCCTCCTCGACAGCACCTGCTGTGGTGTCCATTGGATCTCCTCCCTCCACCAAGTTGAACCGGGAAAACTTTATGTATTGGCAAACCCAGGCACTGCCTACTCTCCGAGGTGCAAGAGTTATGGGATTTCTTGATGGTTCTGAAATTTGTCCACCCGAGTTCATTGAGGCTGAGGATGAAAATCACAAAAAGGTTTATGTGCCGAATCCGGCCTATGATGTTTGGATTACTAAGGATCAACTTGTTGTTAGTTTTCTCATTAACTCTCTTGCAGAAGATGTGCTACCTCATGTGTTTGGACTTTCCACTGCTGCTGCGGTATGGCATGCTCTCACGGATCTCTATTCGTCTCAGTCCAAGTCTCGTGTCTCTACTATTCGTGGTGCTCTCACGAATACAAAGAAAGGTGATATGACAGCACAAGAATACATCACCAAGATGAAGGGCTTTGCATCTCAACTTGCTGCTGCAGGGAAACCAGTGGATGATGATGAACTCAAAGACTACATATGAATGGTCTTGATGGTTTGTTCAACAATTTAGTTGCTGCTATTAATGTTGTTCCCTCCACCTCTCTTAGTGATATGTGTTCTCAGCTCTTATCGTGTGAGACACGTGGCCATATGTTACAGAACTCTGGACAGGCTTCTGGTGGTTCTTTTATGTCCTCAGTTAATGTGGCTGCACGGCACCAAAACTCCTTTGGGTCTCGTCCACCACCGCCGCCGCAACAACCCACACACTATACCCACCCGACACCCACCTATGCTTCACCGCCACAGCCCCTATACACCCACCCGACACCCACCTATGCTGCACCGCCACAGCCACCATACACCCACCCGACACACCCATATGCTCCACCGCAGCCTACATATGCACCACACCCCTATACACTACCCTACACCCCACATCCGTACCAAGCCCCATATGCCCCATATCAACCAATGCCACCACCATACCCACATGCCTATCCTATGCAGCCTCCACCATACCGCCCACCTCCTCGCCCTCAACAGCCCAACCCGCCAGCACGTCCTGATCAGCAGCGTCCTCAGCAGCGCAGGCAGAAGGGGGGCAAGAAGGATCGTGTAGCATCACCGTTGCAGGATGGTGTCTATTGCCAGATTTGCAAGAAGGAGGGGCATTCTGCAGGAGATTGTTGGTGGCGCTATGGTGATGATGATGATGATACACCGCCACAGCCACCTAAGGAGTCCAAAAGTGCCTATGGAGTAGACACTAATTGGTATGTTGATACAGGAGCCACAAATCATGTTACTGGACAACTTAATAAGCTCAATATCCAGGAGAATTATCAGGGACGTGATCAAGTCCACACTGCTGGTGGACAAGGTATGAACATTGCACATATTGGTCATTCTGTTTTGCACACCCCTAGTAGTTCTATACAACTTCGTAATGTTTTACATGTTCCTGAAGCATCCAAAACCTTACTTTCTGCTCATCATATTACACTAGACAATAATGCCTTCATGGAGATTCACCCATTCTTTTTCTTGATAAAGGATCAGGTCACGAAGGAAATCATATTTAGAGGTCCATGTCATGGTGGCTTGTACCCTCTTGTTCCTGTCTCGGAGTCATCTAAGCATGCCCTCGCCACCGTCAAACCTTCATCCTCTACATGGCATCGTCGTCTAGGCCACCCTTCATCCTTTATCGTTCAACAAATTCTTAGGAAGAATAAACTTTTATATTCCCCAGAAATAAATCCTTACATATGTGATCCATGTCAACAGGCTAAGAGTCATCAGCTCCCCTATCCTGTCTCCACTAGTGTTTCCACAGTTCCATTGGAACAAATATTTTCTGATGTATGGGGGCCAGCTCCTCTTTCTGTAGGTAAACATGCATATTATGTAAGTTTTATCGATGATTTCAGTAAATTTACATGGATATATTTGCTTAAGAAACGCTCTGAAGTTTTCCAGGTGTTTCTTGATTTTCAACAATATGGTGAACGTCCGTTTGGTAGGAAAATTCTCACCATGCAAACTGACTGGGGTGGTGAATATGAGAAATTAAATAGTTTCTTTCAACGTGTTGGTATTGTTCATCATGTTTCATGTCCTCATGCTCATCAGCAAAATGGTTCAGCTGAGCGCAAACATTGCCATATTGTTGAGGTAGGACTTGCATTACTTGCCAATGCTTCCATGCCACTAAAATTCTGGGATGATGCTTTCATTACAGCCACTTTTCTCATTAATATGCTTCCTTCTAAGGTTCTCAACTTTGACACACCTACTGAACGACTCCTTCAAATCAAACCAAATTATGAACCTCTTCGTATTTTTGGTTGTGCCTGTTGGCCTAATTTGTGTCCTTACAACAAACACAAACTTTCTTTTCGTTCCAAGAAGTGTGTGCTTCTTGGTTATAGTCCTCGTCATAAAGGAGTCAAATGTCTAGACATTGATACGGGACGTGTTTATGTTTCCAGAGATGTTGTTTTCGATGAAAACATTTTCCCTTTTGCTTCACTGAATCCCAATGCAGGCCGACGTCTTCGAGAAGAAATTCTCCTTCTTCCATTAGATGACTCACCTTCGGAATCTACTAATAGGGGTGTGCACTCTAATGGCCCTTATTTGCATGTTTTTCCATCTGCTCATACTCCACAGGTCACTGCCCCTGAGCCTCCTATGGATTCGCATCAAGAAACGGAGGAAATTTGTGAAGAAAATGGTGAAAATCACACATATGATAGGCATCCACAAGAGGACAACCGACCAGGTGCTGCTAGTGCTGATCCCGAGACAGATTCTCTGGAAAAATCCGTCTCGGATCCCGTCCAGCACAGCCCTGCCAGCCCCTGCGATGTCTCCACTGCTCCGCACCAACCGCATGGCGCCACGTCGCCGAGCTCCTCGCAGTATGCACCGAGCTGGTCCCCTCCACCTGCGCCCACGCGCGGGATGCCGTCATCGGGTCCTGCGCTGCTGCAAACTCCCATGCAGCAACCGACAAGCCCGTCGCTGTCGGCCCCTGGCTCTCTGTCCTCTGCTGCGCCCCAACTGGAGCTTGCCACGTCGCGCTCGTCCCATCCCTTGGACGGAAAAACGCCCGGTGCGCAGCCTGCTGTCACCAATCCCGGAGAGGATTTGGCTGACAGTGTACATCCGTCAGGATCTTCTGCGCCTAATGCTACTGCATCACTTTTTGCTGCTGGAATTCAAACACGCCTACAAAAAGGTATTCGCAAACCGAAAAAATTTACGGATGGAACTATTCGCTATGCTTTTCTCACGTCTACAGGAGAACCCAAAAATCTTCCCGAGGCTCTGAAACATACTGATTGGAAGCTTGCTATGCAAACTGAGTATGATGCTCTTATTGCTAATCACACATGGCATCTTGTTCCCCCTAGAAAGCACCAAAATATCATTGACTGTAAATGGGTATATCGAATCAAGAAGAATGCTGATGGTACAATTGACAGGTATAAAGCACGGCTTGTTGCTAAAGGATTTAAACAACGGTATGGTATAGATTATGAAGATACTTTCAGTCCTGTTGTCAAAATTGCTACTATCATACTTGTACTTTCTATTTCTGTTTCTCGAGGATGGAGTTTAAGGCAGCTAGATGTCAAGAATGCGTTTCTTCATGGCGTTCTGGAAGAGGAAGTGTATATGAAACAACCACCTGGTTTTGAGTCTTCCGCTAACCCAGATTATGTTTGCAAACTTGATAAAGCTCTGTATGGATTAAAGCAGGCTCCACGAGCATGGTACTCCAGGCTCAGTAATAAACTCCAAACACTTGGTTTTCAACCTTCCAAGGCAGACACCTCATTATTTCTTTATGATCAGTCAGGTATCACCATATACATTCTTATCTATGTTGATGACATCATTGTAACAAGCTCTTCTGATCAAGCAACTCAAGTTCTTCTTCATCACTTGGGATCTGAGTTTGCTCTCAAGGACTTAGGGGATCTTCACTATTTTCTTGGTATGGAAGTTCATAAACAAGCTGATGGGTTGCTCTTAAATTAAGAAAAATATGCAAATGATTTACTAGCCAAAGTGGGTATGACATCCTGTACACCGTGTCCAACTCCTCTTTCCACAACCGAGTCATTGGCTCTCACATCCGGCACTCCACTTGGTCCTGATGATATCTCTCATTACAGAAGTATTGTTGGAGGTCTTCAATATCTTACTATGACACGTCCTGATCTTTCGTTTTCAGTTAATAAGGTATGTCAATATCTTCATGCTCCCACTATCACTCATTGGTAGCTGTAAAAAGGATCCTCGGATACATCCATGGTACTCGCACGATTTGACTCACTTTTCAGAAGTCTTCCTCGACACTTCTTAGTGCATTTTCTGATGCAGACTGGGCAGGTGATTTGGATGATCGACGTTCTACAGGTGGCTTTGCTATATTTTTTGGTCCTAACCTTATTTCTTGGAGTGCTAGAAAACAACCTACAGTGTCTCGTTCCAGCACCGAGGCAGAATACAAGGCTCTTGCAAATGCTACTGCTGAACTCATTTGGGTAGAGGCTCTGGTTTCTGAACTTGGAGTTATTCTTAAGGAAAAACCATGTTTATGGTGTGATAATCTTGGTGCCACCTATCTATCTGCCAACCCAGTGTTTCATGCCCGCACCAAGCACATTGAAATTGATTTCTTTTCTGTCAGAGAACGTGTTGCTAGCAAGCAACTGGATATCAGGTTTATTTCTAGCAATTATCAGATAGCTGATGGGTTCACTAAAACCTTGTGCCAAAAGAAACTAGATGAGTTTAAGCGTAATCTAAACCTTTCCAAGGTCTAGATTAGGGGGGATATTAGAGTTGTATACCGGTACTGTATACGATATGGTGTAGTACACCAATCGTATACATACCATCCCTGTACTGCCACGTGAGGGGTTTTTCCTCACCCTTATTAACACGCAACCGGTGTCCCGAGAGGGTCACGCCGTTCCACCTACGAGTTTAACAAATTAATGGCTAGCTCTTTGTCTCCCTCCATTGATGTGATAGCTTCCATTCCAGTAGCGTCCGCGAGGATCCCCGAGAGGGCTGTCAGAGTTAACAGTGCCCAATTAAGCCAGCTTCCCATCCCAGCATGCGTTCGTGTCGCGTCAAGTTGCTTCTCACGCGCGCGTGCACCGCTGTACGCATGCGTTCATTCGGTCGATATCGAGACACCCGCCGACAAGGCCGGTACACTGTACCCCCGTCACACTAAACCACTGCTCCGGCGCCACTGGATCGGAGCTCCCTGCTCCCAGATGCTGCCGCGGCACTCATCATTTGGTTCCTTCCCGCGCGCGCGCGCGTGGCCATGTTAGAAGAGAATAGCCTTATGTCGCTCCCGCCATGGAGGGTACTAGCACGTACTGCAATCTGCATGGATCGCCCCGCTGGCTTAAACGGGCGTCTCAGCCAGCAGTGCGGATTGCGGAATCGCACGGGCTGATTATAGGTGTCGACCGATCGTCGCCTTAAAAAGAGTCTGTAAATTGTAGCGCAACGGCAGCTACAGCCGGTGCCAACTATTGTCGAACATGAAGGCTAGTAACAAATATGGACAGGCAAGAGCATCCCTAGCATAACTCTTATCCCGCGAATCTTTACAACCGGGATAGGAGTCGATTTTCCGCGATAGTTTCGAGCAAATACGCGTTGCGCATGACAGAAGTCACATCCAGAAACTGTAAAATGAAAACTAAAACTTTCGCGGGAGAATGCAACCCTAAATTACGGCAAGTTCATCATCGATTATACGAATATTGCTAAAGTAAATAGCTAAACTGACGCCATCCTTCCTATCTATGTCAAAAACTTGGGCTCACCGATTCTTTACCGGAGCCCTACCGGAGCGGCTGCGCCATTGACGACAACGATCTTCTAGTCCTCGGGGTCGAGATTGACGTAAACCGTGTCCTACTTCTTCTACTCGGTGGCCCACTCCTCCGCCTTCTCCTGCTGCTGCACCGAGGCCGCGATGCCCTGCTTGAGGAGGACGTCGTTGCGGATGTCGTCGAGGTGGTGCCGCTTCTCCATGTCGCGCTCCTCCCACTTGCTGCGCTGGCGGATTTCCCATCGGCGGCGAGAAATGTGGCACGGATTGGGTTGGGGTGGCGGCGGCGATCTAGGTCACGGATCGTGACCTTTTATCCGCGACGGAAACCGCTATAAAAAAGGAGACGGCCACGTCGATTTGGCGAGCCCTGTAAACGGGATACGGAGCGGCCCGTCGGATAAGATCTCTGTTCTAGCAATAAAAACTGTCCCGAACCGTAAACCCGCCGAAAAAATAAGAATCGGGCGGGAATAAAGAGGCTAGAGATGGTCTAACTTGTATCACCACCCATGTTGTGTTGATCAGATCTCTTCTTCTTACTACGTTCAGATAAATAAAGTCCGGCCGATCGAGCTTCGGGCTGGCCCATGCGCCAACTGCTTTCTCGTAACTCGTAGACGTAGACAAGTTGCCACGGTGGGGTGTCATCGTCTGGGGTGTACACTCCTCGCACAGTGTCCAGATCTGTACAGTAGCGACGTGAGCGGTGTCGTCCTGCTCGCTTCACCCCCTCCCTCGCAGCGCGCGATCGGGAGAGCACGCACGTACAAGGCGCGCGATTTTCAAATGTGCTTTTCAAAATCGTACGGGCGGATCACGTTAAGTAGTGCACTTGTGTACCTGACGAACTGAGTTAAGCTGAGCTAGTACTACCACAAAATTCGCTGAGAGCGATCTCTGGTACTACTACTACTGGTCCTGCCTCTACGCCTCGTAACCCATAATTAAAAAAATTAAAACTATCCCTGCTAGCAAACGTTCAAAAATCTCGCCCGTCGCGGGCAGAGCAGGCCTCACGTGTCCCGAACTTTGATGATCAGAACCCACTCTCTGTCGGTCCCGTGCTGCTGAGCCATACACGCCCCTCCGTCCGTCGGACCACAGTGATTCACTGCCCTGCCGGGTCCACCACGCATCGCGGCAGCGGTGTCAGTGACCGAAGCGAGATCATCACCTCGTGTGCGTCTGCACGCCACTCACCGTTGTTTTTCCTTCGAGTGGCATTCATTCCCTCGCTGCGCGCGCACGACCTCCGATCGGGAAAACAAAACAAAAACAAAAGGTGTTTCCCATACTACCCCTGCTTATCCAATGTTCCTTGTTAGAGCATCTCCAGCTGCACCCAAATCGACCAAAAAAGTCCATTGGGGTGTCGGACATAAAATTGCGCCACAGCGGCACCCTCAATCATGGGCCTACACAACTTTTTGGTCCGACACCACAAATAGGCCTTCAACCTTCGGTGCGGACTGCGTGCTGCCCGCCATGTAATATAAGTCCATGCGGCCAAATCCAGTATCTCGCCGTCACCTCTCTTGACCGTTCCCACACCCAACCAGACGAGCGCCCTCCTCCCAGAGCCATGGCGAACTACCACAACTTGACTTCCAGCAGGCGCGTCAGTTCTAGCGGTACGGTCTTCTCCTGCCGCCGGACGTTCTCCTGCCCAAGAAATGGGCGGTCAGTACGGATGGTCTCGACGTGGCGGCTGTCCCCCAGACACCCGAGGCGTATAACATTGTCGTCCTCGGGCGGCGTGACGAGATGACGGAGCGGGAGCGGCGACTCTTGGAGAAATCCATCCACAACTGGAACGGCTGGATGGAGCATTTCCGGCGTGAGCTTCAGACCCTTGTCGACGCCTACGACCCCCTGATGCAGACGTGGTCACATGCTTGTTGGGAAACCCCAAGATGAAGGTATGATGTAGTCCATCGGAAATTTTTCACCAATTAAGGAATCAGGGTTATCAATTCAGTAGGATTTCGTAGTCTTGGAGAAGGTTACTTGTTGTCTGGCGCGTCGACAAACGTGTACCTGCACACAACACACAAACTCTCTCTTATCCCCAACATTCGAGAAGGTTGTCAATCTTTCAGTCTTACTGAAAATAGAGAATTAAACGTATAGGGTATTGAAAAGTAATAAATTAAAAACAGATCCGCAATGAAACAATTATGAAAGTGCTTGAAAGAAGATTGCACTTGTAAGGAAAATAGGACCGGGGACCATAGGTTCACTTATCTCCAAAGAAAACAAACATGCTGGGTGAACAAATTACAATTGGGCAATTGAGAAATCATGAACGTATAACAATACTATTATGATGAGATATAGTTCACAGTTTCTAACATTGTGGGCATTACGTTAACGCATATGGACCGCTATCCAGCATGCATCCATATCTAAAAGTCCACCTTAAGAAACATATCCAGCAAATCTCTCTGGTATTAAGTTGCAGCAACGAAGTGATTGCTTTGTGTGCAACAGACAAATGAATTAAGAACAATACGTAATCTAAGTAGTGGTCCTTGTCTGTAGACAAAAGCACCGTTGTTTTCTCCCTAGTAGCAACAACACATCTCCCATCTGTCACGTTTCTGTCACTCGGGAACAGATGTAAGAGAGGCATGAACCCACTGTCTAGCATATAAACTCTCTCTTGAAGGTGAAAACAACTACGTTACCAAGATAATCATAAACACCGGAGAGAATTGCAAGACAAGATTAAAACTCTCGACAAATATAAGTGAACCATCTCAGATTAACATGAACAAAATAATTATAATATCATGGTTCATCGGATCCTAGCAAACACAACATGCACAATTACATAACGGTGGTCTCGATCATGTGAGGCAGCTTACGAGTCTCTAAACATGGAGACATGGGGGAGAGAACAATCATCTAGCTACTTCTATGGATCCATAGTCCCGAGATGAACTACTCACACATTTGTCCGGTGGCGATCATTTAGAGGGATCCGATGACAATTCCCCTTTCGTGCAGGGTGCCAGAACAGGGCTGCAAAAGCTCTAAATTGGACTTTCGAGGTGACAGTGCCTCTATATATGTTTCATGAAAAATAACAACGTCCCCGATGTTTTCAGGGTGAAAGGACACGGATGTCGCCTAGAGGAGGGTGAATAGGCGTTTAAAAATAATTAAGGTTAAGGCTTGAATAAATGCGGAATAAAAACTAGCGTTTAATTTATCAAGCCAAAACCTAAACAAACTAGGTTCACCTATGTGCACCAACAACTTATGCTAAACAATTCAAGCAACTATGTGATAGCAAGATATGTTACTTCAAGCTCGATGGCTATCACAAAGTAAATTGCATAAGTAAAGAGGCCGGGTATAGAAATAACCGAGAGACGAGGAGACGATGATTTATCCCGAAGTTCACTTCCCAATGGAACCTAATCTCCGTTGGAGAGGTGTGGAGTCACAATGACTCCAAGCGCCCAATGTCTCACCTTATTATCCTTGTGCCTCCAACAATGCGGAGTGCCAGGATCCACTATGGGACTTTTGAGGGCGGTCACCGATCCCGTACAAGGTTGGGGCAATCTCCACAACTCAATTGGAGGCTCCCAACAATATCCCGCGAGCCACCAAAACTCCGAGATAGCAACAAGGTCTCGAGCCACCAAAACTCCGGGAAAACAAGGTCCGGAGCTACCAAAACTCCGAGACAATAACAACCGTCTAGGGCACTCCAAGTACCCAAGAGGACAAGCTCAAGGGCACTCCAAGAATCCAAGAGTAACAAGCTTCTCAACCTTTCACTCGAACGAATCCTCGTAGAGAACTCAAACCGATGCAACCTATGTAATGGCAAGAACACAAGAAGTGTTCAAATCCTTCACTCTCAAATCCCACCAAAGCTACAAATGCTATGGGCAGAGAAGAGAGGAAGAACAAGGAAGACCTCAACAAATGAATCCACAAGATCTAGATCCAAAGACTTTCCCCTGACTAAGAGGGGAGATGGATTGGTGGAATAGTAGATCTAGATCTCCTCTCGCTTTTCCCACTAGTTGGAGGCAAGAATCATGGAGGAATAGAGATTGAAAGCTCCAAAAGGTCAACAATGGTGGGGGAAACTTGCCTAAAAGGTAGGGAACCATTGGGGAAGAAGACCCCTTTTATATGCCCCCAAAATCAGCCCGTTGGGGGCATTCTGCGCGTCCCCGGCCTCCCAGGCCAGCTACCTAACAGAACAGCCCGGCCTAGAGAGCCTCATCCCGGCCTAAGGCCGGCCTCCGAGTTTCCAAAAAATCTCCTTCACTAAAAACGGGATTTCTTTTGCATCTGAACTCCGTTTTCGATGATCTTGGGCTCGTTGAAATTGCAAGAACAAGCACTACAAGATTATGCAAAGAAACATCATAGTCCATCATTGGAGGATAAAACCAAATGATGAAAGGTTTGACCTCTCTATATAGGAACAATCGGTAAAATCTCCAATATCAAATACGCAATAAGTTTTTCATGCGAAACCCGTTTTTGATGAACTTGAGCTTGTATTGAAGCACATGATAAGATCTAAAACCACACATGGAGAAAACACAAATAAGAACCAAGAAATATTATGCCAAGTATGCAAAGGTTTGAACTCTCTCCGAGTGATGCGATCAAGTTGCTAATATGAGAGCCCCTCTTGATAGTACGGTTATCTATCCTATAACCCGGTCTCCCTGCTAATGCTATGAGACTGGTAAAATAGAAAACCTATCAAGATCATACCTTTGCCTTGAGCATTCCACTTGAGCTAGATGATGAAGATCTTGACCTCCTCAAGATGGAACGCGTTTCTTGATTTCGCTTTGCTCGGTGAAGACACAAAGATTGCTCCCCCATATGCCACTCTAGGTGACGAGGGGATGAATCCTGGACCTATCGGGTGAGGCTACCCGGTCCAAGGCCCAAGACCTATGCCCGAAGGGAGATGTCATGGACAGTTCTAGAAGGCCCAATCAAGGCCCACCCGCAAGGCCTTGATGGTCACGAAAGGAAACTTGTAACCGTCTTAAGGTTAGGGTTTGTATCCCCCCGGGGTACGGTTTGAGACCTAGCCACCTATATAAGTCCAGGAGAAACATCGGGAGGGGGACCAAGCCATATCACACCACCAAAGCCTTGAGATTGAGATCTGACTCTCGACTTGAGCACCCCCATTGTAACTGATCTATTGCTAATACATATCGATAGAAGCAGGAGTAAGGGTTTTACCTCTACGAGGGCCCCGAACCTGGGTAAATCGTGCCCCCCTGTTTGCCGACGATTGTCACCAGCGCCTACACGTTCTCCTAATCGAAACCCTATCGGTTCACCCAAGGGACTTGTTGAGATGCATATTCGACAATTGGCGCCGTCTGTGGGAACGGCGGGCGCTGGATCCACGACATCTTCGACCTCATTATCGCCAACCTTTAGCTGGAGCCCCGGAGCTTCGACTTCAGCAGATCCGATCCGCTTCGGGTCAATCATCGTCGCGCCCCACTCGCCGGAATCGCGCCCGGCGTTCAGCGGATTGGAGAAAAGCGTCACCCTGACGTTCGGGAGCTTCCGCTTCCATGCCAACAAAGCAAGAATCCTGCACTTCCCCAAGCAAACCGATCTCGAAGGATCTGACTCCGAGTCGATCTCGAGCCCGGAAACTCTCGACTTGCTGCCCAATAATGCTGAATTCGACCTAGCAACCAACGGCGGATCCGTACGCCCCAACACTCGCTACTTCCACACCATCGCTTCAGAGGAGCCTTCTCGGGTGGAAGAAACTCGTCGATCCACGCCTACGTCGCGCGGCTCTCTCCAAAACACGCTCGGTAGGAAACAATCCCCCAAACAAGAGATACGTCTCGAAGACTGCGGCTCTGGACGGCGGTTCTCTCAGCGGGATCAGCAGAACACTCGAAACCTCCCTCATGCACGTCGATGACGACGGTAACGTACAACCGACGACCCCCGCCGCCGCAGTCCTGGCTGCAGCCACCTACCTACAGGCGAACCAGCCAGGGGAGAACGATCCCCGCGTGGAGCAATAGAGGCAAGTCCATAAGGGGCTGGGCATGGCAGCCGCGAGACTCGCAGCCCAAAACCGCAAGAACACGACTGCACGGGAGGCTGAGAAAACCCCTCGGAAAGACAAAGAAACACACTGCGGACGCGGGAGTACATCGCCCAGAAGGGATAGGTCACCTTGTCGCGCCCGAGGAAAAGAAGCCCGGCGACACGGCGACAGCTCGAGTAGCAGCGACGAGAGCCCGAGGGATCGGGATCGCAGTCCACGGCATCATAGCAGCCGCTCGCGACACCGCAGAAAGGAGCCGCGGAAGGAGGTCGATCGCGACCAGCCTGGGTACAACGCGCGATCAGACATCGTGCAGAACAAAATCAACAAAGCCCGAGCGGCCAGGAACCGCGCACGTTCCCCATCCACCTCCTCTGACGAAGAGGCCTGTGGCGCATTGTGCTTCACTCGCGAAATCCGCGAGGCACCAATACCTAGGAGATTTAAGCTTACTATGGAAGTGCCAAAATATGACGGTTCGCTGGAGCCCAAATCCTGGCTGTCGGATTACCTCACGGCAGTAAAATGCCAGCGTGGGAACAAGACCACGGCAATGCAGTACCTCAACTTGCATCTTGTAGGCGCTGCACGTAGCTGGCTCGAAGGAAGAACGAGGGCGTGCTACGGATCGTGGGACGATCTAACCTTCGACTTCCGCAAGAACTTCCAAGCAACATACAAAAGACCCGCGTCAATCGAGGAGTTGTGGGCTTGCAAGCAGAAGAGTGGCGAGTCTACTCGCGAGTACATCCAGCGATGGACCACGCTCAAAAACACGGAGGGAAACATATTGGAGGAGGTATCAGTTGAAGCTTTCACCAAAGGAGCTCGACGAACCGCCTTCAGAGAAGAACTGGGGCGTGCCGCACCCAAAACCATCGGAGAGCTGATGGCTATAGCCGACAAATGGGCCAACGGCAAAGACTCGGCGCGCAATGAAAAGTCATCTTCGCCAGCACCTGAGGACGACCGTCATGGTCGAAAGAAAAGGAGAAGGCATTACGACCACGATGACCGAGAAGAACTGGTGGCGGCAGAATTCACGAGAAATCGCGACAGCGGGCATCGTGGAAATCGCGAATGGAAGCCAAAGCCAGAGGATAAAACTCCCGAGGAGGACCTTGACGGTTATTGCATGCTACATCTATTTACAGATAAGCGCACATGCAAGACTAAGGAAACACACCTCCTCAAGGATTGCCGAAAGTTCCTCGACATCCACGAGGCCTTCTCGAAGAAAAACAGAGATGCGGTCAATCAGGGCTACCCACAGCTCCCAGGAGGAGGACATCAGGGATTCCAACCGCCACAACCCCTACCTCCACCAGGACACCAAAACGCGGTGTTGGCCGCGCTCCCAGCGCCACCCGCCGCAAACCAAGGGGACAATGGGTACCCAATACCAGCAGGACTCCTTAGAATGATACAGAAAGTTTGCCCGTCCTGCAGGGCCCAGAAAACAAATACACGCCAAGTAGTCATGGCAGTCTAAGCTCCACCGTCCAAACCCGAGTACCTGAAGATGGCTGACCACCCGATAACTTTCTCCAAAGAGGATCACCCTCCGCGAGTTTATCGGCCAGGACACGCCGCGCTCCTCATCCAGGCGCAAATAGGCAACTACGAACTCGTCCGAGTATTCATGGACGGAGGCAGCGGGATCAACATCATTTACGCGGACACACTCCGTAGGATGAACAAGAACCTGGACGGACTCGCAGAATCAGAGACATCCTTCCACGGGTAGTACCAGGAAAAGAAGTCCAACCACTCGGAACAATCAATTTGGAGGTGGTGCTCGGTAACCGAAGAAACTACAAACGGGAATTCCTCGACTTCGAAGTAGTTGACGGGCCCTCATAGTACCACGCTATTCTCGGCCGAATAGCGTTCACAAGATTCATGGCAATACCTCACTATGCCTACTTGAAGCTCAAACTTCCTGGAGAATACGGCCCCATCACCATAGATGGCGACTTCCAAAAAATCTGACAAGTGCGACATCGAGTTCAACGAGATCGAGAAATCTTTCGGGATGCAGGAGGAACTGGAAGAACTGGCAAAGACCACGGAAAAGAATGCCTCCAGAATGCTCAGAAGTTCAATGCAAACAGCGACACTCGAAAGCATCAAATGCACCCGACGGAGCCTGCAAAGACGGCGATGGTGTCCACCACCCTCTCACCCGCATAGGAAGGCGCGCTCGTCGAGCTCCTCTGTGAGTACTGGGAAATCTTCGCCTGGAAGTCGTCAGATATGCCAGGGATACCCAGGGGGTTCGCCGAGCACTCACTCGAAGTTTTCAAAGACGCCAAACCTATCAAGCAAACAACTCGACGGTTTTTAGAGCTAAAGCAAAAGGCACTCGAAGAAGAAGTGAACAGACTGCTCGCCGCAAAATTCATCCGAGAGTTAAAGATATCCACCTGGTTAGCAAACCCGGTGCTGGTCCCGAAGAAAAACACTGACATCTTCGCGTGTGCATCGACTACACGTCGTTGAACAAACACTTCCCCCAGGATAACTTCCCCTTACCACGGATCGACCAGATCGTGGACTCTACAGCAGGCTGCCAGCGCCTCTCCTTCTTGGACGCCTACTCGGGCTATAATCAGATCAGGATGAAAAAGGAGGACGAGGAGAAGAGAACGTTTATCACACCTCACGGTGTCTACAGCTACACGATGATGCCCTTCGGGCTAAAAAACGCAGGCGCAACATATCAGCGCTGCATGCAAAAATGCCTCGCCAAGCTCACAGGCAAGAACGTACAAGTGTGGGTTGACGATATCGTCATAAAAACTCGAGTGGCGGACACATTCCTCGAGGATATCAGGGATACATTCGACGCCCTCAACGCGTACAGGATCAAGCTTAACCCGACAAAATGTGTCTTTGGTGTCCGCGCGGGACAACTTCTCGGGTATCTGGTGTCCGCTTGAGGAATCGAAGCCAACCCAGAGAAAATTCAAGCAATCTTGACGATGAAGGAGCCAACCAATCTTCGCGGCGTACAGCAGCTCGCAGGACGGCTAGCCGATCTAAGCAGATTCATCGCGAGATTAGGCGAGCAAGCATTGCCCTTCTACAAGTTGCTGAAGAAGACGGACAAGTTCGAGTGGACACCCGAAGCAAAAAAGGCATTCGCAGACCTAAAGCGAGCACTACAGAGTCGGCGTGTTTTGGCAACGCCACAAGAACGGGAGCCACTGTACTTATACCTAGCCGCAACAAACCAAGTCATCAGCACAGTGATCGTGGTTGAGCGGTCGGAGGATGGCAAGGCGTATGGAGTTCAACGGCCAATTTATTACATCAGCGAGGTGCTCTCGCCGTCCAAACAGCGATACCCCCACTACCAGAAGATCGCATACGGGGTCGTACTCACAGCCCGAAAGGCCAAGCATTAATTCCAGGAACATATCGTCACGGTGCTAAACGACGCATCACTCGGTACTATCATGAACAACCCTATGGCATCCGGAAGAATTGCGAAGTGGAGCATCGAGCTAGGCGCCTGGGACATCATATACGCAGGAAGCAACTCTGTAAAATCCCAGGTCGTCGCAGAATTCCTGAGCGAGTGGAAGGAGCTGCAGATGCTAGGACCTCCATAGTACACGAGCAACTGGATCATGTACTTCGACGGGTCGAAACGGAACGAAGGAGCCGGGGCCGGAGTTATTCTCATCTCCCCCAGGGGAGACAAGCTGCAGTATGTTTTGCGATTGGACTTCCCACCCGAGGACCCAACATCCAACAACGACGCATAATACGAAGCCCTCCTTCACGACATGAAAATGGCGATCGCTTGCGGAGCCACCCGATTGATGATATATGGAGATTCCAACCTCATCGTAAAGCAGACGATGAAGGACTGTGATGCCATCACAAATAACACGATCGCCTACCGCGACATGTACAACCTACTCGAAGGAAGCTTCAAAGGGTGCGAACTGAAACACATTGCACGATCCAGCAATGAGGAAGCGGACAGGCTAGCAAACATGGGGTCCATAAACACACCCATACCACCAGGAATCTACTTCGAAAGGATGATCAAGCGTTCAGTCAAGGTCAAGAAGCTAGCGGGAACACCCGCAGTAGCAGAGACAACAGCCAGCCCGCAAATTGCCATGATCGAGCTCATCCACAACATTTCAAGGCAAGTTTTCCTGGTCGAGCCAGTCTGGACGCAGAAATACCTCGACTACTTGTCAAACAAATAGCTCCCAGCAGACATTTGCGATGCTCGGCAAATCGTACGGTGCAGCAAATCCTTCCTGGTGATCAACGACGAGCTATACAAGCAAAGCATATCAGGGATATTGCAGAGATGCATAGCACCTGAAGATGGCAAGGAGTTGCTCCGGGATATCCACCAAGGAGACTGCGGCCACCACGCCAGCTGGAGAGCAATCGTGGGTAAAGCATTCAGGACAGGATTTTATTGGCTCACAGCAGCTAGAGACTGCAAAGACCTCGTCGACCGATGCAATGCCTGCCAGAGGTTCGCACCCAAACTGCACGCCCCTGCCACGGAACTACACATGATCCCAATCACATGGCCCTTTGGGCAATGGGGGCTAGACATGGTAGGACCATTACGGAAGTCGACACCCGGAGGATATACGCATCTACTCGTAGCAGTTGACAAATTCACAAAGTGGATAGAGGCTATGCCAGTCACCTCCGCGCACGCCTAGTGCGCCGTGAAATTCCTCGACTCCATCGTGTGCAGATTTGGCATACCACACAACATCATCACCGACAACGGCAGCAACTTCACGGCCAAGGAAACACAGGAATTCTGCGAGAAAAAGGGAATCACCCTCAGTTTCGCCTCGGTAGCTCACCCGCAAACTAACGGTCAAGTCGAGCGATCTAACGGATTAGTCTCAGCTGGACTAAACAAGCGGCTACTCGATCACTTGAACCCAGGAGCAGGACATTGGGCCGAGGAATTACCATCGGTACTGTGGAGCCTCCACACAACGCCAAATTGGTCAACAAACTATACACCATTCTTCATGGTCTACGGAGCCGAGGCCATCCTGCTCGAGGACGTCAAATTTAGTGCTCCCCGCGTTGTCGCATACAGCGAAGAAACCTCAAACAGGGCACTCGCAGAAGACGTAGACGCACTCGAAAAAATTCGAGACATCGCACTCGCCAGATCCGCGGTATAGCAGCAATCACTGCGCAACTACCACAGTCGTCGTATACGCCACATATCTTTCGTGGTAGGAGACCTGGTGCTGCAGCTCAAGCAAAAGGAAGGACACAAGCTCGAGCCACCATGGGAAGGACCCTTCATCATACACGAAGTTATACCAGGAGGCGCTTACCGATTTAAGAACCCGGAGACCGGTGGCATCTACTCCAACCTGTGGAACGTTGCGCATCTCCGCAAGTTCTACCCGTAGGATTATCCTATCGCAAGAAATAAGGCTGTACCAGCCATTCTGTAGCTCGATCAAATATATGGCTTCTCAGCCATATCAATAAAACACATGGTTCTTCAACCATAGCCATTCGCATCTCCTATTTTACATGCTAAAACAACAAGTATACACCCCCAAACACACGGGGGCTACGCCTAACTAGCATAAAATTCAAATTTTCAAATACAAGGTTCACACCTTATAAACACCTTAAAACATACCGAGTAAGCCATATAGGGTTATAGGATATCTACATCCTACGATTACATCTGATGGTGAGCAGTGCTCTCCGCCAGCATTTGATCAATCTCCTCGGAAGTTAGTCGAACAATCCGCTCCGCGGCAGACTGGACGACCGCATAATGAGGAGAAAAATCAACTGGAGAGTCGGGAAGCCGCGCCACCGAGTTAAAATTGATCTCAGGATGCCACACGCGAACAAAGGCGAGAGCTACCTGAGCTCCACACATAAGCTGCTGGCAAACGCACTCCCGGACCTCTCCTACTTGGCGAAAGACCCTTAGCAAAACCGCTCCATCCTTCTGGAACGATACCCAATGGATAAAACGTTCGATGCACAGAAGAAAGAGCCTCGCGACAAGACTCGAGAAGAATCTTCGCCTGGCTCGCCCGATACTTCAAAGTGGCCAAAACGAAGCCTCGACTACGGTCTGACCAAAAGTTGGCTGCATGTGGTCTGGAGCTACCTGCTTCATAGGAAATGTGGGTATCCACCCAGACCCAGTGAGTCTCACAAGGCCCGTCGGGCTCAACAATTGCAAATTCAGCAAACACGTCAAAACAGAAAGAGAAGCAAGCAGCTAAACACTCGGGGGGCTTGCGGGCTTACAAAGCATGTCCTTCGCAACGGCCGCCAACTCTTCCATCACAAAATTTTCACGCTCAGCCGCAAGTTTCTCCTTTGATTTCGCGACATCAGCCACGCGCCGCAGCGCTTTTAGTTTGCGCTCGCCATCCGCAACGCGGTCACGAAGTGAGGCGAATGTACTAGCAGCAGCAACAAGGGGATTCACCCGCGCAGCAGACCCACTCGAAGACTCTGCGCTAGGATCCACGACCTGGAAAGAAATGAAGTAAGTTCAGAAACACTACAAGACCCCACTCGAGAAATACACCACCTATCTAACAGGTGCTCAGGGGCTACTCCCATCGGGAGCGCATAACAGCAAGACGTGACAATCAGACACTGAGGATCTCAGGAAGCACTTAGATTACGAAACATAAATATGGGAATACATCCCAAGGTTCATTACATCGATAAACAAAAAGCAAATATAAACTAGCCTAGGGGGCTGCAGAAGTAGTGCCACTCGCAGCAGGCTGCCCTTGCGACTAGCACGAGCAAGCACTTTAGAAAGCTTCTTCGCAAGGAGTTCAACCTGAGCGCCAAAGGGGTGGAGCGCTACCTTTTTTCCTAAGGCGTCGTAGGGAAGGCTCGAGTACACCTTCTCCAGGTCATCCGAGACTCTGTGCGCCAGCGCAAATTGGATACTCGTCCTAGCCCCGCACTCAGACTGAGCGACTGAGTAAGCCTGGAGGAGATTCTCATCGTCCAAGAACACCTTCAGAAGGCCGCCCAGCGTAGTCGGAACCGCCGCATCCACCAGTAGGCGCTCGTGGAACTGCTTCAACACTCGGGTGGCTTCACCAACGAGAGAGCAGATCCCACTCGCATGCTCCTGAAGCTGGGCGCAGGAATCCATAAGGGCGTCAAGTCGCTGGCTCCCAGGCAGCTCCAGTGCAACCCTAAGGATATCTACAAAAAGGAAACCATAAATATCTAAAGACAACAAGTTAAGTTACATTGGGACAAAAGAATGGTCAAGTGTAGCTTAACCGCAAACTTCTGAGCCAAGGGGCGGACGATGCCAACAAGATCACTATCATGCTTGGCACCTGCCTCCTCCAGTTGCTTCAGCGCCTCTTGAGCATCGACGAGTTTCCCCTCGAAGTCAGCTGAATGCTTGCGAGTGGACTCCAGCTCCTTTCAGAAAGACTCCAACTCAGCCTCAAGGGTTTTCACCCGAGCGACAGCTTCAGCTTTCTAGGCCTCCAGGCGGGTAACTTGAGCTACAGAGCAACGAATACAGCTTAAGAAATTTTCGTGATCAACGGAAACAGTAAAACATAGCGGATTAACCTACCTTGAAGAGATTGGCCGTCCTCGACGAGTCGATCGTGATCCACCCGAAGGGAAACGCAATCCGCCTCAGCTGAAAGCACTCGACGACCGATGGCAGCAAGGGAATCAAGGAGAGTCTGTAAAAGCCCAAGACAGAAATTCAAGTTAAAGGACAAAATCTCTTGAGCCTATACACGATTGTACACAGTCGAATATAGCCTCGGGGGCTACTCCCATCGGGAGCACTGCCGTGCACCCGATAGAATAAAGAAGGAAGAAAAGAGTTCAACTTGAGTCCGTGACTAATCGCAAGCAATTAACCACGGCCTCGGGGGCTACTTCCATCGGGAGCACTGTCGTGCACCGATAGAAATTCCAACCAAACGAAGAAAAAGAGGCAATAGGAGAGCTAAACTTACTTGGCCTTGGGCAGTAGGGCAGTAGACATAGGATCTGCTGAGCTGTCCGAAACCTCCTTATGTGCGGAAGCTCCACCCGCAAAACCAGGTAGCCCGTACTCAGGAATTACGGCTGCTCTCGCAGGACTTGGAGGCCTTCGGGGGGCTTCTGCGGCTAGGACGTCTCCTTCGGCAACTTCCTTCCTCTTCAGAGAGGGAACCAAGGAAGCGTACTGCCCAGGGCTGATGGTTTGAAGGCTGCTATTGGAGAGAAAGTCAAACAAAGATAAAGAAAAGGGAAGAAATCCTCATCGTCGTCATCCATAATGTCCATGTTCTCGGCGGTGGGAACCTTCGACTTGCGGCCTACGGGAGAAAGCACATTCAGAGGCGCCACCTGGAGAGGCCCAGTCGCCTTACCAGACCTGTCACCCAAGGAACTGTCCTTGGAAGTGGCTTCGTCATCCCCGCGCTTGCGGTGATGGAGCTGATCGCTACCCGAGTCTTCCATGTCATCCGAAGAGTCGTGCTCGGAGCTCGAGTCAGCCTCAGGAACGCTGGTTTCGAGAGGGGCCTCGATGTTGCTCGCCAGGAGATCCGAGGCGTCTTCGGCCGAAACTGGCGTGTAGCATGTTACTACCTTCAAGCTCTACGAGAGAAGAAGAAGAAAAAGGGAGAAGAACTTTAGTCGACAAAATTTCAGACTACAAAGAGAGCAAATAAGAACAGAGAAAAACTTACATCGGCTGGAGGAGGTTTCGCTGCCTCGAATAGCTCAAGAGAACAAGCCAAGAAGGCCTCTCCTTTCTTCAGCTTGGTGATGGCCGCAATATTTTTCTCGAACTCGGCGTTCGAGAGAAGGTCTTCGCAGACGCGGCTAGGGTCCTGCATGCCTTGATACTCCCACATAGTCGAAAGTCTGTCTTGAAGGGGCTGGATTCTCCGCCGAAGGAAGACAGTCGCCAGATGCAATCCATTCAGCGGAACCCCCATCGACTTGTCGCGGAAGCTCCCCACCTTCGCTAGTAGAGGGGAGACGACCTTGCTGTCTTCAGGGGTAAGCTTGTGCGCCCAGGATTTCTGGCGCTTCAGAATCGCGAATGGATGAAACTCGGGATCTCCACCCCGCGCTGTTGTCGATGACGTAGAACCACTTCTTCCGCCATCCTTGCGCGGAGTCGACGAAGTACATATCCGGGTAGGGGATATCCGTCTTCGCCTAGATCCCGAACCCGCCAGTGCGCAGTGGCTCCCCCTGCTCGCCCAATCGCGACTTCTCTCGAAATATGCGCACCTTGAATAGGGCCTTCCAGAGGCCCTAATGCGGGTGGATGCCTAAATAGCACCTGCAAAGCACGATAAAGCAAGAGTGCTGAATCGCGTTTGGAGGCAAGTCATGGAGCTGTATGCCATAGACATACAACAATTCAAGGAGGAAGGGATGGAGAGACAGAGAGAGACCATGCGAGACGTGCTCTGAGAAGATCACACGCTCGTTTGCACGAGGGTTTGATACCTCTTCCTTCTTGGGGAGGCGCACGCGATTCTCGCCATCGGCGGGCAGCAGCCCCTCTCGCTGCATCTCGCTGAGGCTCTTCCGCGTGCTGTTGGCGGAGCGCCAGTCGCCTGAATTCACGGCGGGCGGCGCGGAGGTGTCTCCGACCTCCTTCGACGATGACGCAGCGGCGCTGCGTTACTTCCCTCTAGCTATGGGAGCTCTCTGGTGCTTGCAGAATGAGAAGGTGTGTGCGAGGACGAAGAAATGAAGCGTAGGGCTGGGAAATTTACCCCTCGCCTAAGGACCGCTACTTATACACAAGCCAAAATGATATGAACCGTAGATCTGGTGACGTGGCGCTCATCGCGGACGCCACGAGTGAAGTGGAAACGAGGCGGCGGTGAACAATTATCTCTGCCACGATCTTTACAGCAGATCGTGCGCATTTACGGCGCATGGCTCACGGGAAAACCGGAAATGACCTCTCGTTTCCAGTCAAAAAGCTGACAAAGTGGGCCATCCTGCTCTGCTCTGCTCTGTCACGTCCCATCGGGAGGAGTCATAACGAGCAAGTGCGTACTGACATCATTGCGCACCTCATCAAATGCGAAAACTCTTTCGCATAAAGTCCCTGACACAAAATTTCCTTCGTATGGGCATATCAAGACGCGAAAATTCTTTCGCATAAGCTCCCTGACACGAAATTTCTTTCGTATGGTTATATCGAAGGGCATGACAAGACACGGGAACTCTCCCGCATAACTACCCACACACGAAATCTTTTTCGTATAGTACAACAGGAAGGAAAATCTCTTCACTTGAAAGCTCTCAAGATAATACTCGCGAGTGTGCAGTTCCTGCCACTCTGACACACGATGTACTTACACATCCTTGCCCTGGATCGTTCGGCCGATTAGGCACATCCGGATGCCGTATTCTTTCGAGTACGAAGGTAAGACCCAAAGATCTCTCTTATGGGCCTGGAATCGCACTCAAGCTGCGTCCTCCGGTAAATTTCCGTGTCAACAACACGAAGAAAAATCCTAGCGGACGCGCCGGGTACCCCTATAGGTTAAGTTTGACTCGGTAAGACCTCCACGGCCCAGTCTCAATAATCACCTCGCTGGATTCGAGTCGGAGGTCTCGAATTTGTGTAGACCAGAACTGTTTTACCCTAGATGCAATTAATTGGCCCTGAGCTTTCGGGAGAGCCAAGAAACTGAGCCATATCCTTCTGCGAAAACTGCCGAAACACGGGCACATTTATCGCTCGATGCTCGAGTACAAGAAGCGCATCGCGCACAGGGTATACACCCTCTAAACATCGAACAGTTGAAGCAATCAATCGAAATAAATCAAGACGTACTTTGAGCGTCTACCCGACAGATTCTCAATCGAGTAAACGCTCGGGGGCTACTGACGAGGGGATGAATCCTAGACCTATTGGGTGAGGTTACCCGGTCCAAGGCCCAAGACCTATACCCGAAGGGAGATGCCATGGACAGTTCTAGAAGGCCCAATCAAGGCCCACCCGCAAGGCCTTGATGGTCATGAAAGGAAACTTGTAACCGTCTTAAGGTTAGGGTTTGTATCCCCCCGGGTACGGTTTGAGACATGGCCACCTATATAAGGCCAGGAGAACCACCGGGAGGGGGACCAAGCCATATCAAACCACCAAAGCCTTGAGATTGAGATCTGACTCTCGACTTGAGCACCCCCCCACTGTAACCGATCTATTGCCAATACAGATCGACAGAAGCAGGAGTAAGGGTTTTACCTCTACGAGGGCGCCGAACCTGGGTAAATCGTGCCCCCTGTTTGCCGACGATTGTCACCAGCGCCTACATGTTCTCCTAATCGAAACCCTATCAGTTCACCCGAGGGACTTGTTGAGATGCATATTCGACAATGGGAGAGGCTATTTTAAGTGCATCTTTACTTGGAAATTATCTCCAAAAGAGTGGCAAACTTCAAGAATGTGATCTCTTCGATATGCTCCCCTTGAACTTGCACTTCTCGAACTTGATGACGACCACAACTTGACGTCATCCACCATGGACTATATGAAATCTTCCTTTTGATGCAAGCCCATGGAAAGATACCTAACCCCACATAGATATACCACACACACATATAATGGGTTAGAACACAAAGCTATATGAACAATTACTTACGATACCATGATCCCAGATGGTACATCTTTTTGCTTTGTGAGTTATCAATATTAACCATCGCTTAGCACTTTTCCTTGATCAACCTTGTATCTTTTTTCTCGCTTCATAATAATGATGTCTTGAAGGTAAACATGAATGTTCACACAATATTCTTCTTCAAGACATACTTGCAATATGCTCAATTCTCTCATGACCAAACTTGGGATATTCACATGAATATCACCTTGGTCACCACTTGATTATCTTGAATCAAACACATGGACATCAAGCATTGCCTATGGACAAACTCTACAAGTATAGCTCAATGCAACCATTATTCCATAGTGATTGTCATCAATTACCAAAACCACACATGGGGGAACCATGCTCTTTCAATCTCCCCCATTTTGGTAATTGATGACAAATATTTTACGAGGGTTTATATAATGAATTTTACCAACCATGCAAATAAACAAGCGAGGATGCATGAGCATGAAAGGCAAATGCTTAAGAACAAAACCAAAGTATAAAACCAAAATTCCATAAACCCTCTAAACTTTCTCCCCCATTGGCATCCATTTCCCAAATGGGATCATAGAAATTATAGATGGCCAATATAGTAGGATATGCACTTCTCATAATATGAGTGAAATCAAATACACTTATCCAATGATGAATAATGGGAGGAACTATACCGAGGATCCAAATATTGCAAATAAGATGGTATACAAATCTAATATTCTTCTAAAGAGAAGCAAGAAACCAAAAAGATCCAACAAATCAAACAAACAAGATATATTATGCTATGAGAAAATGAGTGTTTTTAAATAAAATAGAGGAGCTCCCCAATATTTGTGCATGATTTAGAAATATTGCATTTTGAATGCAAAGTGCAAAAAAAAATGGAATCATAACCCCCCCACTGTTGTTCAAAACTCAAAGCAAGTGCAAGTGATCATAAAAGAAAACAAGGCATATCACTTGGAGCAAGAGGTGGTTGAGCCATAAGAGAAGTTACCAATAAAAGGATGGACACCGAACCATTAGGATACCAATAAGACATGTAATTCTTATCATGTGTATAAGTTTCTAAATAGACCACAATAATGATGATATACATCCATAAAGAAACATGTACCCACAATATAGTTACAAAGAGAAAGAGCGAGATATCCAATTTGAAGACATAAATACGACAATAAGATCTTTGCTTGAAAGCATAGCACATAGCTTTAAATTTGTTTTATCTTAGAGGATATGAATGACCTTCCAACAAAAACACATCAAAGACATCACAAACATCAATAAGGGAAAAAGAGATAGTTGAGACGTTTTGATAAAAGCAACAAGTATCACAAGTAGTAAATATGTTTCATGCCATGATACAACCTACAAAAGGTTGAAATGTTAGAGTATATGCATGAGGTAGATACTTGTTACTGAGGTAGCATTGGTGATGTTGTACTATATAATAATTCATCCATCATCATAGCTTGACTCCAATAAGCATGTAGTGATAACACCTTCTTTGTGAATGAGGCAAGCACCCAATGCATATCAAATGTACCTAAAACATATTTAAGTACAAAAATGGTCCCCAAACTCATTGTGTCCAAAGTAGTTAGACAAACTAAAATATATAGGATACAATCCACATGAATATGGGCATATAGATATGAAATTGATTATCATGAACATCTTAGCCAATTTAGGATTGATGGATATTATTCCATATAAATATTGGATCAAGGAAGATAAGCATGCCATAACATATACATTAGTAATTATGCATGCAATCACTTTCAAGAACCAAAAGCGATGTAATTTGGACAAAACACCTAGTAAACCAAGATATGAACACAAAGGTATGGCACGACATAAACGTTGTCCAAATTATATCAAAGGTCCACGCCAACACATGAAAGGAGATACCAATAGGAACCAAACAAAATCAATTCATGATTGATAATATACCATGTAAAAATAAAATACCAAAGGAAATACTTATCACTTGGGGGGTACTAAATAAAAATGCATCAAGGAGTAAAATATTGAGATCCCAATAGACATCAAATCAACCATGTCAAATTCCAAGAGATGTCAACTGAAGCAAATATCTATGAGTGAGATATCAAACTCCAATTAATACCAATTAAGGGCATCAAAGCAAAACAATATGAGCATAGAAGATGACTATATAAAATATGCTCAAAGACTTATATCATTCAAAACAATAGAATGCAAAAAAGGAATGAGGTAACCAAGCCCTCTACACTTTTTATGATGGCACAAAGTAATAAAAAAGAAAAGTTGTGCCTTCCACAGACACACAAGATATTGATTAAAATACCAATTTAAAAAGATCTAATATCAATTGATGATAACTAGTGTTCAAAAAGAATCTATGATAGCTCCCCCATGATCTATGCATGATTTTTTAATTTTGCACACAAATGGGATCATCACTCTCCACACGCATACAATAGAAACTTTAATTGAGTGGCAAGAGATCCAATTGAAAATATAGTGTTCTAAAGGAAGTAATATAGGTCTCCTATGACTTTTGCATTATCTAGATGTTTACATTTTAATACAAAAGCACTATAAGGGGATCCTCGCTTTTCTTACAACCATTACACTAGAATTTTGTTTGATTATAACACATAGATATTCAAGAGTCAAGGAAGACAATGTGAATTCATACAAAACAATTTCTCGTCGATAATACAAATGGAAGAAAAGAACAATGTAAATATGATCAATAACTTCTACCACAAATATGGTTGTCACTTGTCCAAGGACAAGGAGGGTATGGTGTTAATTTTCGGTGGTATATTGCAAAAATATTCCTGATCATGTTCAAACACAAAAGCTTATGGAAAAGGATATGAGTTAATTACCATACTTACATAGAGATTCTTGGTGGCTTCAACTAGTCAAATGATCATGCAAAGCAATTCTTAATATATCTTGAAGCAACCGGTTTCCCAAATAATACATACTGGTGCACATTTGAGGAACACCGCACGAAGAAACTCTCTCAAATTCAAGAAACCAAAATATGAGATACAAAAACTCATTTAAGCAAGTATGGAACTTGTTTGAGCTAATCATGCCACGTAGTAACAAGATAATTTAGAATATCAATTCTAAGCGGCATTACCTCACATGTTCACAATTTCTAGGATTGTAATATGCACATAGATTATACTCCCTCATAATGTGATAATCCATTTCTTTTCAACAAGAGGAAAGTGAAATAAAATAAAAGATAATTAATGAACATTGTAAAATTTGAATTTCCCATGAGAATGAAATACAACATGGAGACTATATAATCTTGTCACGTTAATAATAAGTGATATACCTCATGTACACGTATTTTAGGATTGTGAGGTGGCAAAGCACATCACTCCCCCAAAATGAGATAGTTCATTAATCTCTCAAAAGAGGCAACTAAATTAATCATAAATTGCAATAAAGGCTCAACACAAAACAAACAAGTACATGGAGTTCAAACCAACAAACACATACTAGATTACTCAATATCGGTAATTAGTAAGCACACCATATACAAACACATGCTAGATACAAAAGTACCACATGCAAGTGGCAAGCAACTTTCAATGTATATAATTGAAATACAAGTGACCGCAAGGAGACACATTGGATATGAGATAGATATATGATGATACAAATGAGTTGGCTTGAGTAAATATAATTGATGAAGATCCCTTAATTCTTCATAAGATAGCCAAATCTCCAATGCCCTCCAACAACACCTATTGATCAAGTTTTAGCTTGTTGGTCCCCAACCAAGTTGGGTCCTAAGAGGTTAGTCAAAATAGGCTTGGAAACCCAAATGGTTCATTTCTTGACACCACTTTGAGTGCCAACATATTCGGCAAACACATTGCCAACCTTATCCTTCCGAAGGGAATAAACATCATCAATAATGATAGGGTTGGATAAGGTACCATTTGTGCACGAGAAAGCGAAGTGGCCCTTTTCACGGCATAAGTAGCAACATCGGCTTCCTCCTTTCTTCTTAGTTGATTTCTCAACTTGAGGAGTTCTAACTTGATTCTTCTTGGGAAGAGGCCTTTCTTCATCTTGAGGTTGAGCATGAGATTGAACTTGTGGCCGCTTCCCTTGTTGCTTCTCACTAAGAGGCTTCTTCTTTAATGGGCAAGACCTAACATGGTGCCCTTCAACCTTGCACTTGAAGCAAAAATCTTGGAAGAATTATTGATTTGTTCTTGGACCTTGTTTTTGTTGATTGTATGATTCTTCTTTATATTGGACTTCTTTTTATTATTGGAGTTGAATCCAAGTCCACTCTTGTCATTGGGTAATCTTTGCACACTCAACATGTTGTCAAGTGCGAACTTCCCATGACGTTTTTCCAAATCTTTCTTCAAAGAAGCGACTTGGACCTTGAGCTCTTTTATTTCCTCTACATGGTTAGTAGAAACACAAGTAATAGAGGAAGTAGATGATTCATTGTTAGAGCAACAAGGCATGGAAAGAATTTCATCACAATATGTAGAGATATTATGAGTGAATGAATTAATAGGACTAGCACGAGGCAAAATAGAATTTTGAGTAGAGTTTGTGCTAATGTACACATGAGGCTCACAAGATATAAAACCTTGGTAGTAATAGCCTCATGAGATCTTGAGAGCTTTTCATGACTTTCTTCCAATTTCCCATAATTGCTAGTTAGCAACTCAAGTTGAGATCTTAGCTCAATATTCTCCTTCAATGTAGATGCTTCACAAGAAATAGAGTTAGTAGCACAAGCATCATTATCAATAGAAATAGGAGAAGGCAACTTGGCAATCCCTTTTGAATATGAAGCTTTAAGTTGAGTATGTGCGACTTTTAGATCATCATTTTTAGTTTTAAGACAATTAACCACCTCAATATTTCTATCATGAGAGTCCTTTACTTTTGATAACTCTAGAGTAAAAGTCTCTTCAAGAGATTCATTGGTGGTTTGTTCTTCTACAAGAGCTTCCTCTAGTTTTGCAATTTCATTGGAATAATCACGCTCGTGGCTATAACACGCGTCAATGCATGCTTCCAAATCCTTAATGGCGATATTGCGCCTATCAAATGCTCTAATGATTTCTAGGAAATTAGAACAAGCATCTTTATCCACATAAAGGATATTGTGAATCATTTTACCTTTCTCCATTAACGAATCATTGTCATTATCATCGTCATCGTCATCACCATCATAATCATCATCATCATCATCACTATATACATTGGTGTTCAAAGTAGGAGATACCTTTGAACCTTTAGCAATAAGGAAAAAGTGAGATATGGTAGATGATGATGAACCATTACTTGAAACGCCACTTAAATCCACATCTTGTTCCATGGAATGTTGAGTTTCTTCTACATGGTTAGTAACACAAGTATTAGAGGAAATACAACCATTTTTACTATGGCAACAAGATGTATCAAGCATATAATTATAAGATTTAGTCAAGGAATTTCTACATGATATGCATGGACTATCAAAACAGGCATGTAAATCATTTTGGGTGCTATATGTGTTTAAGTCCATAGAAAAAATATTGCAATAAGATAGAGATGAAGAATCGTCAACAATAATCTTACCATCAAGATTGCAATTTTTTTCACTACTCACCATATTATTATGTTGTTCCTTGCCACATGTTGGTGAAGTAGAAGAAGTTGAGAAATCATCACGCCCGGAGGTGGAGGAAGAATAATCATCCCCACAACCTTTGGACACATCATATTTATCTTGAAGCTTGGTCCATGTCTCATGAGCTTTCCAAGATGGCCTAATTGACTCAAGAACTACAATGTTCAAATATTTGAAAAACACATTAGTAGCTTGAGTATTGAGATATAAATTTTTCTCATTCTCTAAAGAGCAATCAATACCCGTTGGAGTAGAAAAACCCATATCTACAATTTTCGCTATATTTGGACCCATGTCCTTAAAAATATTAAGCATACTAATTTTCCAAGTATTATAATTTGTCCCATCGAATATAAAAGTGTCATTATGCACTAATCCCCTATCCGACATATTTACTCTCTAGGTTCTGAAACCCTATGAAGAGAGACCCGACTCTGATACCAATTGAAAGGACACGAATGTCGCCTAGAGGGGGGTGAATAGGCGTTTAAAAATAATTACGGTTAAGGCTTGAATAAATGCGGAATAAAACTAGCGTTTAATTTATCAAGCCAAAACCTAAACAAACTAGGTTCACCAATGTGAACCAACAACTTATGCTAAACAATTCAAGCAACTATGTGATAGCAAGATATGTTACTTCAAGCTCGATGGCTATCACAAAGTAAATTGCATAAGTAAATAGACCGGGTATAGAAATAACCGAGAGACGAGGAGAAGATGATGTATCCCAAAGTTCACTTACCAATGGAAGCTAATCTCCGTTGGAGAGGTGTGGAGTCACAATGACTCCAAGCGCCCAATGGCTCACCTTATTCTCCTCGTGCCTCCACCAATGCGGAGTTTCACGATACACTATGGGACCTTTGAGGGTGGTCAACGATCCCGTACAAGGTTGGGGCAATCTCCACAACTCAATTGGAGGCTCCCAACAATATTCCGCGAGCCACCAAAACTCCGAGATAGCAACAAGGTCCCGAGACACCAAAACTCCGGGACAACAAGGTCCGGAGCTACCAAAACTCCGAGACAACAATAACCGTCTAGGGCACTCCAAGTACCCAAGAGGACAAGATCAAGGGCACTCCAAGAACCCAAGAGTAACAAGCTTCTCAACCTTTCACTCGAACGAATCCTCGTAGAGAACTCAAACCTATGCAACCTATGCAATGGCAAGAACACAAGAAGTGCTCAAATACTTCACTCTCAAATCCCACCAAAGCAACAAATGCTATGGGGGGAGAAGAAAGGAAGAACAAGCAAGAACTCAACAAATGAATCCACAAGATATAGATCCAAAGACTTTCCCCTCACTAAGAGGAGAGATGGATTGGTGAAATAGTATATCTAGATCTCCTTCTCTTTTCCCACTAATTAGAGGCAAGAATAAAGGAGGAATACAGATAGAGCAAGCTCCAAAAGGACAACAATGGTGGGGGAAAACTTGCCTAAAAAGTAGGGAACCATTGGGGAAGAAGACCCCTCTTATAGGCCCCCAAAATCAGCCCGTTGGGGGCATTCTGCGTGTCTCCGGCCTCCCAGGCCGGCCAGGCCGGCCTCCAGGTCGGCCACCTAACAGAACAGCCCGGCCTAGGGAGCCTCATCTTGGCCTAAGGCAGGCCTCAGAGTTTCCAGAAAATCTCCTTCTCTAAAAACGCGATATCTCTTGCATCCGAACTCCGTTTTCGATGATCTTGGGCTCGTTGAAATCGCAAGAACGAGAACTACAAGATTATGCAAAGAAACATCATAGTAAATCATTGAAGGATAAAACCAAATGATGAAAGGTTTGACCTCTCTATAAAGGAACAATCGGTAAAACCTCCAATATCAAAAACGCAATAAGTTTTTCATGCGAAACCCGTTTTTGATGAACTTGAGCTTGTATTGAAGCAAGTGACAAGATATAAAACCACACATGGAGAAAACACAAATAAGAACCAATAAAGATTGTGCCAAGTATGCAAAGGTTTGAACTCACTCCGAGTGATGTGATCAAGTTGCTAATATGAGAGCCCCTCTTGATAGTGCGGTTATCTATCCTATAACCCGGTCTCCCTCCTAATGCTATGAGACCGGTAAAATAGAAAAACTATCAAGATCATACCTTTGCCTTGAGAATTCCACTTGAGCTAGATGATGAAGATCTTGACCTCCTCAAGATGGAACACCTTTCTTGATTTCGCTTTGCTCGGTGAAGACACAAAGATTTCTCCCGCATATGCCACTATGGAAGAGGATATTTTAAGTACATATTTACTTCGACATTATCTCCAAAAGAGTGGAAAGCTTCAAGAATGTGATCTCTTCGATATGCTCCCCTTGAACTTGCACTTCTCGAACTTGATGACGACCACAACTTGACGTCATCCACCATGAACTATATGAAATCTTTCTTTTGATGCAAACCCATGGAAAGATACCTAACCCCACATAGATATACCACACACACATACAATGGGTTAGAACACAAAGCTATATGAACAATTACTTACGATACCATGATCCCACATGGTACATCTTCTTGCTTTGTGAGTTGATCAATATTAACCATCGCTTAGCATTTTGCCTTGATCAACCTTCTATCTTTTCTTATCTCTTCATAATAATGATTTCTTGAAGGTAAAGATAAATGTTCACACAATATTCTTCTTCAAGACATACTTGCAATATGCTCAACTCTTTAATGAAAAAACTTGGGATATTCACATGAATATCACCTTGGTCACCACTTGATTATCTTGAATCCAACACATGGACATCAAGCATTGCCTATGGACAAACTCTACAAGTATAGCTCAATGCAACCATTAGTCCATAGTGATTATCATCAATTATCAAAACCACACATGGGGGAACCATGCTCTTTCACAGGGTTAAAGGCAATTTATAGGAGAAGAGGCGACGAGAGGCGGTGGTCAGGGTCCCTAGGGGACCACTAGGTGGGACCTAGGATGGGGCCACGCCTAGAACCCCCATGGGCCCCCTGGCCCTCCTCCGGCTCTTCTTTGTACTCCGTCTTCATTCTGGGTAAAAAACGATCTCCGTGGATTTTCAGCCCTTTCTGAGAATATTTATTTAAGAACCTTTCTAAAATAGAAAAACAGCGGGAAATATTAACTGGTCTGGGGCATCTCGTTAATAGGCTAGTCAATGAAAACATCCGGAAAACAAAGAAAAATGATAGAAAACATGTGGAAAACAAAAGGTATTGGGTAGAAAACAAGCATGGAGCATCAAAAATTATTGATATGTTTGCAACGTATCAATGCCTTATCCCATTCTGTGAAGAATTTAGATCAAAACATTTACTATTTACATTTCCAAAGTGTATCCCATCTTACCGCTATTCTTATAGAATCTATCATGGTTTTAAACTTTAGAATTTTCCCTCCAAGTTTAATCGTGGAATTTCTTCCATCTCACCATGCCACCTTATTAACACTAATTTGATTGGTTTTGTGATTATGCAATAAACACTTTATTAGTGTAATAATTACACTACTTTTTTCTGCATTTGTCACAACTATGAAGTGTAACTTATATTCTGATAAGGTTATCTTCTCCTTGATCATAAACATGATCATCTTTGGTTTATGTTCATAACACTTAGAACATAATTCATATCTGATTTTGTGTACATATTATGGCGTACATGATTGATCCAATCATTCATCTATATCGCCAATCATATGTCTCCTTTTTCTATTCAGTTATGAATAGACAAGTTTTATATAAGTATTTGATTTCAAAAGAAATCATTCCCTTGGTTTGCATCAAGATGCTAATTGTTGTTTCCAACAATTTATCTCTATGATTTTAACATGTTTGATCCAACATAGAAAGTAATGGAAACAAGAACCACACTTTGTCTCATGCAGGCAATTTCTATCATGAACTTTCCATTCAAACGTTTATCATCTGCCCACTTCCAAAGTGTAAATACTTATACTACATTGTCCTTAGTAATTTCATTGAAACATTTACTTATGTCAATAATATTTCCAATTAAAATACGTTGTTCACATACATTATTAGTAATATTCTTTTGCACTCCCACTGAATTTTTTTTAGTCCTCGAGCCTCTTCATCGTTCTTGATGATGTCAAAAACTTTGATCATTTCATCTAGGTGAAGATCCCAACTTCTTAATGCCTTCTCTTAGTTCCATGAATGGATAACTAAAAGTTTCATTCCCTTCTAGCATATTTCCGATTGAAAATTCTCACTTGCAATATCTTGTAGACAAGTTATGAAGTTATTACTAGAATAAACCGTGTAAACATATGACCCATGCTACAGGAGATTAAATTTCATCGTAGTCATTCCCTTGAACTTGTGAAAATTAAAGACTTCATGGATGTTTCCATCCATATTGTTTACAGATCCATTCATGAAAGCTAGGCTCTATGCCCTTATTAAGGAGCATAAAACTTGGCACCAAGTTCCAAACTTGACTTTTGTTTATGGAGTCTATCCGGATTTTATGGTGTTCACCGATATCTTTGGACTTAGCGTCCATCACTGCTTCCCTTTATGTCACATTTTCATTGTTGTGAAACAATGATATTGTGATCTACTTGGTTCAGTCTCTAAGATCGATCTAAGTTTTACATTACATGTAAGAAATTCCGTATCATTCATGATGGCAATCACCAAAATCACTTTCGGTGTTGCGCCACTCTAACATTATTACGAAGATCTAATCTCATCGAATTGTACTATCCTTCCACTGACTTGCTGAAGAAATAATTTCTCCAAAACACGCCTTACAAAGTTTTGTCCTTGGTGATGGGAAGAATAACCTATACTTGGGACAACCATTAAAGAAGCAAACATTCATTTTATGATTTCCTGTAAATACTTTACAGGAAATCCTAGGGTCCTATTTTTTCCGGCATGTCAAAGGAGTCCAAAGGAGACGCCCCCAGGCCGCGCCACCACATGGTGTGGGCCCCCAGGACGCCCATCGACATCGCCCTTTTGCCTATTTATCCCCCCCCCCACGCAAAAACCCTAAAACATCCAGCCTTCATCCACGAAAAGTTCCGTAGCTCCGCAGCTATCAAAGACAAGTTTCAGGGGACAGAAATCTCTGTTCCAGCACCCTGACGGGACGGGGAATTACCCACAGAGCCATCTCCATCGACTCTACTGTTGGAGATATGCCCGAGAGGCAATCATAGAGATGATGATATATCTATGTATCCATGATTTGTAATTATATGCCTTGAATAATATCTTTGTATTGATTGGCAAATATGTGACTTTTTTGTGAAACTCTTTACTTACATGGTTATTCTAAATATGTCTCTAGTCAGAGTTCATGTGAGGACACACCTGAACATTAGACTAGCACATGTATTGGTTGATGGCTATGTTTCGGAAGTCATAGACATGGTGATGTCTAACTAATAATGTGAACTCATGTTACGAACTGTAACATCCCTGATTTTTGGAAAATGCAAAAATCACAAAATTTTGAAACTTTTTGTTTTCATATTGTGCAAGTCACAAAAAAAACCAAATGAGAAGCAAGAAACAAAAGAAAACAATACATATTTCAATGAAATTGAGTTCACCAATCCAATTATGCCTTGTTCCTTAAACCCTAAAACCTTATTCAAAAAAATAAGTTTCTTTATATAAAGGGAATATCTTTTATTAACAAACCTTTACCTAAAATGTTTACAACTCCAATATTAATCTGAATTTATTTTATGACATCAAAAATCAAAGAATTATAAACCTTAATAAAGTTCTAATCCCCAAAATTATTTTGATGAGAATAAAATTATTAATAATAACTTTTAGTTGTTATTCCAAGTTTTAAACATGAAGGGGTGAAAATGAAATGCATTTCTTTGATAATAACATAACAAAAGGTTTTGAAAATAATATTATGACTAGTGGTTTTATTCTAAATTTTATTGATCAACAATAATAATTATTTGATATAAACTAATAAAATAGCATTAAGTTACTATTAATAAATCTTTCATATCCTAAAATTATTAACTATGAAAATGGTTTGAAATTGACTTCCAAAACTATTATTTGAAATGTTTAATGTCTCTAAAAATTTATTGAATCAAAAACCCCATTTTACTATTTTCTATTTTAAAATGGTATTAAGTACTATTAGTGAATTAATTATATTTTCAAAACATAAAAGAGATGAAAACTCCTTGAAATGGTTTTGGAAAATAGTATTTGATCTTTATAAAGCCACTGAAATTTTATTTGACTAATAATTGTATTTTATAATTTTCTAAATTAAAAATCACATTAAGTGACTATTAAAGAATTATTCAAAATTCAAAATTAAAATATGTTGAAAAAGTTTACAAAAATGGTATTGTTGGAAAGTATTTGAAATTTCAAGAATTTAGAATTTTGTTTCATGTCATTTGGATAATTAAATCAGGAGATATGATTAAATCAATTAAACAGTAATTAAAAGAAAAAAATTGATGACGTCATCCATGACGTCATCGTCTCCTTCCTCTAGCCGTGATTTTCGCATCCGAATTGAAGCCATTACAATCTCGTTGATTACGGGCAAATCAATGCCCTAAATTCTTGCCCGAGCACACCCCTTTAAAGCCCGTGCTCTCCTCTCCAAAACCCCTCTCCCATCTCTCCGCATCGCGCCTCCACGAGGAAGAAATCGCTCGCCGGAGTTCCTCTCGGCCGCCGCCGTCCTTCATCACTTCCGGCCACAGCAGCAGGTCCCCGCCGCCCTTTTCACGCTCTACCTCTTCCCCTCAACTCCCTGCACCTCCTCATCCTTTTAATTTGTTTCCTCCCGCAGCGGAACCACTCCTCGACGATCACCGGAGCCGCGCCGCCTCGGGACATCACCGCGCCACCACGGGACGCCCCTACAAACGTCCCCGAGGGCCTCCTCGAGTTCGCCATCTCGCGCTCCACCTCCTGGACCACTCCCCGAGCTCGGAGATCGCCTGCACCGCCCGCGCCATCAAATTCCCGAGTCGCCGGCCACCGCAACCTCCATCTCCGGCGACCTAGCTCCGGTGAGACCCCTCCCCCTCTCTCTACCGTTGGATCTGCACGGACGCCTCAGATTAGATCTGAAGGGGTACGCGATCTTGTCCGTTGGATCGAGATCCAACCGTTCAGATCTGGACCACTTATCCATGTCACCTGCACGGTCAGCAGCCCAGTCAGCAGTAGCACCCAATCAGGATCAGCCACGTGGCCCAGCCTTTAATTCAAATTATTCTCCCGGTAGAATTTTTGGCAGTTTTACAGATTAGTCCCTGCAACTTAGATCTAACATAACTTTTGATCTATAAGCCCAAATTTAGCAATCTTGGACTTTTTGGAAAGCCCTTGACATATAGAAACTTTTGGCACTGGCCAAATTCAAATTTGACAAACTTAAATTTATTCAAATTCAAATATGCTTGTTTGATGAAATTTGGCATAATTCAAATTCTACAAATCCAAAAATTGTAAATAAAATATATTTGGAAACCTTAGGATGTGTACTTTCATATCCCCTGTCCCAAAATAATTGTTGATCAAATTAAAATTGAATTTAGAATTAATTGGAGTATTTGAGTAATTTTGTCATAGATTTAATTCAGTAAATAATTTCAATATAGTTCCTTGTGCAAAATTGTTCCATTTGACAACCTTGGACCAAAAAACCTTGCACAACCATTTTGGACACCCTTGGACCATGACCATGTGTTTTTGACCAAAAACCTAACATAGTAATCCACCCATATTATCATGCCCTAGAATTTATTTCTATTGGATTTTCTTTGATGTTGTGGCCATTTGGAATCCAAAACCAAGCCCCTAGTATATGCTAACCATATAAAAGACCAAGTAGTGAACCTCAAACACTAGTACCATAGTTTTCTATCTACTCCTCCATCCCCCTATTCTTGCTTCAAGAATCCATCAAGTTAGCAAATGGAAAACAAGACTCAAGAAATAGAAGGTTCTTCACTTTCAACTTAGGGGAAACATGAAGAGCTACAAGGAATATCAATGAAGAAGTTTTGAAGAAAAGACTTGGACTCCACACCTAGAAGAAAACTCAAGAAGTACAAGTGTGAAGAAATTTAGAAGAAAACATCTTCCCCTCTCTTCATATCTTTCTTCTTATTTTTTGTTTCTCTTGACTTAGTGGTATTTGTGCCCATCCCATACCCAAACCAAATAGTGAAGTGAAAGCCCATAAGAATTTATCAAGACCAAGAGAAGAATCCATCCAAGGAACAAGACTACAATATAAGCATGGATATGATCTTCAAGAAGGCAATCACATGAGGTCTAGAAGAAATCCATACAAGTTGAAGAATAACAAGTTATTTTTGTCCAACCATTGACCCAAATGGAAAACCCAAGACTTAGTAATATTTTCCCTTTGATGATGAAGTTAGTAGACCTACCTTAACCACAATGGAAAATACTAACATAGTCACTCAAATATTTTTGAAGGTGAATATGACCAAGTGTTTGCATGTATTACTTTAATTGAAGAAGTAATATGTTTATTCTTAGTGAACTCTTGGAACTTCCTCGACAAGTATGGTTATAATAAAGTTAGATCACATCAAACTCAACCTAGTCCTTCCCAAGTAAACCATTGGAATTTCCCTAACAAGTATTGAACTCAAATCTTGACCTTGCCCTAGCCAACTTGGTCCAACTCCTTTGTTATGTTATTTGCTCTGTTTGCTTTCTCCACCTATGTGTTTGATTGCTAGGATGCTTGTTTATTTTGTTATTGTGTTTTCAATGAATAGATTGTACGGAGAGCAACGATCTTTTGTGAACAGAGTGTGATATCTTCACCAACTTCAACAAGGCAAGTAACACATCATCAACTACCCATTATTTTCTATATGCATTAGTTGATTTTGAGTAGTATGCATGATAGGAAATTTTACTAAGTTATACTATGCTATGCTATTATCCTAGTAGTGTGTAGCCATCCCTTTTACCTTGTTATTTTGATAGCCTTAGAATTTACTAGGTGCTATGCAATGTTAATTGTTTTACTAGATGTTGAGGAAAAATCCTAAGTATAACTAATGAATGAACCACCTGGGTGGAAGTGGTAAGACTGGGTTATGTTGAGTGTTTCCTCAGGGCCCTTATCTAAGGGTTATTCCACTTGAGGTTGTCACTTGCGGATGGCCACCCAGGAAAGAGATTACTATGTCCATCTAAATCTAGTAGCTTCCCGTGCAGCCTTTTGACAATATGGGCTCTGTCTTGATCAATTAAGTTGTGAGGGTTCAGCCCAGGCTTGACAAGCAGATGTAGCAAAATTATAGGTGGAACGGGTCTTGCCGGTGGGTTTGAATTCTTCTTCTGAAAGATCTCGTCTCAATTCTCTCCTTTCCATGATGCACTCCGGGTGTATAGGATGTTTGGGCTAATTGAAGACAAAGGGTGAAAGTGCACAACCTCTGCAGAGTTAGAAACTAAGATCTTAGCCGTGTCCCGGTTATGGACAACTATGAGCAGCTGGACAAGGATTGACGGAAGAATCTCATCATCAATTTCAATAAGTAAAATTTGACCAAGTGAACAGTATTTGTGGTGCTTGGATCTTAATCCAATGTTGCCACCCTTTTGAAAAGAAAAGTTTGTTTTACAAAAGTGATAGGAGAAAACTGGCTTTATGCAAACTTAGCCAAAACTCCACTCCGCCAAATAAGCATGTAGTATTAGTCTTGCCATTTATATCCACCATAGTGTTACTTGCCAATACATTAAATTGTATTGACTCCCTTGTGGCTGCATATTCCATATTGCAGATATTTCTGAAGACGAGTGAGGATTTCGTTTAGGATCTCGAGACTATCGCCAACATGTTTTGCCTGTGGCACATGAAGAAGATGGGCTCAATGTTGTACTATGTTTTCCGTTGTATGTCTTTGTTTTCTGCTAGTCTTCTTAGACTATGCAAGTTGTAATACTATTTTGTAAAGACTGGATCATGCGATGTAATAGAATTTGATGCATTTGCATGATATTTAATTTGTACTGTGGTGCTAGCAATTGATCCAGGGACTAGCACAATAAACACAGGTATTCCATCTTTATTAAAAGTTGGGATGCTACAAAATGGTATCAGAGCATTGTGTTGCCTGTAGGATTCGAGACCCTAAGTTTGGATTAGAATAGGAAAAGCCATAGGAATAAAAACATACTATCTATTAACTACTCCACAAAGGAATCTTTATATCTTCATTTCTCCTCGTACTCCTTTCCATGGTACATTTCTAATGTATACTCTTATCTGTAGATGACCAACATCATTGAATCACTCAAGAAAGGACCAATGATGACCATGACCTTGGAATGTGACACTGATTTTCCAAGAGCATTGAAGGATCTCATGTCAATCATGGGATTTGAAGGACCAGCAGTCTATTGGGGTTTTCCCTACATTGATGAGGAAGATGATCTTGAATATTGGTGGGTGCAGATTCATCTGTATATGAACAAGGAGTACGACCACAAGATGGGAGGAGATTGCATGCTTACCAACAAGGAGGTGCATTTGACATTCTTTGATTCAGCAAGAAGTGCTGCATGGAGGGCTATTGAAGAACTTACTGAGAGACTCAAGTGGAGACTTCACAACACTAAGAAGATTCTCAAGGAAGCCAAAGAAGAGATCAACACTCTTGAAAAAGAGATTACAATGTACAAGAACGCGGAGATCATTGTGAAGACTGAGTATTGAAGACCTATCATGAGGAATAAATCAAGAAAGTTGTTACCATGCCTTGAATAGTAGACCACCATGAGATGTAACAAAGTTGTGAGACACGAAACACGATTAGAGTATTGATCATACTAATGAGTGTTGTATGACAATACTAGATGTTTTCCTAAAACTATGTTGTTTGGTGTGATGAATGTGTTGCTATATGTTTGTTATGTGTTGTTTGTAAGATGAGTTTCCTTGATCTGCTGTGTTTGGATAGGAACCTTCTTAGATCCTTTCTAACCTCTACTCATCTTCCCTAAAACCTCAAAACAGATGTCTAGCCAGAATTCCAACAACCCGGAGAACTCAATAGCAATGCAGATGCTACTAGAAGCTCAAACTCAGCTGATACAACTGATGACCCAGAACCAAGCAAACCACCCCAATATGGAGTTAACCCCAGGAATGCAACAAGTGTTGGATACTCAATCACAGATAGTGAAGATGATGTCCCAAAACTTGGCCAATAGTAAAGACAATCAACCTTTGATAACTAGAGATAACCAGGAGATAGAAGAAGAAATGTTTTCAACACCCAAAGCCTGCAAATCTTGTGGAGAGATAGGACACTATTCCAAAGATTGTCCTGATGAGTGGCCCCATGGTGATGCAAACAACTCAATTGAAGGATACTTCACTGTCGGATATATACCGAATAGGGGTATAGAAGATGGTAGACAAAAGAGCTGGACTACCAGGGTGGCCTGCAAGGTAATGGACTTAGGTCCATTGGGCGGCCCAGTAGTCCGACGCGTAGAAGCCGGATTCTAGAAGAACCCGGATCACGGCCCGCGTGATCTGGCTTGGAGGAGAAGACGGATTCCTTACTTTCCAAGTTACAAGTTAAACGTAGTCTTCTAGGTTTCTGGTTCTGTAAGCCCTAATCCGGCTATTATATAAAGCCGGACGGGAGATAGATTTCATAAGTTCAATAAGTTCCTTTAGTCCAAGGTTCTAGGTTCTAGCTTAAGCCTTGCGCAACTCGCCGGGAAGTTCATCCTCGTCGAGTAGCTAGATCTATTCCCTTACATTGTAACCTTATTATACGGGCTTTAGTCCCTCATAGTGAGAAGTGCAGGAGTAGGTACGCCGTACTGTCGCGACGTACCGAACCTGGGTAAATCCCGTGTTCTGTGTTTACTACGCTATCCCGTTACCCCACGTCTCTACCGTAGTCTCATGGCACCCCAGTCTATGAAAACTACTACGATGTCTCGACAGTTGGCGCCCACCGTGGGGCAAACGACGTCAGGCGTGAAGTTCCGATCTGGGATTTTAGGCGGAATCGGAAGATCGATCACTGTCGGAAGCTTGGAATTCGACAACGACGTCGGGCGCTTCCTCGACAACGGATCCTACATCCCGGCGCAAAACCATCTGGTAAGTGCCTGCGTTTTACCGATTGGATCTGCAAATATCTTTATCGGATTAACCGCGGAAGCAATGGGGTTTTGCGGTGAAAGCAATTATCTCCCACCCGCCCTATACCCAGTCGAAGACGACTATGATGCCGGATTTTGCTCAGATCGCCGACAAAACAGTGATACCCACTTTATCGGCATGGTGCAATCCGAGATCGCCGAAAACACGGATGACGGAAATCCCGTGCAAGAGGCAGACAACAATACACCCGTCCCAGAGACGGAAGAACCAATACCCGTCACAGAGACGGAAGATCCGACATCTGTCAACCAGACGATGAACTCGGAAACAGAGTCCGTGCTTGCCGCCATTGAGGCGAGACTGGAGTCGGAAACCGGATCGGATAACTTTTCCGAAGACGAAGATGACGATGCCTTCGTACGAAAAGTTAAATCCTTTCAAGAGGGATTCCATGAAGTGCTAATGGCAAAACCAGCCGATACAACGGGTGCCGATAGCTAGGAAAGCCCTAAAACCCCTCCGCCAGCAGAGGAGAGGGAAGACGGAGAAACTTCTCCGATATTTCCTAATGTCAAGGAGATGACAGAGGATGAACCTGTCAAAAAACCTCCCTCTTCCAAGAAAAAGCACCGTGCTTCTAAAAAACTCCAGTACAAACTCCGGAAGAAAAAGTCAGCTGATCTCGCTGATGAAAACCTGGAAGTTGGAGATGTTAGTGGCACAAAGCCTACGGAAAAGAAATCTAAGGAAATCACTGCTCCGCCAATGACAGAACTGGAAGAGCAGGAACTATTACAAACTCCAGTGGGACCCAATGAACCCCCTGAGATGCTGGAAGCCAGGAGACAAGCTTTCCAACGGCAACAGCAACAACTGCTTAGATCTCGGCAACACCTCCAACAAACCCATAATGACATCAAAATTATGAAGGAGGAAATTGAGGAGTACGAGAGAAAGCACAGATCTGTCTTAAAACCTACAAGGTTACCCGGAATTACAAACCGGAAGAACTGCCGCCGAAAGAAAGGTTCTATAACCCATCTTGGCAAAAGCAGTTAAACGGCAAAGATGCTAAGGGCGAACCAATATACAAAACCGCAGCTGAAAATGCGGAAGCAGCGTTCGCCATCTTGAACAATGATCTGTACTCCAACGGGGAAAAACTCCAAGGGGTGTATGCCTTCCTAGGAAAAGCATTACAGCAGCAACAGCGAGGACAAGAGCGATCTGGGAGGCTGCATGATAATTCCGCCCTCTGCAAAACTGTTACTTGCGCTGCTGGAGCACCTGGGCCGGAAGAACCCGGAGATTCGGATAAAAAAGGATCCGAGAAAAGACAAGAAAAACCCCGACAACCGGGACGCAGCGTCTAGAACCGGACCTCATCTCCCGAAAGATGGATATAAACCACACGATCGGGAAGAAAAACACCGGAACGACGGCAAAATAATGCCACCTCCGAGAAACCCAGCTGAAAAAGCTGGAAGATACGATACACCTCACAGGCGTGAAAGATCTCGGACACCGCCCAAAGATAAGGAAAGATACAGGAGCAGGACTCCACCTAATCCCAGAGGGCGTGACAACGGAAGAGATAGAGATAACCTCGGAAAAACGCGTCCGCGTAACAATGGGAAAGAAAGGAGTAGATCCCCTTCTGTCCATTCAGCCGGGAGATATTCTGCGCATATTGACAGAGCAGAAAGGATGATCTATACTTTGGTCCTAAGTGTTTCACTGACAGGATCCGAAGGATAACCCTGCATTCTGGCTTTGCCAAAGTTGGTCCAACCTACCAAAAATATACCGGCAGTACAAACCCGGATACCTGGCTTTCAGATTATTACACAGCCGTCCAGATCAACAACGGGACAGACCTGGAAGCTGTCAAGTTTCTTCCCCTAATGTTGCTAGACGGAGCCAGAGATTGGATTAATGGTTTACCATCAAGAACTGTCGACAGTTGGGATGATATGGCGAGAGTATTTACTCAGCATTTTCGAGGAACGTACAAACGCCCAAATAGCATCAATCAGCTAAACCGTTGCACCCAATTTGAAGACGAACCATACGTGGATTTCATCTCCAGATGGACTGCAATGAAGAATAGTTGCTCTGGGGTAACTGACGTACAAGCAATGCATGCTTTCGTCAATGGCCTAAAACCCGGACTTGTACCGTTCATGGTTGGCTCCAAAAAGCACAAAGATCTCGGATCTATGCTTACAACCGCTAATGAGCATGCTGCAGCCGAAGACGATATCAGAGCAAGAGGAGGCAATATTGAGTCACTGATACTGGCCAAGAAAACACCTCGTTCTGATAAAAAAGGAACCCCGGAGTCAACAACAAAGCCCAAGGAGGTTAACTTAGCCTTTGGAGGAGAAAAAGGGAACAAGTGGAAAGGCCGCAGTCCGGATCCCATCAATTACACTCCTGAGGAATGGGAGAGAATTAAGTCGGAACCCTGCGTCCACCACTCTCAATTTGGGAAGCCAACCCACACGAACGCGCAATGCCGGCTAAACAAGCATATGAAAGGCAATGCAGGATCCGGAAATAAAGGGAAGGGCTCCAAGAGGAAACCTGCCAAACAAAAGCCAGAAGCTGAAAAAGAAGACAGTGAATCGGACACTGATGATAAAATCCAGGAACAACAGCGAAAAGGCGAACCCAAATTTCCGAGAGTTGACGGAGAAGCAATGCTAACTTTCCTAGCAACCCCGTCAGCAAAGGTGGCGAAAAGGACACTTCGAGAAATAAACGCGGTTGTTCCTGCAACCCCAAAATTCTTGAAGTATTCCAACACACCGATAATCTGGGATCAGTCTGATCATCCCGGAAATATCCCTGAACCGGCACACAAGCTCTTGTTGTAAGCCCTATTGTTCAAAACACTAGGCTAAGAAGAGTGCTGATGGACGGAGGATCCAGCATCAATATAATGTACCTGGATACACTGAAGCACTTGAAGATATCCGAGTCCCAGCTCAATTACAGCAATATACGCTTCCATGGCATTGTCCCTGGCAGGCAAGCACGGTCCCTAGGAGAAATTTCCCTAGATGTCACCTTCGGAGATAAAGATCACTTCCGGCAGGAAAAAGTATCCTTCGAAGTTGTGCCGTTCAAGAGCGTGTATCACGCAATACTCGGACGTCCGGCTTTCGCCAAGTTTATGGCAAGATCTTGCTATATCTACAACAAGCTGAAGATGCCAGGACCCAAAGGAGGAGTAATCACCATTGCCGGTGATTTCAAGCTGGCAAACGAGTTGGAGAAGCAAAACGCCCTTTGCGCTCAAAGAGTTATAGCTCAGGAAGAATTAAAGGAGTTAGCCAAGGAGGTATCGCCGAAAGAAATGCCGGCAGGAAAAGAAACTCGGAAGCCAACAGATAGCTTCAAGGCATCCGAGAATACAAGACAGGTAATCCTAGACCCCAAAGATCCGACAAAATTCGTCGTTGTAGGGACCGGGATGACCGACAAATAGGAAGGCGAGCTCATCAAGTTCCTCCGTGAGAACTGGGACATTTTTGCTTGGTGTCCAGCTGACATGCCAGGCGTACCCAGGGAACTTGCTGAGCACCAACTCAAGGTTATTCCCGGATCAAAACCCGTCAAACAAGGTCTCCGTCGATTTGACGGAAGAAGACGGAAGGCTATTGGCAAGGAAATTATCCGGCTTTTAGCAACGGATTTCATCAAGGAGGTAATCCATACTGACTGGTCCGCAAATCCGGTATTAGTACCGAAGAAAGACACAACTGCACTCAGAATGTGTATAGATTACACAGGATTGAACAAGTTATGTCCGAAAGATAGGTTTGCGCTGCCGCGAATCGATCAAATAATAGATGCCACTGCAGGCTCTGAGCTTTTATGCTTTTTGGATGCATACTCCGGGTACCACCAAATACGCATGAAAAAGGAAGATCAAATCAAGACTTCTTTTATAACCCCGTACGGGACGTATTACTACGTAACCATGCCTTTTGGCCTGAAGAACGCAGGTGCAACATACCAGCGTTGCATGCAACGTTGTTTGCATAGTCAGATTGGAAAAAACGTCCATGTTTACGTGGACGATATTGCTGTCGTAACCAAGGAAAAAGATACACTCCTTGAGGACTTGCGAGAAACCTTCGAAAACTTGCGCACTTACAAGATGAAGTTGAATCCATCTAAGTGCGTATTCGGGGTCCCCTCAGGAAAACTTCTAGGTTTCATCGTTTCTCACAGAGGAATAGAAGTGAACCCGGAAAAGATCAAGGCAATCTTGAATATCTCAAAGCCTACATGTGTAAAAGATGTCCAAAGATTGACGGGTTCCGCTGCAGCCGTCAGCAGATTCATTAGTCGGCTGGGGGATAAAGCCTTGCCACTATACAAAACTGTTAAAGAAATCCGACAAGTTTGAATGGACAGAAGAGGCCGACGCAGCGTTAACCCAGTTAAAAGAAACCTTGATGAACGCCCCCATCTTGGCATCTCCCAAAGATGAAGAACCCATGTTATTATACCTTACGGCTACTAGTCGGGTTTATCAGTGCGGTAATCGTTGTGGAACGGGCAAAAGAAGAGCAAAGCATACCAGATCAACATCCGGTATACTACATAAGCGAAGTTTTTTCCGAATCCAAACAAAGATACCCGCACTATCAGAAACTGGCATATGGCGTATTTTTCGCATCCAGAAAGCTGCGCCATTACTTCCAAGGACATTCCATAACAGTGGTATGTAAAGCACCACTAGGAGATATTATAAACAATGCGGAGGCAACCGGCCGAGTAGCTAAATGGGGCATCGAGCTGGCAGCCTTCGACATTAAGTATCAGCCAAGAACGGCAATAAAATCCCAGGTTTTGGCAGATTTCGTCGCCGACTGGACAGAAGCAATGGAAAATACACCGATGCCAGAGTCCGAGTACTGGATCATGCACTTTGACGGATCTAAGATGAAAGAAGGAGCTGGAGCCGGCGTAGTTCTAAAATCTCCCAAGGGAGACACAATGGAGTACGTATTGCAAATACACTTCAACGCCAGTAATAATGTAGCAAAATACGAAGCCTTGCTTCATGGCTTGCATATTGCAAAAGAAATAGGGGTAAAACGCATCTTGTGTTACGGAGACTCGGATTTGGTACAGCATCAGCTCAACCAAACCTGGGACGCGAAAAGCCCCATAATGGCCGAATATCGGAGAACGGTGGATGAGTTTGCCATCTGTTTCTTCGGGTTCGAAGTCCTTCACATAAAAAGGGAGGAAAACTGGAACGCGGATGCGTTAGCCCGCATGGGATCAGAGAGAGTAACAACTTTACCACCAGGGGTATTCGTCCAGCATTTGCACGAACCATCCATCAAAGGTGGAGACGTCGATTACCCTTTAGCATCTGAAACAATTGAAGTCATGTTCGTTAAACCGGATTGGACAATCCCGTACCTAAACTTCTTAGTCAATCAGAAGTACCCGGAAGGAGCAGATGAAGTCCTGCAAAGGCAAATACAACGTCGATGCAAAGGATATGTAGTAATCAACGACCACTTATACAAACGCAGTACTTCTGGAGTTTTTCTGCGGTGTATTTCACCAGAGGAAGGAAGAGAAATATTGCAAGAAATCCATGCCGGCGATTGCGGACATCATGCTCAATCAAAAAGCATAGTCAAAAAAGCATTCCGCGCAGGGTTTTTCTGGCTAACAGCCAAGACAGACGCCGAACGCATAGTGAATACATGCGAAGGATGTCAATATTATGCTAAGCAGACCAATTTGCCGGCCCAAGCATTAAAAACTATCCCTATCACTTGGCCGTTTGCGGTCTGGGGGCTAGACATGATGGGACCGTTCAAAACTGCAAGAGGTGGACTTACACATCTACTTGTAGCAGTAGATAAGTACACAAAATGGGTGGAGGCTAAACCCATCAAAAAGCTGGATGGCGTGACTGCCAGAAATTTCATTATTGATTTAGTAATGAGGTATGGCGTCCCACACATAGCATAATAACTGATAACGGGACAAATTTCTCCATTGGGGAGTTGGCAAAATACTGCCAACAAACGGGAATTCGCTTGGATCTTGCATCTGTGGCGCACCCGCAATCTAATGGACAGGTTGAAAGAATGAACAGCTCAATCCTGCAAGGAATACGCCCAAGACTCGAAACTCCTCTTCATAGAGCAGCCGGAGCATGGGTAGAAGAACTACCTTCCGTGTTATGGAGTATTCGAACGACGCCAAACAGGTCAACCGAGCAAACCCCGTTCTTCCTAGTTTATGGTGCGGAAGCCATGCTTCCAACGGACATGATCCATGATAGTCCAAGAGTGCAAAATTTTGATGACTCAGATGCCGAAGAAGCACGACAGGATGCGGTCGATCTCCTAGAAGAGGAAAGAGAACTTGTGCTTCAAAGATCCGCCATCTACCAGCAAGGTTTACGACGTTATCATAGTCGGAAAATCAGGCATCGCTCTTTTAAAGAAGGCGACTTGGTGCTGAGATTGGTGCAGCAAAGAAAGCACAAATTGGCCCCAGTATGGGAAGGACCATTTGTCATCAGTAAAGCCATGAAGAATGGATCATATTATCTTGTCGACATTCGAGATACGGAGGATGATCCCAAAAAGCCGAATCGCAAAAGAAAGAGAAAAATAGATGCTGAACTAGGAGAGACAAATAGGCCTTGGAGTATCCAGCAATTACGTCCCTTCTACACTTAGTTCAATTTCTATATAAACATCTTTTGAGATCATGAAATAAAGTTATCGGAATTCATATTCATTATAAGTACAAAATATTTCCGCTTTTTCTATTTCCCAATGATCTTACAAATACTCAATGTTGACCCGAATTGTGCCTGCGTGCTCAGTGTTTAAAAGCTGAATGACTCGACCTGTTAAAGGTTAAAGGAAACTCGGATTGTGCCTGCGTGCCCAAGTTTCAGAACAGTTCCTTATTTTCTCTAAGTCTTATCTGATCGTGCGTATGCTGGGTTACTGGAACTAGTTAGTAAAAATGCCTTTAGCATGATTCATGTTTTCGAGTTTCAAAACTGCTTGGTTCGTCCCCAGTTACTCGGCATAACGATTCATAGTGCTATTTGAGCCATTTCAAACACTAAGAACAGTTAAAGCATGTATACCAGATTACTTAGAAGATAAAGGAGCAGCCAAACCCGGAAAAACTTTGCAAGAAGTTTGAAATCGCAAAAGGCGGAGTTCTTGTTTCGACAAATGACATAGAAGTATTACAATATGAGTTACATTGTAAAAAAGCTACTATACGCATCCATCATCCAGGTTAAAGTGCGCCCCTTTAAATTTCTAAGTCTTCATCACTGCCATCATTCTCGGGGGCTGCGGGCACCTCTTCTTCCGGATAAGTAATGGAGATATTTACCATGGAAGCAATCTGCGTGGCATGGCCTTCAACTTCTTTAAAGATTGCATTCATTTGTGCTTCTGAACATTCTTGAGGAATACCGGATGCTACTCGCCGGGATTTTGCATCAGGGTAGTGTAAGCGCATGAGGCCAAGTGCCATTCGCGCACCACCCCGTGCGGCAGAGCGAAGGAAAGATTCCTTTGAATTTGCTACTTCCATAATGCCATCCGGAAGTCGGTAAACTTCTGAGAATTGTATACTGCTGGTAGGCAGGAATTTATTAAGTAAACGCGTCCCTGCATTTCTGATTGAATTCCATATCTTCCCAAAGGCCCGGATCTTTTCCGTCCGAGAAATCCCTGGAAAATTTCCTGCTTTTTGACAAAAGGCAAAGATTAGATAATATAAGAATATGACATGAAAGTATTGGTAAAAGAAGTCAACTTACCAAGAACCGCGTCAATTTCATCGCTTTCTTTCATACGAGGAAATAGCATACTTTCTAAATCATTGATAATGGATTTATCCTCTGCTGCCTGCAAAGAAGCCTTGGATTGCGCAATCCCAAGGGCTAGATTACTGGCTTCCAGTTCTTCTCGAACTTTTGAAAGTTCTCTTTGAAGGTTGGAGTTTTCTTCACGAAGTTGAGAAAAATAAGCAGCGTTCGCTGTAAGCTTCTTGGCTTTGGTTAAAGCAGCTGGAAAGCAGGGACAAAATAATCCGACATTACGGCAAGGTTTAGAAAAAACTTTCCAGCAAAAGTCAACAAACACGAAGAAAAATACCGGTGGCTTTGGATAATTGCTTTTGAGTCGACGCCAGTTCGTTGCTCTTTGATTCAATAGCAGATTGAAGTGTTTTTACTTCTTTGCTTTTGAGGCTAAGTTTTTTCAAAACTTCCACGTTTATGGCATCTGCGGAATGCTGAAACATGGAAATGAAAGCCAGATGCTTAAGTTTGAACAAGCATACAAAGAATCATTAAGAGGAATTTAGATTTTCAACTTAATGCTTGGGGGCTAGAGGTATTACCTGGCTCATTTCTCGCAAATCAGTTAAGGTCTCCTTGAATTCTTGGGCATATTCCATGAAAAGAATTCCTACGTGGTGAAGGCCATCGTGTATGACCTGCCGGGGCGAGAATGCGATATTGTTGCGGATAACTAATCCATTTTGCGGCCAAGGGCGAACCAGAGGCGCAGGAGCAAAAAACTTCTTAGCTTCCGGACGAATATATCCGAGTTCGTCGAAAAGTTCTTCTTTCACTCGGATATCATCTGGAGCAGGAATGGATTCGTTTCTGACGGGTGATTGAAGATTTCCGCCCATTGGCATATTCGTTTTCCCCTTTTTTCCTGCAGCTGCAGAAGGGAATTTTTCTTTGATGGTAGTTTGCCTCTTGCGCTTTTGGGTGTTGTAAAACTCGGCGTACAATTGGCTGATTTCAGCATCAGAAGCAAGATCATCTTCTCCAAGTTCGTCAAACTAGGAAAGAATCAGCAGTATGTTAAAAATAAAGAGAGAAGATAATCTGAGGAAACTCAGAAACAAGGGAAGAGAAGTACCTTAGGAACCAGATTTTCCGCATGATATATGGCTAGACTCTCTTCAACCTGGCTATTAGCGGCAACTATCTGATGAAGGCGTTCGACAAAATCCTTCTTGCTAAAGGATCTATCAGTGCCTCTCATGCTATCTTCCGGTCCCGTGTACTCACAAAGAAGTCGGGAACGAAGGGATAAAGGTTGTACGCGACGTCCAAACCAGCATAACACGATATCCTTCCAAACCAAAGGTGGTTGAAGAAGAAAGTTTGGCAATGCGACGCTTTATTTTCATCAGGCTTTCAGGCAAATCCTCTGTTATTTCAAGTGTCCAATTTTCATGAGGAATGGCAGCAGAATTAACGAAGGGAGGAAGTCCGGTTTCTTTGTTGGGGAACGGAATGTCTTGATGATAAAAGAAAGAACCTAGCCAAGATTGGTCAGGTTTCGGCATTCTTATCCTGGGGTACCATTCTTCCCTAAAGTTTCTAAGGATAAAAGATATGGTACCGCAGATGGGTGAGACACCGTTTGTGATATTGTGTTTTACCTCGAAACAATAATGCCAGAAGTCTAAATTGGGAGTTATTCCAAGATACCCTTCGAAAAGAGCTTGGAAACTAGCTAATTGGAGGATGGAATTTGGAGAGATATTATGGGGTTGGACACCATAGAAATTGAGGACGTCTAGGAAAAAGGCGGAAGGAGGGAAACCCATACCTCTCGTGATATGAGAAGTGAGGAGGACGCGTTCACCTTCCTTTGGCTTGGGCTCTGGCTCATTCTTCGAGATCCGCCATTTGCCTTTAACTATTAATCTGTCCCTTGACATCCGACGAAGGAGGACGAGTGAAGTATCACTCTGATTCCAAATTCCGACAAATTCTGCTTCTTCGTCAGATCCGGCGAGAGAAGCGCTCAGTGCCACGAGAGTGAGTCTTGACCTCCGCCGTTTCCCGTGTGAACGGCGGGGATGTTGTCGTGCTTGGACCCGATACGTCCGCGGCGGCGAAAGCGTTTCCCCCGCCCGCCGCGGATGCCGTGGTTCTTTCCGGCCCGCCGCCGGCATGCTTGGGCGACCCCAGCTGTGGATCCAGGTCGCCCAAAGGCTCGTTGATGGAGGCACGGGCCGGTGAGGACGACGGAGAGGCCATCGTTTTCGGCGGTGACGGAGCGCTCCGGCGTGCAAAGGGCTCGTCGGGGTAAGGATTCGTTCTAAGCTCTCGTGCTCGCGTTTGCGTCAATGGCGTGGGCAGAAGGAGTGAGGAAAGATTTTCGGAGACGACGAAGACGGCTATTTATAGCCTGAAAACCCTCTAGATACGCGCCAACGGCTCTTTTGACCGTTGGATGTTTGACGCGTGTCGCTCGCCGGAAAATCCGGGAAACGGAACGACAGAGGAATGATGGCTATCTCCTCGTTTCTCGTGAGAATCTGTCAGAGATACGTTGCAGGGTTTCCCGCGTGAAACCAAGCGGCGCTTGCGTCAGCATGATTAAAGCGCTGATGTCACGTGTTCCTTTTCCGCGAAGGATCGCGAGAAGAAAAGCCGGATTTTCATAGTTCCGAGTTTTATGTTACCATCTCCTTTGAAAGGAAAGAAGAAAGAATCAAGACTGCTGAATCAAGTTTCCCGGGCAAAATGTATTTGACGAAAGGCGGAGTTTCAGAGTTTTTGATCCTTCCTGGGGGCTACTGTCGGATATATACCGAATAGGGGTATAGAAGATGGTAGACAAAAGAGCTGGACTACCAGGGTGGCCTGCAAGGTAATGGACTTAGGTCCATTGGGCGGCCCAGTCCGACGCGTAGAAGCCGGATTCTAGAAGAACCCGGATCACGGCCCGCGTGATCTGGCTTGGAGGAGAAGACGGATTCCTTACTTTCCAAGTTACAAGTTAAACGTAGTCTTCTAGGTTTCTGGTTCTGTAAGCCCTAATCCGGCTATTATATAAAGCCGGACGGGAGATAGATTTCATAAGTTCAATAAGTTCCTTTAGTCCAAGGTTCTAGGTTCTAGCTTAAGCCTTGCGCAACTCGCCGGGAAGTTCATCCTCGTCGAGTAGCTAGATCTATTCCCTTACATTGTAACCTTATTATACGGGCTTTAGTCCCTCATAGTGAGAAGTGCAGGAGTAGGTACGCCGTACTGTCGCGACGTACCGAACCTGGGTAAATCCCGTGTTCTGTGTTTACTACGCTATCCCGTTACCCCACGTCTCTACCGTAGTCTCATGGCACCCCAGTCTATGAAAACTACTACGATGTCTCGACATTCACTCAAGTTACTTGTTTTCTGTGTGAAGGGACAACACATGTTCCAACACAATGTCCACTTTACCCCATGGTACAACAAGTTGGACAACAAGCCAAAATGGAAATGCTTAGTGAAATCCAAGAGAACTTAGGAAAACCAGATGTGAAGGGAAAACACAAGCTGGATACTTTTCAGATGGACCATGTCAAGATAGATACTGGAGCCAAGACTACACCACATCCATATTCATCCAAGCACTCCACCAAGAATTGCTATTCTTGTGAAGAAGATGGACATTTGTCTAGAAATTGTCCCAACAAGAAACCCAGACCTTCAACCAACATAGTTGAGTATACTGGGCAGCAGTATGAAGATATGATGGCCAATTTAACTCCACCAAGGAAGAAGAAGAAACTTCAGAAGAACCCCAATCCTGTCTATAGAGACATCAGCCAAGTGACTTGCTTCAAATGCAGAGATAAAGGACACTATGCAAATGGATGCCCTCAAATGGAGCAGGAAGGAAACATGACTTTCTGAAAGAAGGAATCTTAGGCAAGTTTCATGTTGAAAATAAATTTATTTTCCCTAGGAGTTCTTCCAGTGTAATAAACCACAATGAATGTCTGAGAAATGTGTTCCCATTATAATAAGATGACGTTGTGAAATCCTCTCAACTTGATCTTTTGATTGACCCAAAGAGTGACCCCTCAGTGTCAAAGGTAGTTCAACAGACCTATGTTGGTCTACACCTCTACCACAGAGGAAAGATCTACTCAAGCTAATTTAGAATCAATCTACACTCCAATCTAATGAAAATAGACTACCCACAAAAGTTTCATTTAAGGGTGGTAGCCCACCCAGTTGTTTTGGAATCCAATTACCCAAATCTTTCTTTCTAACCTTCCCAAATCTCGGGACGAGATTTCTTTTAAGGGTGGTAGTCTGTAACATCCCTGATTTTTGGAAAATGCAAAAATCACAAAATTTTGAAACTTTTTGTTTTCATATTGTGCAAGTCACAAAAAAAAAACCAAATGAGAAGCAAGAAACAAAAGAAAACAATACATATTTCAATGAAATTGAGTTCACCAATCCAATTATGCCTTGTTCCTTAAACCCTAAAACCTTATTCAAAAAAATAAGTTTCTTTATATAAAGGGAATATCTTTTATTAACAAACCTTTACCTAAAATGTTTACAACTCCAATATTAATCTGAATTTATTTTATGACATCAAAAATCAAAGAATTATAAACCTTAATAAAGTTCTAATCCCCAAAATTATTTTGATGAGAATAAAATTATTAATAATAACTTTTAGTTGTTATTCCAAGTTTTAAACATGAAGGGGTGAAAATGAAATGCATTTCTTTGATAATAACATAACAAAATGTTTTGAAAATAATATTATGACTAGTGGTTTTATTCTAAATTTTATTGATCAACAATAATAATTATTTGATATAAACTAATAAAATAGCATTAAGTTACTATTAATAAATCTTTCATATCCTAAAATTATTAACTATGAAAATTGTTTGAAATTGACTTCCAAAACTATTATTTGAAATGTTTAATGTCTCTAAAAATTTATTGAATCAAAAACCCCATTTTACTATTTTCTATTTTAAAATGGTATTAAGTACTATTAGTGAATTAATTATATTTTCAAAACATAAAAGAGATGAAAACTCCTTGAAATGGTTTTGGAAAATAGTATTTGATCTTTATAAAGCCACTGAAATTTTATTTGACTAATAATTGTATTTTATAATTTTCTAAATTAAAAATCACATTAAGTGACTATTAAAGAATTATTCAAAATTCAAAATTCAAAATTAAAATATGTTGAAAAGTTTACAAAAATGGTATTGTTGGAAAGTATTTGAAATTTCAAGAATTTAGAATTTTGTTTCATGTCATTTGGATAATTAAATCAGGAGATATGATTAAATCAATTAAACAGTAATTAAAAGAAAAAAATTGATGACGTCATCCATGACGTCATCGTCTCCTTCCTCTAGCCGTGATTTTCGCATCCGAATTGAAGCCATTACAATCTCGTTGATTACGGGCAAATCAATGCCCTAAATTCTTGCCCGAGCACACCCCTTTAAAGCCCGTGCTCTCCTCTCCAAAACCCCTCTCCCATCTCTCCGCATCGCGCCTCCACGAGGAAGAAATCGCTCGCCGGAGTTCCTCTCGGCCGCCGCCGTCCTTCATCACTTCCGGCCACAGCAGCAGGTCCCCGCCGCCCTTTTCACGCTCTACCTCTTCCCCTCAACTCCCTGCACCTCCTCATCCTTTTAATTTGTTTCCTCCCGCAGCGGAACCACTCCTCGACGATCACCGGAGCCGCGCCGCCTCGGGACATCACCGCGCCACCACGGGACGCCCCTACAAACGTCCCCGAGGGCCTCCTCGAGTTCGCCATCTCGCGCTCCACCTCCTGGACCACTCCCGAGCTCGGAGATCGCCTGCACCGCCCGCGCCATCAAATTCCCGAGTCGCCGGCCACCGCAACCTCCATCTCCGGCGACCTAGCTCCGGTGAGACCCCTCCCCCTCTCTCTACCGTTGGATCTGCACGGACGCCTCAGATTAGATCTGAAGGGGTACGCGATCTTGTCCGTTGGATCGAGATCCAACCGTTCAGATCTGGATCCACTTATCCACGTCACCTGCACGGTCAGCAGCCCAGTCAGCAGTAGCACCCAATCAGGATCAGCCACGTGGCCCAGCCTTTAATTCAAATTATTCTCCCGGTAGAATTTTTGGCAGTTTTACAGATTAGTCCCTGCAACTTAGATCTAACATAACTTTTGATCTATAAGCCCAAATTTAGCAATCTTGGACTTTTTGGAAAGCCCTTGACATATAGAAACTTTTGGCACTGGCCAAATTCAAATTTGACAAACTTAAATTTATTCAAATTCAAATATGCTTGTTTGATGAAATTTGGCATAATTCAAATTCTACAAATCCAAAAATTGTAAATAAATATATTTGGAAACCTTAGGATGTGTACTTTCATATCCCCTATCCGAAAATAATTGTTGATCAAATTAAAATTGAATTTAGAATTAATTGGAGTATTTGAGTAATTTTGTCATAGATTTAATTCTGTAAATAATTTCAATATAGTTCCTTGTGCAAAATTGTTCCATTTGACAACCTTGGACCAGAAAAACCTTGCACAACCATTTTGGACACCCTTGGACCATGACCATGTGTTTTTGACCAAAAACCTAACATAGTAATCCACCCATATTATCATGCCCTAGAATTTATTTCTATTGGATTTTCTTTGATGTTGTGGCCATTTGGAATCCAAAACCAAGCCCCTATTATATGCTAACCATATAAAAGACCAAGTAGTGAACCTCAAACACTAGTACCATAGTTTTCTATCTACTCCTCCATCCCCCTATTCTTGCTTCAAGAATCCATCAAGTTAGCAAATGGAAAACAAGACTCAAGAAATAGAAGGTTCTTCACTTTCAACTTAGGGGAAACATGAAGAGCTACAAGGAATATCAATGAAGAAGTTTTGAAGAAAAGACTTGGACTCCACACCTAGAAGAAAACTCAAGAAGTACAAGTGTGAAGAAATTTAGAAGAAAACATCTTCCCCTCTCTTCCTATCTTTCTTCTTATTTTCTTTCTCTTGACTTAGTGGTATTTGTGCCCATCCCATACCCAAACCAAATAGTGAAGTGAAAGCCCAGAAGAATTTATCAAGACCAAGAGAAGAATCCATCCAAGGAACAAGAATACAATAGAAGCATGAAGATGATCTTCAAGAAGGCAATCACATGAGGTCTAGAAGCAATCCATACAAGTTGAAGAATAACAAGTTATTTTTGTCCAACCATTGACCCAAATGGAAAACCCAAGACTTAGTAATATTTTCCCTTTGATGATGAAGTTAGTAGACCTACCTTAACCACAATGGAAAATACTAACATAGTCACTCAAATATTTTTGAAGGTGAATATGACCAAGTGTTTGCATGTATTACTTTAATTGAAGAAGTAATATGTTTATTCTTAGTGAACTCTTGGAACTTCGTCGACAAGTATGGTTATAATAAAGTTAGATCACATCAAACTCAACCTAGTCCTTCCCAAGTAAACCATTGGAATTTCCCTAACAAGTATTGAACTCAAATCTTGACCTTGCCCTAGCCAACTTGGTCCAACTCCTTTGTTATGTTATTTGCTCTGTTTGCTTTCTCCACCTATGTGTTTGATTGCTAGGATGCTTGTTTATTTTGTTATTGTGTTTTCAATGAATAGATTGTACGGAGAGCAACGATCTTTTGTGAAGAGAGTGTGATATCTTCACCAACTTCAACAAGGCAAGTAACACACCATCAACTACCCATTATTTTCTATATGCATTAGTTGATTTTGAGTAGTATGCATGATAGGAAATTTTACTAAGTTATACTATGCTATGCTATTATCCTAGTAGTGTGTAGCCATCCCTTTTACCTTGTTATTTTGATAGCCTTAGAATTTACTAGGTGCTATGCAATGTTACAAATTGTTTTACTAGATGTTGAGGAAAAATCCTAAGTATAACTAATGAATGAACCACCTGGGTGGAAGTGGTAAGACTGGGTTATGTTGAGTGTTTCCTCAGGGCCCTTATCTAAGGGTTATTCCACTTGAGGTTGTCACTTGCGGATGGCCACCCAGGAACAAAGAGATTACTATGTCCCTCTAAATCTAGTAGCTTCCCGTGCAGCCTTTTGACAATATGGGCTCTGTCTTGATCAATTAAGTTGTGAGGGTTCAGCCCAGGCTTGACAAGCAGATGTAGCAAAATTATAGGTGGAACGGGTCTTGCCGGTGGGTTTGAATTCTTCTTCTGAAAGATCTCGTCTCAATTCTCTCCTTTCCATGATGCACTCCGGGTGTATAGGATGTTTGGGCTAATTGAAGACAAAGGGTGAAAGTGCACAACCTCTGCAGAGTTAGAAACTAAGATCTTAGCCGTGTCCCCGGTTATGGACAACTATGAGCAGCTGGACAAGGATTGACGGAAGAATCTCATCATCAATTTCAATAAGTAAAATTTGACCAAGTGAACAGTATTTGTGGTGCTTGGATCTTAATCCAATGTTGCCACCCTTTTGAAAAGAAAAGTTTGTTTTACAAAAGTGATAGGAGAAAACTGGCTTTATGCAAACTTAGCCAAAACTCCACTCCGCCAAATAAGCATGTAGTATTAGTCTTGCCATTTATATCCACCATAGTGTTACTTGCCAATACATTAAATTGTATTGACTCCCTTGTGGCTGCATATTCCATATTGCAGATATTTCTGAAGACGAGTGAGGATTTCGTTTAGGATCTCGAGACTATCGCCAACATGTTTTGCCTGTGGCACATGAAGAAGATGGGCTCAATGTTGTACTATGTTTTCCGCTGTATGTCTTTGTTTTCTGCTAGTCTTCTAAGACTATGCAAGTTGTAATACTATTTTGTAAAGACTGGATCATGCGATGTAATAGAATTTGATGCATTTGCATGATATTTAATTTTGTATTGCGGTGCTAGCAATTGATCCAGGGACTAGCACAATAAACACAGGTATTCCATCTTTATTAAAAGTTGGGATGCTACACGAACATGGTATTGGACTGACCCAACTTGAGACGTTACAACAATGTTAATAGTTCTCTCTCTGCATGTTGTGCTTGCTTTGTCCTTAGACCTGAGATTGGCACATGTTCTTGAGATGTGAATCGACCTACTTTGGGGCTATCAAACGCTACACCATGACAGGATAGTTATATAGGTAGCTTTCGGGTTTGTCATGAAGCATGCTGCAAGGCATGGTCAGTCAAGATGGGATTTGCCCCTCTCTTCACTAGAGAGAGATATTTCTCTGGGCCCCTCGAGTGATCGGATCCAGAAATGCATGGCCATGCTGAATAAGGTTAATAGTTAACCTGGAAAGGGATTCCGATTCACAAGATCGAGAAAGAGTGATCAGCTAAGAGCATGATCAAATATCGTGAGGCAAAAGGAATAGCATAAACATGTGATGGTTCGTCCGATGTGATCTTTATGAACGTTTGGGAGTTGGCACGTTTTGCTAGAAGACGCTAACAACTATTGACCGAGTAGGTGAACTCGTGTCATGTCTAAACGTGCGTGAACCTATAGGGTCGCACACTTAAGGCAGAAGAAGCAGAATTTCGGATTGGATCCGAAATGGGCTGAAAATGGAGTCCAGAGTGGGCTGTTATAGTGGCAGCCCATTATGGGAACGACTATATAAAGGAGAGGAGGTTGTGTGTTTTAGGGTTGCTAAGTCCGCACCACATTCCACCGCAGCCACCGGTTCTCCACGCCCTGCCGCCCGTGCGGACCTAGCAGTCCGGCGAGCGGTGCTTCCACGCTGCACGTGTGGATACCTATAGAGGTGCTGCATCTGTAGCACTTGGACGAGCTGCCAAGAGGAGCTGTTCATGGGAGCGACGAGATCCGGAGGATTCGTATGACTACCATGCCCTGACCCGCTTCAACGATATCGGCAAAGCGCGTCTAGTGGTAATCTCGTGATCTATATCTTGCGGGATCTTGGTTGACGCGGTAGAAATTTTGATTTGCGCTAGTGTAGCCTACCCCAATTTCCTACAGTGGTATCAGAGCCGCTGTTGCGTAGTTATAGATTCGGATCATTGGCATATGTGATATGTAGATGGGGTATGATCGATGTGATCGATTGTATGGAGAAGATGTTTCGATCTGTGATTTGGATTCCGTGATCGTGATGCGAGAGATTGTGGAACGACATACCCCTACTGGTCGGTTTCCGCCATCGGGGTAGACTGTGACATGTAAATCCAACTGCAGCACGCGAAGATCAATATGATTGGTCAAATCGGAGTCTGGATCATATACGATGTGCATGAGATGCGCGGGGTGACAGATTGGATCTGCCTCTGGTTTCGGGGAATTCGCAGAAATGGACAGTCCCTTTCAAAACGGCCGGAACTTTTGCATACGACCCCGGATCGAAAAAGTTTCAACTGGAAAAAGTTGCGTATCGAATTTTCACCCTATTGGCTAGCCCAAGGGGCCTAGTCGGAACGTTTTTGGCTCATTCGCCTTCTAAAATAGACTTTTTGGCCCTGCTAGTTTCGGCGTTACACCGTCTAACTCGTTTTTGCAGATTTTGTGACTGGTATGGCCCTATGTGTATGTGATGCATGTGTGTAATATTTTCATGACCTACGTGTCGTGAGTATGTCAACACGGCTGGAGCCATATTGTGTTGTCACTTATTGTATTAACGGCCTGCGTGCCGCCTTGTGTTGATTCTCTCTATCCATGTAATCTTCTTTTTTAGCTGTTAGTAGTAATAGTTTGTAGAAGTTTCTTGGAGGACTCATCACCCGAAGGGATGGCGCATATGGACCATGGAGATGGATATCATCATGGTGGACAGGTTCCATGGAGATGGAGATCACCATGTGAAACGGGCCATACTGTGTCACAACTATGTGATTGTTATTCCTGTTGGTTTACTCCTATGCATGTTAGATTCGTAGAAGTACAACGATCCCTCGCAAATGTTAAGTTCCCATGCCCCCAAACTAAAACTTGCACCATCCCATATCTTCTACGATTGATGGTGGGTCTGTTGCAGCAGGGCGTCATCAGTTTTCGTTGACTAGGTGGGTATGTATCGGTTAGGTGGTACGATTGTTGCAGCAGGGTGCCATCTGCTGATGCTTATGTACATAAAGGGTTGGTTAACTCATCAAGATAATCTTAACAGTTAAGCGCCTTGGGGCATAAAGGTTGGTGGTTTTGACATGGAGATGTCACCCAACAGCAAGAGTCATATGTGATATGATTAGCAAGTGTTGCTTACCGATCTACCTTGTCCTAGCAGTGATGAAAACGTCACTAGTCGACTTGTTCATTGCGGATCTTGAATCACTAAGTACCGATAGAGGGATGTTGGTTTTAGTGGAAGTAGACCACGTTAAATTGTTTAATGTCTTTTACTCTATCATCGATTTTTGTCTTAGTATTTTGCATGTTTTTCTATTGTAGATCAATGGCACGTAACAACCCACCCACCCCTTTTGCGTTGCGATCCGTTCTTGAAAAGAAAAGGTTAAATGGAACAAACTATTCAGATTGGATCCGAAACCTGAGAATTGTTCTCAGGGCTGAGAGAAAGGAAAGTGTTCTAGATACCCCAATCCCAGATGCGCCTCTTGATACTGACACTGCTTTCATTAGAAATGCCTTTAAGAGAGCATGTGATGAGTCTCTTGAAGTTATCTGCCTTATGCTTGCATGCATGGAACCCGACCTTCAAAAGCTATTTGATGGTCAGGAAGCGTATGATATGATCATTGTGCTGAAGGATATGTTCTGGACTCAAGCCATGACTGAAAGGTTCAATGTCGCTAAGGCTTTTGGTGAATGCAACCTAGCTGGGGACGGAGTAGTAGGGACGCACGTGATCAAGATGCTTGGTTATGTGCGGACTTTGGACAAGCTTGGTTTTCCATTGGACCCTAAGTTGGTCACATATTTCATTTTGGCTTCGCTTCCATCTAGCTATGGGAACTTTATTTTGAACTACCATATGCATGGGGCGGAGAAGGACCTTAATGAACTTTGTGGGATGCTCAAGACGGCAGAGAATGACATTAAGAAGAGTGCAGGGCATGGCCAAGTGTTGGCTGTGTAGAACAGGCCTAGCTTCAAGAAGCAGGATAAGTCTAAGGGGAAAGGGAAGGCTAAAGATTTGATCTCCAAGCCAAAGCCTAAGGCTAAGGACAGACCTAAACCTGATACAGAGTGCTTTTACTGTCATGAGACTGGACACTGGAAGAGAAATTGCAGCAAGTACCTCGCTTTAGTGAAGAAGAGTGGAAGTAAGACTTCTAGCTCAGGTACGCTTGTAATTAATGTTATAGACATCTTCCCCACTGACTCTATTATTGACTCTTGGGTATTTGATACCGGATCGGTTGCTCACATTTGCAAATCGATGCAGGGGCTAGTAAAGAGTAGAAGCATGAGACAAGGAGAAGGTGATATTCGCGTCGGAAATAATGCAAGGGTTGCTGCGTTGTCCGTTGGCGTCTACCAACTGCACCTCCCTTCAGGATTTATTATGGAATTGAATAATCGTTATTACGTTCCTAGGTTTAACCGAAACATTATTTCTCCTTCATGTTTGATGAGAGATGGTTATTCATTTGCGAGTAAAGACAATGGTTGTTTAATCTCCAAGAATGATATGTTTGTGGCTTTTGCTTCCATTGTGAATGGGCTTTTTATTATAAATCCTTCTAATGCTCATGATGATGCGCATGTTTATAACGTAAGTGCTAAAAGGCTACGGCCAAATGATTTGAATCCCACCTATTTTTGGCATTGTCGGTTGGGCCATATAAGTGAAAAGCGTATGAAGAAACTCCATAATGATGGTCTTCTAACTTTGTTTGATTTCGAATCATACGAGACATGCAAAGCTTGTTTACTTGGAAAGATGACCAAGTCGCCTTTCAATGGTTCTCCTGAGAAGGCGACAAACTTATTGGAACTCGTACATACGGATGTATGCGGACCGATGAGCACGATGGCAAGAGGTGGTTTTCACTACTTCATAACTTTCACTGATGATTTTAGTAGATACGGTTATGTCTACCTAATGAAACATAAGTCTGAAACTTTTGAAAAGTTCAAAGAGTTCTAGAATGAAGTAGAGAATCAACGTGGCAAGAAAATTAAGGCTCTATGATCCGATCGTGGAGGAGAATATTTGAGTCACGAATTTAGGGATCATCTAAAGGGTTGTGGAATTGTTCCTCAACTAACACCGCCTGGAACGCCTCAAAGAAATGGGGTTTCCAAACGGCGTAATCAAACCTTGTTGGACATGGTTCGATCAATGATGAGCCAATCAGATCTTCCATTGTCATTTTGGGGTTTTGCTCTAGAAACAGCAACACTCACACTAAATAGGGTACCGTCTAAATCCGTAGTTAAGACGCCATATGAGATGTGGAATGGGAGAGTCCCAACTTGTCTTTTCTAAAGATTTGGGGTTGTGATGTTTTTGTCAAGCGACTTTAGTCGGACAAGCTCACACCCAAGTCGGATAAATGCATTTTTGTGGGATATCCAAAGGAAACATTTGAGTATTACTTCTACAACTGAGAAGAGGGCAAAGTGTGTGTCGCTCGGAATGGTGTTTTCTTAGAGAAAGAGTTTCTCACAAAGGAGAAAAGTGGAAGAACGGTGCAGCTTGATGAAGTTCAAGATGAGCCTACTGGGGAGGACTCAATGAGTGATGCTATAATGCCAGAACGAGTTGAAGAACCCGTGGCAAGAGAAGCACCACCACCACGAAGGTCGGAAAGGCTCTGTAATTCGCGAGAGATATTATTGTTAGACAATGATACACGGGAAATATTATTGTTAGACAATGATGAGCCTACGACCTATGCGGAAGCAATGATGGACCCATACTCTGAGAAATGGCAAAGCGCCATGAGATCCGAAATAGATTCCATGCGTGACAATCAAGTTTGGAACTTGGTTGATCTGCCTGATGGTCATAAGACTATAGAGTGCAAATGGATCTATAAGAGAAAGATTGATATGGAAGGAAATGTTCATGTCCATAATGCTCGACTTGTCGCAAAAGGTTTTCGGCAAGTTCAAGGAGTTGACTACGACGAGACCTTCTCTCCCGTAGTGATGCTTAAATCTATTCGGATAATTCTAGCTATTGCTGCATATTTCGACTATGAGATATGGCAAATGGACGTCAAGACGGCTTTCCTAAATGGAAACCTAACCGAGGACGTGTATATGATGCAGCCTGAGGGTTTTGTCGATCCTAAAAATGCTGGAAAGGTATGCAAGTTTCAGAAATCCATTTATGGGTTGAAGCAAGCATCTCGGAGTTGGAACATTCGGTTTGATGAGGTAGTCAAAGGTTTTGGCTTTATCAAAAACGAATCAAAGTCTTGTGTTTATAAGAAATAAAGTGGGAGCTCACTCGTATTTCTAATCTTATATGTGGATGACATACTACTGATTGGAAATGACATTCCTATGCTCGAGTCCGTTAAGACCTCATTGAAAAATAGTTTTTCCATGAAGGACTTAGGGGAAGTGGCATATATTCTGGGTATTAAGATCTATAGAGATAGATCAAATAGGCTAATAGGATTAAGCCAGAGTACTTACATTGACAAAGTGCTGAAACGATTCAGCATGGAAGAGGCACAGAAAGGGTTCTTGCTCATGTCACACTGCATAAATCTTAGCAAGACTCGGTGTCCTTCGACAACTGATGAGAGAAAGCGCATGAGTAGGATTCCATATGCTTCGGCAATTGGGTCTATCATGTATGCAATGATATGTACTCGCCCAGATGTCTCATATTCTCTAAGTGCTACGAGCAGGTACCAAGCTGATCCCGGTGAGAGTCACTGGACAGCGCTAAAGAATATCCTTAAGTACTTGAGAAGAACTAAGGATATGTTCCTAGTTTACGGAGGTGAGGAGGAGCTCGTTGTAAATGGTTAGACTGATGCTAGTTTCCAAACCGATATGGATGATTCCAAATCGCAATCGGGCTATGTGTTCACGTTGAACGGTGGAGCGGTTAGCTGGAAGTGTTCCAAGCAGGACACGGTTTCTCATTCTACAATGGAGGCCGAGTACATCGCGGCAGCTGAAGCCGGCATGGAAAGTGTTTGGATGAAACAGTTCATTACTGATCTAGGTGTTGTCCCTAGTGCTTCCAATCCATTGGATCTCTACTGTGACAATAGTGGGACCACTGCAATAGCAAAAGAGCCAAGGAGTCAAAAGAAAACTAAACACTTTACGCGGCGTTATCATCTCAATCGACAGTTCATCGAACGAGGAGAAGTAAGCTTATGCAAAATACATACGGATCTGAATGTTGTTGATCCTTTGACAAAACCTCTCCCGAAGCCTAAGCATGAGGCGCACTCAAGAGCTATGGGTATTAGGTATCTTCTAGATTGACTCTAGTGCAAGTGGGAGACTGTTGGAGATATGCCCAAGAGCAATCGTAGAGATGATGATATATATATGTATCCATGATTTGTAATAATGTGCCTTAAATAATATCTTTGTATTGATTGGCAAGTATGTGACTTATTTGTGAAACTCTTTACTTACATGCTTATTCTAAATATGTCCATAGTTAGAGTTCATGTGAGGACACACCTGAACATTATACTAGCATATGTATTGGTTGATGGCTATGTTTCGCAAGTCATAGACATGGTGATGTCAAACTAATAATGTGAACTCATGTTACGAACATGGTGTTGGACTGACCCAACTTGAGACGGTACAACAATGTTAATAGTTATCTCTCTACACGTTGTGCTTGCTTTGTCCTTAGCCCTGAGATTGGCACATGTTTTTGAGATGTGAATCAACCTACTTTGGGGCTATCAAACGCTACACCGTGACAGGATAGTTATAAAGGTAGCTTTCGGGTTTCTCATGAAGCATGTTGCAAGGCATGGTCAGTCAAGATGGGATTTTACCTCTCTTCACTAGAGAGAGATATTTCTCAGGGCCCCTCGAGTGATCGGATCCAGAAATGCATGGCCATGCTAAATAAGGTTAATAGTTAACCTGGAAAGGGATTCTGATTCACAAGATCGAGAAAGAGTGATCAGCGAAGAGAATGATCAAATATCATGAGGCAAAAGGAATAGCATAAACATGTGATGGTTCGTCCGATGTGATCTTTATGCACGTTTGGGAGTTGGCACATTTTGCTAGAAGCCGCTACCAACGATTGGCGGAGTAGGTGTACTTGTGTCATGTATAAACGTGCGTGAACCTATAGGGTCGCACACTTAAGGCAGAAGAAGCAGAATTTTGGATTAGATCCGTAATGGGCTGGAAATGGAGTCCAGAGTGGGCTGTTTTAGTGGTAGCCCATTATGGGAACGTCTATATAAAGGTGAGGAGGTTGTGTGTTTTAGGGTTGCTAATTCCGCACCACATTCCACTGCAGCCACCGTCTCTCCATGCCTCTGCCGCCCGCACGGACCTAGGAGTCCAGCGAGCGGTGCTTCCATGTCGCACGTGTGGATACCGATAGAGGTGTTGCATCTGTAGCACTTGGACAAGCCGCCAAGAGGAGCTGTTCGTGGGAGCGACGGCATCCGGAGAATTCGTACGACTACCCTGCCCCGACTCGCTTCACCGAGATCGGCAGAGCGCGTCTAGTGGTAATATCGTGATCTATATCTTGCAGCAGATCTTGGTTGACGCGGTAGAAATTTTGATTTGCGCTAGTGTAGCCTGCCCCGATTTCCTACATCCACCGCCATCTTCATCGCCGTTGCTGACTCCCATGATGAGGAGGGAGTAGTTCTCTGATGGTGCAGATCTTGCACTCGTTGGGATACCCCAAGAGGAGGGTGTGATGAGCACAACGGTAGGAGTTTTCACCTTAGTTAAGAACTAAGGTTATCAATCCAGTAGGAGAAAGAGGATCTTCGGAAGGTTGATGCCACTGGCGGTGGTGATGGCGCCTTACCGGTTTCAGCAACAACACGGAACCTGCACACAACACAACCAAAATAGTTTGTCCCAACGGTACAGTGAGGTTGTCAATCTCACCGGTCTTGCTGAAAACAAAGGTTAGACGTATAGTATGGAAAATGGTGTATGCTTGCAGTAATTAAAGAAAACAGTAAATTGTATTGGTTTGTTTAATAGTGTAAGAAAATATACCGGGGTTCATAGGTTCACTAGTGGTGTCTCTCCATCAAAGATAGCATGCTGGGTGAACAAATTACAGCTGGGCAATTGACAAATAAAGGTTGCACCGTAGTGCACATTAATGACATGAAGACTACTATGATATTTAGTGCGAGCTTTACAACAATATACATAGACCGTAATCCAACTGCATCTATGACTAATAATCCACCCTCAGGTTATCATCCGAACACCCTTAGGTATTAAGTTGTAAGCAACAGATAACTGCATTAAACAAAGTGTGTAATGTAAGCAATGATTGTACACGCGGGCACTCACACCGCAGTTTTCTCCCTAGTGGCAACAACACATCCTCCCCCGTCACATTTTTGTCTCTCGAGCACAGGCGAAAAGGAGGCATGAACCCACTATCGAGCAAAAATACTCCCTCTTGGAGTCACTAGCAACTACTTGGCCAGAGCAACCACTAGAAACAGAAAGCATGCAAGATCACAAATAGCATATGAAATAAAGACTATAATCAACTTGGCATAAGTTCAATATTCATCGAATCCCAGCAAACAAAGCACATAGAGTTACATAAGATCAATCTCGATCATGTTAGGCAGCCCACGAGATCTAAACATGGAGGCATATGAGGAGGAGACAACCATCTAGCTACTGCTATGGACCCGTAGTCCAAGGAGGAACTACTCACGCATCACTCCGGAGGCAGGCATGGTGATGAAGAGGCCTTCGGTGATGATCTCCTCTCCGGCAGGGTGCCGGAGACAACTTCATAACCCACCTGATCTAGGGTTGACGACGACAGCGGATGTGGAACTTTTCGGGCATATTTTATTAGGTTTCTAGGGTTTTCCATCCGGGGGGAATATATAGGCGAGAGGGAAGAGGCGGTGGAGCCCTGGGGGCCCCACACCACCCCCTGGCGTGGCCAAGGGGGGAGGATGCGCCACCCCATGGTGTGGCCCCCCTAGTGCCCCTCTTCGACTCCTCTTCGGTCTTCTGGATGCTTCCGGAGAAAATAGGCACTTCGGGATTTGTGGGGTCCATTTCCGTGAATATTTTCAGAAGGACTTTTCTGAAATAAAAAACAGCAGAAAACAGGGAACTGGCACTTGGCATCTTGTTAATAGGTAAGTCCCGGAAAACGTGTAAAAATGACATAAAGAAGGGATAAAACATGTAGCAATTGCCATAATATTATCATGGAGCATGAGAAATTATAGATACGTTGGAGACGTATCAAGCATCCCCAAGCTTAGTTCCTACTTGTCCTCGAGTAGGTAAACGATAAAACAATAATTTCTGAGGTGACATGCTACTAACATAATCTTGATCATAAAAATGTAAAGGCATATGTAAGCTAAGATCATAGAACTTCAAACACAAACATGATAAATAGAACTTCAATAATAAAGCAAAGCAATCAATTTTCATCATGAAGAGTGTCTCAAATAAAGGATCGTGAATAATAATGCAAAGAAAGATAAACGTTTGTTTCAGGTATAGAGAAAGCATGGCAAAGTGATATTTCTCTAGTCCTTAAGAGTGGGGCAAAACATAAATGCCAGGACACCTTCAAAGTTCAGGAGGAAGACTAGAGCAAATAATTTAATAACAAACAATATCACATCGTGAAGCAATTATAGATGTTTATGGGACAAATGCACATAGAACTCAGAATGGCAAAAATGCTCTCTCACTTGTGCATAAAGTTAGAAGATGGAGACTCAACATAAAAGTAAAAGAAAGGCCCTTCGCAGAGGGAAGCAGGGATCACTAATGTGCTAGAGCTTTTTATTTTATTAAACAGAGGTATTAAAAGTTTGACACTCCTCCCATCCATCTTTCACAAACCATGGCTAACTGAATCCTCGGGTGCCTGCCAACAATCACATACCATGGAGGAGTGTCTATATTTTGGGAGATGTATGCTAATGTCAACGAATGGTAAACAGAAAATACAGTACGTCACAAGCCAACTGGATTCACAAGAGCAGCTCCCATGTGAAGGACGCATCTGGGTAGAAGGTCATCCCTCTTTCTCTTTTATTTACACAATTATGCTTTGACTGATAAATCAGGGGCAAAAATAGTGAAGAGATTATGTGTGTATTAATTTGGGGCTGGGCACCCCGCTGCCATCTCTTCTATCATTTGGATAAGCGAATTAATCCACTAGTCCAGGGTGTGAAATCCAATCAACAAGTGAGATAAAGATTCTCTATTGACGTACTCATGAGCAAAAACAAGAACATAAAGTAGGAGTAGTTTTGAAAGTTTTAAAGGTAACATATGAGAAATTTACTTAGGAGTGGCAATTAAATACCACATATAGGTAGGTATGGTGGACACAATGGAAAAAACTTTTGTTTAAGGGAGTTGGATGCACGAGTAGAGCTCGTACTTAGTACAGGTGGAGGCTAGCAAAAGACTAGGAGCGACAAATCAAGAGAGCATAAGAGCCATAATCATGCACAGCGACATAAACATCATTAATTAAAGCATAAGCAGTATCACAAGTTCAAAAACGAAGTGGTCATGGAGGCTATTCGTGACTGGTTTATAGTCATAAACATGGTGTGAGCATGCGCCAAGTCAACCAAATAAAACATTCGAAAGAGAATACCATAAATTTATGCTTTACTATGACAAGAACAACTCATGAATATTTCAATGGCATATTAAACACTCTCAACTATTTGAGTCTATGCATGCTACTCAATTCACAAGGGCTTTAACTACTAAAAAAGTTCAGTCACATACTATAAATTCTACTTTAAACAACATCTCCCAAAGCACCATACAAGAATGTTTTAACACTCTTTATGATAAAACAAGCAAACATGAGAGTACTCACATAACACTACTAAAACTAAGGGCTTTAATAAGAGATGCATGCAAAACAGGAGCTAAATAAATGCAGCAGTCAGACAAAGATTAAGAATACAAAGTATTCCCATGAAAAAGCGGAGCGTGTCACTCTCCAATAAAAGAATGATGGGGTCCAAACAAACTTATTGCAAAAATAAAAAAAAACTGAAAGCAAAAATAAAAGACGCTCCAAGTAAAGCACATAAGATGTGACCGAATAAAAATATAGTTTCACTAGAAGTGACCTGATAATTTGTCGATGAAGAAAGGGATGCCTTGGGCATCCCCAAGCTTAGATGCTTGAGTCTTCTTGGAATTTGCTGGGATGTACCACCGGTGCATCCCCAAGCTTAGGATTTTCACTCTTCTTGATCACATCATATCATCATCTTCTCTTGACCCTTGAAAACTTCCTTCACACCAAACTTCTCACAATCTTCATTAGCAATGTTAATGCAATCGAAATAATAAATTCAAATGGTTCAGTTTCAACACATGCCTAACAGTCAAAAACACATTAGATACTGTCACAACTTATTTTAAAACTCTTTTTCTCAAAAGAACACCAAAAGAAAGAGATTAAGATGCAAATGCAATTATTGGCACAAATCTGTCAAAACAGGACAGGAGGTAAAGATGATTTTTTTTCGGAAATCTTCTGTTGCTCAAATCAAAAAGTGGTTAACTAAGAAAAGTTGCGTATACAGCACACTATTACGGACAAAAAAAACTCAGGTCATTTTGAATTTTCTGTGATTTTATATGGAATAAACAGTGGACAGCAGAAATCTCTTTCATGTGCAGAAATCCGAAATATAGCCTCAACTTTCCACTAGAGGCTTTACTTGGCTCAACAAAAACCCAAAAGAAAAGATATAGAGGGGTTGTTACAGAAATAGACAACACCCAGGTGCAAATCACACAAAAGAAAACGAAGGAAAACGGGTTGAAAATAGAGAAATAAAATGGGTTGTCTCCCGGTAGCGCTTTTCTTTAACGCCTTTCAGCTAGGCATAGAAAGCAACTCAAGTATTTTCAAGTGAAGAAGCATCAACATCATAACTTGCTCCAATAATAGATTCAAAAGGTAGCTTCATCCTCTTTCTAGGAAAGTGTTTCATACCTTTCTTGAGGAGGAATTGATATTTAATACTCCCTTTTTCATATCAATAACAGCACCAACAGTTCTAGGGAAAGGTCTTCCCAAAACAATAGGAGAAGAAGCATTGCATTCAGTGTTCATAACAAAAAAAAATCAACAGGGAGAAGGTTATTGTTAACCATAATAAGAACATCATCAATTCTACCAATAGGTTTCTTCTTGGCATTATCAGCAAGATGAACATCCAAATAACAGTGTTCCAACGATGGTAGATCAAGCATATCATAAAGCTTTTGAGGCATAACAGAGATACTAGCACCAGGATCACACAAAGCATTGAAATCAAAATCGTTTACTTTTATCTTAATGATAGGCTCCCAACCATCATCTAATTTCCTAGGGATAGATGTCTCAAGTTTCAACTTTTCTTCCCTAACTTTCATGAGAGCATTGGTAATATGTTTAGTAAAGGCCATATTCATGGCACTAGCATTGGGACTTCTGGAAAGCTTTTGTAGAAACACAATAACTTCATAGATATTGAAATCATCAAAATAAATATTATTATCATCAAAAGTAATGAGACCATTATCTCCCACATCTCAAAAAAATTCAACACTTTTATCAGAAGCAATTTCAGCAGTTTTAGGCAATTTAGCACGTTTCACCAAAGGGGTGAAGACTTTGTTAACACCAACTACTTTACCATTGATAGTAGGAGGTTTGCTAGCACTTGGAGCTTCAGTTTTACTAGTGGTTGTGATAGTGCAAACTCTAGCAATATTATTCTTTCTAGCCAATTCATCTTCTCTTTCCCACGTAGCACATAATTCAGCCATCAACCTAACATTATCATCAATTCAAAATTGGATGGCATTCAAAGTTTTACTTTCTTTAACATCATGTGGCAAAACCTTCAGTTTTAGAAAATCAACATCAATATCTAGGCTATCTACTTTAGAGGCAAGAACATCTATTTTACCAAGCTTTTCCTCAACAAATTTATTAAAAAAAGTTTGTGTGCTAATTAACTCTCTAAGCATGTTTTCAAGATCATAGGTAGAGCTTTTATTATTATTGTAGGAATTGCCATAAGAATTACCATAACCATTATTAGGAGGATAGGGCTTATAATTGTTACCACCAAAATTATTTCTATAAGCATTGTTGTTAAAATTATTATTTCTAATAAAGTTCACATCAAAATGTTCTTCTTGAGCAACCAAAGAGGCTAAAGGAACATTATTTTTTTCAACTTGAGCTTTATCATTTCAAGCATAGACACAATAGCATCAAGCCTTTCACTCAAAGGGGAGGTTTCCTCAACAGAATTTACCTTCTTACCTTGTGGAGCTCTCTCAGTGTGCCACTGTCGATTAGTCATATCAACAAGTCCCTCGGATGATCTGTTAGGGTTTCGATTAAGAGAACGTGTGAACGCTGGTGACGATCGTCGGCTAACAGGGGGCACGATTTACCCAGGTTCGGGGCCCTCGTAGAGGTAAAACCCTTACTCCTGCTCTTTCGATCTGTATTATGAGTAGATCGGTTACAATGGGGGGTGCTCGAGTCGAGAGTATTGTCTCGAGCTCAAGGCTTTGGTGATGAGAAGTTGATTGGATTCCTCCCCGGTGGTTCTCCTGGCCTTATATAGGTGGCCCGGTCTCAAACCGTCCCGGGGGGCTGTTACAAGCCCTAGTCTTAGGTCGGTTACAAGTTTCCTTCTTGACCCGAAGTCTTTGCGGGTAGGCTCTTGTTGGGCCTTCTAGAACTATAGGTGGCACCTCCCTCTGGGCTCAATTCTTGGGTCTTGGACCGGGTAGCCTCACCCGATAAGTCCAGGATTCTCCCCCACGTCAGTAGCTCCCGAGTGTTTACTCGATTGAGAATTTGTCGGGTGGACACTCAAAGTTCGTTTTGATTTCCTTAGATTGACCTTCAATCGCCTGTTTTATGAGGGCGTATACCCTATGCGTGACGCTCTCATGTACTCGAGTATCGAGTGATAAATGTGCCTTATGTTGGCGGTTTTCGCACAAGGATGTGGCTCAGTCGCTTGGCTCTCCCGAAAGCTCAGGGCCAATTAATTGCATCTAGGGCAAAAACGGTTTTGGCCTTCACAAATTCGAGACCTCCGACTCGAATCTGGCAAGGTGATCGTTGCGACTGGGCCGTGGAGGTCTTACCGAGTCGAACTTATCCTTAAGGAGTACCCGGCGCGTCCGCTAAAATTTTTCTGCGTGTTGTTGAAACGGAAATTTACCTGAGGACGCAGCTTGAGTGCGATTCCAGGCCCACAATAGAGATCTTTGGGGCTTACCTTTGTACTCGAAAGAATACAGCATCCGGATGTGCCTAGTCGGCCGAACAATCCGGGATAAGGATGTGTAAATGCATCGTATGGCAGACTGGCGGGAGCCGCACACTCGCGATTTCACCTTTAGTCGTCTTCTTGCGAATCCTCGAGTGAAGAAATCTTGTTTCTTTGTTGACTATACGAAAGAGATTTCGCGTTGCCATTTTTATACGAAAGAGATTTCGTATCAAGGTGTTTGTGCAAAAGAAATTTCGCGTCTTGGTGAGCCCATACGAAAGAGATTTCGTGTTAGGGATGTTTACGCGAAAGAAATTTCGCGTTTTGGTATGCCCATACGAAAGAAATTTCGTGTTGGGGTGCTTATGCGAAAGAAATTTTGCTTCTTGATATGCCCATACGAAAGAAATTTCGTGTTTAGGGTGCTTATGCGAAAGAAATTTCGCGTCTTGATATGCCCATACGAAAGAAATTTTGTGTCTTGGTATGCCCATACGAAAGAAATTTCGTGTTTAGGGTGCTTATGCGAAAGAAATTTCGCGTCTTGATGAGGTATGCAATGATGTCACTGCGCACTGCCTCGTTCTGGCTGCTCCCGATGGGACGTGTCGAAGCGGAGCAGAGCGCGCGGGCCCACCTCGTCAGCTTTTTGACCGGAGACGATAGGTCGTGTCCGGTTTTACCGTTGGCCACACGCTATAAATGCACACGATCTTCTGTAAAGATCGTGCCAGAGTAACTGTTTGCTGCCGCTTCGTTTCCGCTTCATGCGTGGCAGCCGCAATGAGCGCCACGTCGCCAAATCCACGGCCTGGATCAGCCCAGCTTGTGTATAAATAATGACCCTTAGGAGAGGGGTAAATCTCCCGTCTCTTTGTTCACCTTCTTCCTCCTCGCGCACACCTCCTCCTCTGCACGCACAAAAGAGCTCCAATGGCCGGAGGAAAGAAACTCAGCGCCGCTGTGTCGTCCTCGAAGGATGTGGCGAGTGCATCCGCGCCGCCGCTCGTGAAGACAGACGATTGGCGCGCCGCGAACACCAGCAGGAAAAGCATCACGGAGATGCAGCGGGAGGGGTTGCTCCCGGCGGAACGCGTCCGCTTGTCCAAGAAGGAGGAGGTCCCTAACCCCCTCGCCAATGAGCGCGTGTTCTTCTCCGAGCACGTCTCCCGCGGCCTTTCTCTTCCTCTCCACCCCTTCCTTCTCGGTCTCCTGTATGTGTACGGCATACAGTTGCATGACCTCCCTCCAAACGCGATTCAACACATATCGTGCTTTATCATCCTTCTTCTTGGGGATCCTCCCGCACTGGGGCCTCTGGAAGGCTATATTCAAGGTACAGATCTTCTGGGAGATTGCACAACCTGGCGAGAAGGAAGGAGAGGCGCTGCGCACCGGCGCCTTCGGGATTCAGGCGAATAAAGATATCCCCTACCAGGAGATGTACTTCGTCGACTCGGCGCAGGGGTGGAGGAAGAAGTGGTTCTATGTCACCGACACCAGCACGAATGGGGCTCCAGAGTTCCAGCCATTTGCCACTCGGAAGCGGCGGAGATCCTGGATGTATAAGATGGCCGCTAAAGAAGGTAAAATCATCTCTCCCCTACTCGCAAAGGTGGTGAGCTTCCGCGATAAGACGCTGGGAACTCCGTTGAATGGGATACACCAGTCGGGTGTATTTCTTCGTCGAAGGATCCAGCCCCTTCAAGAGAGGCCATCCGCCATGTGGGAGTACCAGGGCACCAAGGACCCGAGCCGTGCCTGCCAAGATATTCTCTCGAATGCAGAGTTCGAGAGGAAGATCGCGTCCATCACCAAGCTGAAGAAAGGAGAGGTTTGCTCGGCCTGTCCTCTCGAGCCATTCGAAGCTTCAAATCCCCCCTCGGCTGAGGTGAGTTTCTTTTTTTGCTCTAGTTTCTTTTCAGTTTGAATCTTCATCGACTGAGAATATTTTCTTCTATTCTTTTTCCATCTCCGTAGAACTTGAAGGTGGCGACATGTTACCCGCCGCTTTTCGCGGAAGATGCCTCGGATCTTCTGGCGAGTAACGTCGAGGCCCCTCTCGAGACTAGCGTCACAGAAGCTGACTCGAGCTCCGAGCGGGACTACATGGACGACGAGGAGGAGTCGGGCAGCGACCAACTCCATCACCGCAAGCACCGCAGGCCCGAGGATGATGAAGTTACTTCCAAGGATAGCTCCTTGGGTGATGGGTCCACCAAGGCGACTTAGCCTCTCCAGGTGCCTCCCCTCCGTGCGCTTCCACCTATTGGTCGTCCGCCGAAGGTTTCCACTGCTTGGAACCCGGACGTTCTTGATGATGATGACGAGAATAAATAAGTCTTTCGCGTTCCGCTCTTAATCGCGAATTTTCCTTCCCGTTCCTTGTTCTTTATTCTGATTTTGCTTTCAACAGCATCCTTGCGACTATTAGCCCTGGCCGGTTTGCTTCTTCGCTTCCTTCCGTGAAGAGGAAGGAGGCTTCTTCGGATCCTGCTTCAGCTGATGAGGTTGCCCGAAGGTCTCCAAGCCCCGCAAGAGCGACTGAGGCCCCGGAGTACGGGATGCCCGGCTTTGCGGGTGGAGCGTCAGCGAACATGGAGATCTCGGGTAGCTCGGCAGACCCTCTGTCTACGGCTCAGGGCAAGGTAAGCTTGTTTATCTTTCGCATTCCTGTTTTTCTTGCTCAGAGTTTTTATCGGGTGCACGACAGTGCTCCCGATGGGAGTATCCCCCGAGTCTATGGTTAACTGCTTGCAGTTGGATATGGACTCAAGTCGAACTTTTCTTCTTCTATTTCTTCATTTGGCTTGAATTCTATCGGGTGCACGGCAGTGCTCCCGATGAGAGTAGCCCCCGAGGCTACATTCGACTGTGTACAGTCGTGTGTAGGCTCAAGTGATACATCTTTTGATTTGGATTTTTGCCTTGAGTATTTTTTGCAGGCTCTCCTTGACTCCCTTGCTGCTTTCGGTCATCGAGTACTTTCGGCTGAAGCGGACTGCATTTCCCTTAGGGCGGATCGCGATCGGCTTGTCCAGGATGGCCGTTCCCTTCAAGGTGGGCTAATGTGCCTTTGTCGTTTTTATCGCTTCTTCTCGATTGTAATTTTGCTCCAACCACATCTTTTTTATTGCAGATGAGGTTACCCGCCTGAAGGCTGAGAAAGCGGAAGCTGTCTCTCGAGTGAAAACTCTTGAGACGGAGCTGGAAACCTCCCGAAAGGAGTTGGAGTCTGCCCGCAAGTGCTCAGCCGATCTTGAGGGTAGTCTCAAGGGAGCTCGGGAGGCCCTGAAGCAGCTGGAAGAGGCGGGTATGAAGCGCGACAACGACATTGTCGACTCCATCCGACCTTTGCTCAGAAGCTCGCGGGTAAGTTGTGCTTCGCCCTTCTTCGACTGCGACCTTTATTTGCCCTTCTTCGCTAATGATTATTTTGTCTTTGTCTCAAATGCTCTTGGGGTCGGGCTGGAGCTTCCCGGATATCAGCGACTGGACTCCCTTGCTGACACGTGCGCCCAGCTCCAGGAGCACACGAGCAGAATCTGCTCCCTTGTTGGGGATGCCACCCGAGTGCTGACGCAGTTCCACGAGCGTCTGTTCGCGGATGCGGCGGTTCCACCTACCTTGGACGGTCTCCTGCAGGTCTTCCTGGGCGACGAATATCTCCTCGACAAGTTTTCGCTAGCGCAGACTGAGTGTGGGGCTAAGACGGCGATCCAATTTGCTCTGACGCACGGAGTCTTGCGTGACCTGGACAAGGTGTACTCGGAGCTTCCGCGCGACTCGACGGGAAAAAAAGGTAGCGATCCGTCCTTTTGGCGAACGTGCTGAAGTGCTCGTGAAGATGCTCTCTGGAGTACTTTCCTGTGCTAGTCGCAAGGGACAGCCTTCCGCGAGTGAAACTACTTTTGCAGCTCCTTAGGATAGCTTTTTGTTTTCCTGTGCTCTTGATCTAATGAATCTTGGGATGTTTTCCCTTACTTTATTTTGCGTAATCGAAGTATTTCCTGAAAGTGTCATCGCTTTGTATTTATGCCTTACTCTGTATTCTCCCGATGGGAGTAGCCCCCGTGCACCGGTCATTTTTGGGTGGTATATTCTCAAGTGGGGTCTCGTATTGTCTCTGAATCTTGGATGTTCTTTTTCAGGTGTTGGATTCCAGCGTAGAGTCCTCGACTGGACTTGATTTGCAGGTCAATCCCTTGGTTGGTTATGCCAGGACATTTGCATCGCTCCGTGACCGTGTCGTGAATGGCGAACGTAAGCTAAAAGATCTGTGAGGTGTTGCTAATGTTGCCAGATCGAAGCAGAAACTTGCGGCGGAGCGCGAGCAATTTGTGATGGAAGAACTGGTGGCTGTTGCCAAGGTCATGCTCTGTAAGTTTGCGAGCCCCCGAGTACTTGGCGTTGGTCCCTCACTTTGTTTTGACGCCTTTGTTGTCCTTGCAGTTGTTGAACCTGACGGAGTCTGTGAAACCCATTGGGTGGATAATCACATCATTCACGAGTCGGGTAGCCCAAAACCTCATGCGAATGAGTTCTGGTCCGACCGCAATTGAGGCTTTATCCTAGATACCATGAAGTATCGGGCGAACCAAGCGCAGATAATCGTCGAGTCTTGTCGCGAGGCTCTGTCTTCTGTCCATCGGACATTTTACCCTTTGGGTGTTGTCCCAGATAGCTTGAGCAGCTTGCTCAGGATGTTCCGTTGGGTGGGGGAGGTTCGAGAGTGTGTACGCCAACAAGTTGTCAGTGGAGCTCAAGTGACACTTGCCTTCGTTTGCCTGTGGCACCCTGAGGTCAACTTCCTTTCTGTGGCGCGACTTCGTGACTCGAGAGGTCCACCAGTGGATTTTTCTCCTCATTATGCGGCCGTGCGTCCTGCAGCGGAGCAGATTGTTCGACTGACTTCCGAGGAGATTGAGTAATTTCTTGCGGATGCGGCTGGTCGCCGTTAGGTGTAATTCTAAGATGTAAATATCTTGTATTTTGTTGTAAGGTGTTTTGAAGGTGTAAACCTTGTGACCTTGTATACTAAATTCGATATTTTTAAGGTGTTTATAAGGTGTGCGCCTTGTTGTACCTTGTATTGTTTTATCGAGTTATATCACTCGAAGGTATGTGATGATGCTAGTTAGGCGTAGCCCTCGTGTGTTTGGGGCGCGTACCTGTCGTTTTAGCATGTTTAGAGAAAACAAAAAACGCGATAGCTACGGTTGAGAAACCATGTGTTTATTGATATGGCTGGGAAGCCATGTGTTTGGTCGAGCTACAAAGTGGCTGGTATAATCTTATTTCTTGCGAGTAGAATAGTCCTAGGGGTAGAACTTGCGGAGGTGTGCTACGTTCCACAGATTGGAGTAGATGCCGTTGGTCTTCGGGTTCTTCAAGTCGTAGGCGCCTCTTGGGATGACCTCATGTATGATGAAAGGTCCTTCCCATGGTGGCTCGACCTTGTGACCCTCCTTTTGCTTGAGACGCAGCACCAGGTCTCCTACCACGAAAGATCTGTGGCGTATGCGGCGACTGTGGTAGTTCCGCATCGATTGCTGGTAAACTGCAGATCTTGCGAGCGCGATGTCCCTGATTTCGTCCAATGCGTCCATGTCTTCCGCGAGTGCCTTTTTTGAGCTTTCTTAGCTGTATTCAACGACTCGTGGAGCACTGAATTTGACGTCTTCGGATAGGACCGCCTCAGCTCCGTATACCATGAAAATGGCGTGTAGTTTGTTGATCGATTTGGTGTTGTTCGTAGGCTCCATATTATTGATGGCAGTTCTTCGGCCCAGTGCCCTGCTGCTGGGTGCAACCAATCTAACAGCCGCTTCTTTAGGCCAGCCGAAACTAATCTGCTAGATCGTTCGACCTGGCCATTAGTTTGCGGGTGAGCTACCGAGGCGAAGCTGGGGGTGATTCCTTTTTCCTCGCAGAATTCCTGTGTTTCCTTGGCTGTAAAGTTGCTGCCGTTGTATGTGATGATGTTGTGTGGTACGCCGAATCTGCACACGATGGAGTCAAGGAATCTCACGGTGCACTGGGCGTGCGCGGAGGTGACTGGCATGGCCTCTATCCATTTTGTGAACTTGTCGACTGCCACGAGCAGGTGGGTGTATCCTCTAGGTGTTGCTTGCACAGCGGTCCCACCATGTCCATCCCCCATTGGGTGAAGGGCCAGGCGATAGGGATCATGTGGAGTTCTGTGGCAGGGGCATGTGGTCTGGGCGCAAAACTTTGGCAGGCATTGCATCTGTCGACTAGATCTTTGGCGTCCCTTGCTGCTGTGAGCCAATAGAATCCTGCCCTAAAGGCCTTGCCCACGATGGCTTTCCAACTGGCGTGGTGCCTGCAATCTCCTTGGTGTATATCCCGGAGCAATTCCTTGCCGTCTTCGGGTGCTATACATCTCTGCAACACTCCTGATATGCTTTGCTTGTATAGCTCTCCGTTGATCACCCGAAATGATTTGTTGCGTTGTACTATTTGTCGGGCCTCGCGAATGTCTGCTGGGAGCTGTTTGTTGGACAAGTAGTCGAGATATTTCTGCGTCCAAATTGGCTCGACCATAAAAACTTGTCTTGAAATATTGTGGATGAGCTCGATCATGACAATTTGCGGGCTATCGTCTGTTTCCGTTGCCGCGGGTGTTCCTGATGGCTTTCTTACTTTGACTGATCGCTTGATCATTGGTTCGAAGTAGATTCCTGGAGGGATGGAGGCGTTTGTTGACCCCATGTTGGCCAGCTTGTCTGCTTCCTTATTGCTTGATCGCGCGATGTGCTTCAGTTCGCACCCTTTGAAACTTCCTTCGAGTAGATTGTACATGTCACCGTAGGCGACCATGTTATCCGCGATAGCATCGCACTCCTTCATCGTCTGCTACACGATGAGATTTGAGTATCCATATATCATCCATCGGGTGGCTCCGCAGGCGATCGCTATTCTCATGCCGTGTAGGAGGGTCTCGTACTCCGCGTCGTTGTTGGACGCTAGGTCATCAGGAGGGAAGTCCAGTCCCAAGACGTACGGCAGTTTGTCTCCTCGGGGAAATATAAGAATAACTCCGACTCCGGCTCCTTTATTTTTTTTCGACCCGTCGAAATACATGATCCAGTTGCTCGTGTATTCTAGGGGTGCTGGTGTTTGCAGCTCCGTCCACTCGCTTAGGAATTCCACGACGACCTGGTATTTTACGGACTTGCACCCTGCGTATATTATGTCTCAGGCGCCTAACTCGACGCTCCACTTTGCAATTCTTCGAGATGCCATGGGGTTGTTCATGATAGTACCGAGTGACACGTCGTTTAGCACCGTGACAGTATGTTCCTGGAAGTAATGCTTGACTTTTGAAGTTGTGAGGACTACGCCATACGCGAGCTTCTGGTAGTGAGGGTATCACTGTTTGCACGGCGAAAGCACCTTGCTGACGTAATATATTGGCCGTTGGACGCTGTATGCCTTGCCGTCCTCTGGCCGCTCGACGACAATAACTGTGCTGATGACTTGATTTGTTGCGGCTAGGTATAGGTATAAGGGCTCCCTCTCATGTGGTGTTGCCAGGACGCGCCTGCTCTGCAGTGCTCTTTTTAGATCAATGAATGTCTTTTTTGCTTCGGGCGTCCACTCGAACTTGTCTGTTTTCTTCAGCAACGCGTTGAAAGGCAGTGCCTGCTCGCCTAATCTTGCGACGAATCTGCTCAGAACGGCTAGCCTGCCTGCGAGCTGCTGTATGCCACGAAGATTGGTTGGCTCCTTCATTGTTAGGATTGCTTGAATTTTCTCCGGGTTGACTTCGATTCCTCGGGTGGACACCAGATATCCGAAAAGTTGTCCTGTAGGAACACCAAAGACGCATTTTGTCAGGTTAAGCTTGATCCTATATGCGTTGAGAGCGTCGAATGTCTCCCTGATGTCCTCGAGGAGCGCATCCTCCACCCGAGTTTTATGACGATGTCGTCAACGTATACTTGTACGTTCTTGCCAATGAGCTTGGCGAGACATTTTTGCATGTAGCGCTGATATGTTGCGCCTGCGTTTTTTAGCCCAAAGGGCATTGTCGTGTAGCAGTAGACACTGTCAGGTGTAATGAATGGTGTCTTCTCCTCGTCCTCCTTTTTCATCTTGATCTGATTATAGCCCGAGTAGACGTCTAAGAAGGAGAGGCGCTGGCAGCCTGCAGTGGAGTTACGATCTAGTCGATCCGTGGTAATGGGAAGTTATCCTTGGGGCAGTGTTTGTTCAACGACGTATAGTCGATGCATACTCGAAGGATGTCAGTGTTTTTCTTCGGGACCAGCACCGGGTTTGCTAACCAGGTGGATATTTTGATTTCTCTGATGAAATTTGAGGCGAGTAATCTATTCACCTCTTCTTCGAGTGCCTTCTGTTTAGGCTCGGAAAATCGCCGGGTCGTTTTCTTGATAGGCTTGGCTTCTTTGAACACTACGAGTGAGTGCTCGGAGAACTCCCTGGGTATCCCTGGCATATCTGAAGGCTGCCAGGAAAAGATTTCCCAGTACTCGTGGAGGAGTTCGACGAGCGCGCCTTGCTATGCGGGCGAGAGGGTCGTGGACACCATCGCCGTTTTCGCGGGTTCTGTCGGCTGCACCTGATGCTTTCGAGTGTCGCTGTTTGCACTGAACTCGAGTTCGGGAGCGTTCTTTTTGGTGAGCGGCATCACAGAGTGAGCCGTGGTCTTTGCCAACTCTTCTAGCTCCTCCCGCATCCCGAAAGATTTTGCAATCTCGTTGAACTCAATATCGCGCTTGTCAGACTTTTGGAAGTCGCCATCTATGGTAATGGTGCCGTATTTCCCTGGAAGTTTGAGCTTCAGGTAGGCATAGTAGGGTACTGCCATGAATCTCGCGAACGCTGTCCGGCCGAGAATGGCATGGTACTGTGAAGGACAGTCGACTACATCGAAGTCGAGGAACTCTCTCCTTTAGTTTCTCGGGTTTCTGAGCACCACTTCCAGGTTGATTGTTCTGAGTGGTCGTACTGCTTTTCCCGGTACTATCCCGTGGAAGGATGTTTCTGACTCTGCGAGTCCGTCTAGGTTCTTGTTCATCTTGTGGAGTGTGTCTGCATAAATGATGTTTATTCCGTTGCCGCCGTCCATGAACACTCATGCGAGATCGTAGTTGCCTATCTGCACCTGAATGACGAGCGTGGCGTGTCCCGGTCGGTATGCTCGAGGAGGATGGTCTTCTTTGGAGAAAGTTATCGACTGGTCTGCCATCTTCAGGTATTCTAGTTTGGACGGCGGAGTTTGTATTGCCATGACCACTTGGTGTGTGTTTGTCTTCTGGACCCTTCTGGAGGGGCAGACCTTTTGTATCATTCCTATGAGTCCCTGGGGTTCGGGTACCCATTGTTTCCTTGGTTTGCGGCGGGTGGCGTTGGTAACGCGGCCAATATCGCGTTCTGATGTCCTGGTGGAGGTAGGGGTTGTGGCGGCTGGTGTCCTCCTTTGAGTTGGGAGTATCCCTGGTTGACCGCGGCTCTGTTCTTCCTCGTGTAGGCCTCGTGGATGTCCTGAAATTTTTGGCAGTCCTTGAGGAGATGAGTTGCCTTGGTATTCTCTGTGCGCTTATCTGTGAACAGATGTAACATGCGGTAACCATCAAGGTCTTTCTCGGGAGTTTTGTCATCTGGCTTTGGCTTCCATTCGTGATTTCCACGAGGCCTGCTGTCGCGATGTTTGGTGAATTCTGCTGCCACCAATTCTTCTCGATCGTCGTGGTCGTAGTGCCTCCTTTTCTTCTTTCGACCGTGGCGGTCTTCCTCAGGCGCGGGTGAGGATGCTTTCTCGTTGCACATGGAATCTTCACCGTTGGCCCATCTATCGGCTATTGCCATCAATTCCCCGATGGTTTTAGGTGCGGCTCGTCCCAGTTCTTCTCGGAAAGCAGCACGCCTAGATCCTTTGGTAAAAGCCTCGAACGCGACTTCTTCGGATATGTTTCCCGCTGTATTCTTGAGCGTGGTCCATCACTGAATATATTCGCGAGTAGACTCGCCACTCTTCTGTCTGCACGCCCGCAGCTCCTCTATAGACGCGGGTCTTTTGTACGTTGCTTGGAAGTTCTTGCGGAAGTCGTAGGTTAGATCGTCCCATGACCCATAGCACGCCCGCGGTCTTCCTTCGAGCCAGCTGCATGCGGCGCCTACAACGTGTAGGTTCAGTTACTGCATGACCGTTGTCCTATTCCCACGTTGGCATTTTACTGCCGTGAGGTAATCTGATAATCAAGACTTGGGCTCTAGCGACCCGTCGTACTTCGGGACTTCCGTCGTGAGTTTGAACCTTTTGGGCATCGGCGCCTCGCGGATGTCGCGGGTGAAGCACAATGCGCCGCAGGCCTCCTCGTCGGAAGATGCGGATAGTGATCTTGGGCGATTCCTATTTGCTCGGGCCCTGTTGACTTTGTTTTGCGTGATGTCATTTCGTGCGTCGTACTCAGGCCGGTCGCGGTTATCCTTCTTACGCGGCTCCCTGATGCGGTGTCGCGAGCGGCTGCTGTGATGTCGTGGACTCCGATCACGATCTCTCGGGCTATCGTCGCTGCTACTCGGACTATCGCCATGGCCCCGGGCTTCTTTCCCTCGGGCGCGCCGGGGCGATTCTTTCCTTTGAGGTGACGTGATCCCACGTCGGTGGGGTGTTTCCTTGTCCTTCCAAGGGGTCTTTTCAGTTTCTTGCGATGCCGCGTTCCTGTGGGCTTGGGCGGCGATTTTTGCGGCGGCCATGCCTAGCCCCTTCTGGACTTGTCGATACTGCTCTGCGCGGGGGTCATTCTTGCCCGGTTTGTTCGCCTGTAGGTATGTGGCTGCTGCCAAGACTGCGGCGGCGAGAGTCGTCGGGTGCACGTTGCCATCGTTGTCGACGTGCATGAGGGATGTCTCGAGTGTCTTGCTGATTCCGCTGAGGGATTCGCGATCCATGGCGGCAGTCTTCGAGACGTATCTCTTTTTCGAGGGATTGTTTCCCACCGAGCGAGTTCGGGAGAGGGCCACACGACGCGCGCTTGACTCATCCGCCGCTTTCTTTCGAGCTTCCAGATTCCTGTGGGCTTCATTGATCAATCGAACCGCCTACACCAGATGATAGTGGTACGCAGTTAGATCCTCCTGAGGAGCTCCATCCACGATTGGCTAGACTAGGTATACGGCCTCCTTCGCTCTGACCCAGGCGTCACGTGAGAATTTTATGCGCTCTCGCTCCTTCAGTCTTTAATCAGTTTCCGTGGGTGGATCATTTGGTCCTGCCATGCAGACCTGGGCCAGATATGGCTCGCGAGTCCTAGGCGTGAGATGACAGCTTCTGCCAACCCGAGAGGGTTCCTCAGCCACGATAGTGTGGAAGTTGCGGACGCGGGGGCGGATGGATCCACCACTGGGCGTTAGGTCGCGACCAGTATCATCGGATGGCGAGTCGAGGGTTCCTGGGCTTGAGACAGACTCAGAGTCCGATTCGCCAAGATCGAGTTGCTCGGGGAAGTGCAAGATCCCCGCCTTGTTGGCGTGGAAGTGGAGGCTCCCGAACGTCAGACTGACGCTTTTCTCCAGCTTGCTGAACGCCGGGCGCGATTTCGGCGAGTGGGGCGCGATGATGATCGACCCGAAGCGGATTGGTTCCGCTAGAGTCAAGGTTCCGGGGCTCCAGCTGAAGGTTGGCGAAGATGAGGCCGAAGACGCCGTAGATCCAGCGCCCGCCGTTCCCACAGACGGCGTCAATTGTCAATTAGTCATCTCAACAAGTCCCTCGGATGATCCGGTAGGGTTTCGATTAAGAGAACGTATGGACGCTGGTGACGATCGTCGGCTAACAGGGGCACGATTTACCTAGGTTCGGGGCCCTCGTAGAGGTAAAACCCTTACTCCTGCTCTTTCGATCTGTATTATGAGTAGATCGGTTACAATGGGGGGTGCTCGAGTCGAGAGTATTGTCTCGAGCTCAAGGCTTTGGTGATGAGAAGATTATTGGATTCCTCCCCGGTGGTTCTCCTGGCCTTATATAGGTGGCCCGGTCCCAAACCGTCCCGGGGGGGGGGGGGGGTTACAAACCCTAGTCTTAGGTCAGTTACAATTTTCCTTCTTGACCCGCAAGTCTTTGCGGGTGGGCTAGAACTGTAGGTGGCACCTCCCTTTGGGCTCAAGTCTTGGGACTTGGACCGGGTAGCCTCACCCGATAGGTCCAGTATTCCCCCCCACGTCAGCCACTCTCAATAATTTATCATCATATCATGAAGAAGCTTTGTTGCATTGCCCAAAGTGATGGACATAAAGGTACCTCCAGCAGCTGAATCCAATAGGTTCCTTGAGGATAAATTCAGTCATGCATAAAAGGTTTGTATAATCATCTAAGAAGTCAGTCCATGAGTGGGACAATTCTTCACCATAGTTTTCATTATTTCCCAAGCTTTAGCAGCATGTTCATTATCAAATTGTTTAAAATTCATTATGTCACTTCTCAGGGATATAAGTTTAGCAGGAGGATAATATTTTCCAATGAAAGCATCTTTACAGTTAGTCCATGAATCAATACTATTTCTAGGCAAAGATAGCAACCATTTTTTGGCTCTTCCTCTCAAAGAGAAAGGGAATAATTTGAGTTTAATAATATCTCCATCCACATCTTTATATTTTTTCATCTCACATAGTTCAACAAAATTATTAAGGTGAGCAGCAGAATCATCAGTACTAACACCAGAGAATTGCCCTTTCATAACAAGATTTAATAAATCAGGTTTAATTTCATCGAAAGTAGCAGTAGGAGCAGGTGGAGCAATAGGTCTGCAAATAAAATCATTGTTGTTTGTGCTAGTGAAGTCACACAACTTAGTATTCTCAGAGGAACTCATTTTAGCAAAATAAAAGCAAGCAAATAAATAACAGTTATAAAGTAAACTAATTTTTTTTATGTTTTTATATAAAGAAGCAAAACAAGACGAAACTAAAAACAAGACAATAAAACAAATAAAGAGGTTGAGAGTGAGAGACTCCCCTTGCCAGAAGACTTCTTTCTCCCCGGCAACAGCGCCATAAAAAGTGCTTGATGGTTTAGATCTTGCACTCGTTGGGATACCCCAAGAGGAGGGTGTGATGAGCACAGCGGTAGGAGTTTTCCCCTTAGTTAAGAACCAATGATATCAATCTAGTAGGAGAAAGATGATCTTCGAAAGGTTGATGCCACTGACGGTGGTGATGGCGCCTCACCGATGTCAGCAACAACGCGGAACCTGCACACAACACAACCAAAATAGTTTTTCCCAACGGTACAGTGAGGTTGTCAATCTCACCGATCTTGCTGAAAACAAAGATTGGACGTATAGTGTGGAAAATGGTGTATGCTTGTAGTAAGTAAAGAAAGCAGGAAATTGTAGCGGTTTGTTTAACAGTCTAAGAAAATGGACCGAGGTTCATAGGTTCACTAGTAGTGTCTCTCCATAAAAGATAGCATGTTGGGTGAACAAATTACAACTGGGCAATTGACAAATAAAGGTTGCACCATAGTGCACATTCATAACATGAAGAATACTATGATATTTAGTGCGGGCATCACAACAATATACATAGACCGTAATCCAACTACATCTATGACTAGTAATCCACCCTCAGGTTATCATCCGAACCCCCTTAGGTATTAAGTTGCAAGCAACAGATAACTGCATTAAAAAAAGTGTGTAATGTAAGCAATGATTGTACACGCGGGCACTCACACTGCTGTTTTGTCCCTAGTAGAAACGTCACATCCTCCCCCGTCACGTTTCTGTCACTCGAGCATAGGCGAAAAGGAGGCATGAACCCACTATCGAGCATAAATACTCCCTGTTGGAGTCACTAGCAACTACTTGGACAGAGCAACCACTAGCAACGGAAAGCATGCAAGATCACAAATAGCATATGCAATAAAGACTATAAACAACTTGGCATAAGTTCAATATTCATCGGATCCCAGCAAACACAGCACATAGAGTCACATAAGATCAATCTCGATCATGTTAGGCAGCTCACGAGATCTAAACATGGAGGCATATGAGGAGGAGACAACCATCTAGCTACTTCTATGGACCTGTAGTCCAAGGATAAACAACTCACGCATCACTCCGGAGGCAGGCATGGTGATGAAGAGGCCTCCGGTGATGATCTCCTCTCTGGCAGGGTGCCGGAGACAGCTTCAGAACCCCCTGATCTAGGGTTGACGATGACGGCGGCTGCGGACATTTTCGGGGATATTTGATTAGGTGTCTAGGGTTTTCCATCCGGGGGGAATAAATAGGCGAAAGGGCAGAGGCGGTGGAGCCCTTTGGGCCCCACACCACCCCCTGGCGCGGCCAAGGGGGGGCGCCACCTTATGGCGTGGCCCCCCTGGTGCCCCTCTTCGACTCCTCTTCGGTCTTCTGGATGCTTCCGGGGAAAATAGGCACTTCGGGCTTTGTGGGGTCCAATTCCGAGAATATTTCCAGAACAATTTTTCTGAAATAAAATACAACAGAAAACAGGGAACTGGCACTTGACATCTTATTAATAGGTTAGTCCCGGAACACACATAAAAATTACATAAAGAAGGGAGAAAACATGTAGCAATTGGCATAATATTATCATGGAGCATCAAAAATTATAGATACGTTGGAGACGTATCATTCTCCCCCGAGGCTGAGGGATCTACTAGTAGTTATGTGTTTCATCTCTCTCTCTCCCATGGTGTGATATTTATGTGATCATGAGCTTTATAATCTAGTTGAACGAGTAGATGTTACTCTTCATCTATTATGCTACTCAAGTTGTTTTGTTAATGAGATCTTCGGAGACACCTTTGTCCCACAATGTAAAGGTGACAGTGTGTGCACCGTGTGTGGCTTATCATGATTTATAATTTGTCTTGGATGACCCCATGAAATTGTGGTGTTCGTCTGGAACCATCTAGGTCCTAAGGTGACAGTGTGGGTTACCTAGTGGGGAATGCAACTTTAAGGTGTGCTTTTGTAGCCCTACGCAATGAATTGGTGTTCGTTATCCAACCGGAGAGTGGTTCAGAGTAGCATAGTGTAGAGATAATATTTATGTATTCAATTATTTTATTATTGTTGAGAGTGTCTGATACTTCATAAACGTATCCTTAATTTCTCATGTTCCATGTTGTTTTCACGTTATTTCCTACATGTTTGTTATACATTTTAAGTCATTTTTTTCGATTTTCGGGACTAACCTATTGACAAGATGCCACACAGCCAGTTCCATGTTTTCTGCTGTTTTTAGTTTTAGAAATGTTGTTCTGGAAATATTCTCGGAATTGGAAAATTCAAAGCCCAAAGTCTTAGAATTCCCGAAGGTTCCATGGAGTCCCAAAGAGGCCCGGAGGGGGGCACAGGGGGGCCACACCATAAGGCGGCGCGCCCCTGGCCGTGTCTGGGGGTGGTGTGGGCCCCTCGGGCGTCCACCGCCATTGCCCTTTCGCCTATTTATTCCCCCGATACATCAACCCTAAAAATATACCACTTCATCCCGATAAACACGTGAGGCCACCGTCATCGTCATCCCGAGATCGGGAGGGTTCTGGAGCTCTGCCCGGCACCCTGTCGGGAGGGAAATTCATCACCGGAGGGGTCTACACCACCATGCCCTCCTCCCAAGTGATGTGTGAGTAGTTCATCCCTGGACTACGGGTCCATAGAAGTAGCTAGATGGTTGTCTTCTCCACTTTATACCTCGTATTTAGATCTCGTGAGCTTCCCTACATGATCGAGATCATCTTTATGTAATGCTACATGTTGTGTTTGCTGGGATATGATAAATGTTGAATGCTATGTCTTCTAATTATCAATATATCATGTTATCTTCATGCATATATTATTTATGATCTTGCATGCTCTCCGTTATTAGTAGATGCTCTAGCCAAGTAGATGCTAGTAACTCCAAGAGGGAGTATTTATGCTCGATAGTGGGTTCATGCCTCCTTTGCATCTGTGCTCGAGTGACAGAAACGTGATGGATGGAGGATGTGGTGTTGCCTTAGGGAGAAAACAACGGTCTTTACTAAGTTTACGTTACACTTTGCTTACTGCGATAGTTTGTTGCTTGCAACGTAATACGCAACGTTTGTTCGGATGATATTCGGTGGGTGTATTATTAGTCATAGATGCAATTGGATGACGGTCTATGTATCTTGTTGTAATGCCCGCATGGTGTCTTGCATATGCACTACGGTGCAGCCTTCATTTCTGTAAATTGCCCAGCTATAATTTGTTCACCACACATGTTATTTATATTTTATGGAGAGACACCTCTAGTGAACTGTGGACCCCGGTCCATTTTCTCATTCTGATAATACACACTGCTTCCACTGCGTTCACATTGCTTCCACTGTTTTCACATTGCTGCTCCTTTTTTCATATTGTTCTCATACTGTTTTCCACACCATACATTTAACCTCTTTGTTATCAGCAAAACCAGTGAGACTGACAACCTCACTGCTTCGTTGGGGCAAAGTGAATTGTTTGTGTTTTGTAGCTTCCACGTTGCTGCTGAACCAGAAGTGCGCCATGCCATCTCAGCTGCATCAACCTTCTGAAGTTACTCCTTCCTCCTACTGGTCGATTCAACCTTGGTATCTTTCTGAGGGAAAACTGCTGCTGTGCTCATCGTACCTTCCTCTTGGGGTTTCCCAACGAGTGGAAGACCTGCACCATCAGTGTCCTCTAGTGAAACTATGATCCCTAGGTCTTATTTCTAAGCATTGAAACAACGTTTACAACCAGTTCTGCTACATGTTTGCTTGGTGCCATTTTTATTTCAGATTGCTATTATCACTTATAATCATCCATATTACTTGTATTTAACTATCTCCTCGCCGAACTAGTGTACCTATACCACTGAAAATTGTATTCGGTGTGTTAGGGACACAAGATATTTCTTGTATCATAATTGCAGAGTTTCTTGAGAGGGATATCTTTGACCTCTACCTCCCTGAGTTCGATAAACCTTGGGTGATCGACTTAAGGGCAACTTTTTGTTGTTCTACAAACCTCTGCACTTGAAGGCTCGACACTGTCTACAAGAATAGAAGCGTGCATAGACTTCACGCCTCCATGCCTCGTGGGTGACGTCCACCTAGCAGGCCGTGTGCCATGGGAAAGACCCGTTGTCAGACGATGACGGAAGTGGCGACGACACCTTCGATTACGTGGAAGAGGAGTCGGTGGAGTCGGAGCTGCCATAGCAGGAGGCGATGGCGCGCGAACCAGACCTAGAGGAGGAGGAGGAGCCGGAGCAGCGCCCTCCGCTCTGGCCCGACCAGGTGGTGGCGTACAACTCGTTCGCCACATGGCGCAACGAGCAGGCGTTCCGCCAGGTCCGATCTGGATTCCAGGAGGCAGAGGAAGCCGCCATTAAGGATTCCATCGAGATGGCTGATGCAAACGCTGATGGTGCCTTGACGGGGATACTTCTTGATGATGATTAAGTACCCGGCAACAGCGCCAGAAATTCTTGCTACTTGTGATGGCGACAGAAACTTTTTCCTACAGAAATTCTTGTTGCTATGGATGGTGTGTTGGGAACCCCAAGAGGAGGGTGTGATGAGTGCAGCGGTAAGAATTTCCCGCCGTTAAGAACCAAGGTTATCAATCCAGTAGGAGAAAGATGATCTTCGGAAGGTTGATGCCACTGACGGTGGTGATTGCGCCTCACCGGTGTCAGAAACAACGTGGAACCTGCACACAATGCAACCAAAATACTTTGTCCAAACGGTACAGTGAGGTTGTCAATCTCACCGGTCTTGCTGAAAACAAAGATTAGACGTATAGTGTGGAAAATAGTGTATGCTTGCAGTAAGTAAAGGAAACAGGGAATTGTAGTGGTTTGTTTAACAGTGTAGGAAAATGGACCGAGGTTCATAGGTTCACTAGTGGTGTCTCTCCATAAAAGATAGCATGTTGGGTGAGCAAATTACAGCTAGGCAATTGATAAATAAAGGTTGCACCGTAGTGCACATTCACGACATGATGACTACTATGATATTTAGTGCGGGCATTACAACAATATACATAGACCGTAGTCCAACTGCATCTATGACTAATAATCCACCCTCAGGTTATCATCCGAACCCCCTTAGGTATTAAGTTGCAAGCAACAGATATTTGTATTAACAATGTGTGTAATGTAAGCAATGATTCTGCACGCGGGCACTCACACCGCTGTTTTGTCCCTAGTGGCAACATCACATCCTCCCCCGTCACGTTTATGTCACTCAAGCACAGACGAAAAGGAGGCATGAACCCAACTATTGAGCATAAATACTCCCTCTTGGAGTCACTAGCAACTACTTGGCCAGAGCAACCACTAGCAACGGAAAGCATGCAAGATCACAAATAACATATGCAATAAAGACTATAATCAACCTGGCATAAGTTCAATATTCATCGGATCCCAACAAATACAGCACATAGAATTACATAAGAACAATCTCGATCATGTTAGGCAGCTCATGAGATCTAAACATTGAGGCATAGGAGGAGAAGACAACCATCTAGCTACTGCTATGGACTCGTAGTCCAAGGATGAACTACTCATGCATCACTCCGGAGGCAGGCATGATGATGAAGAGGCTTCCGGTGATGATCTCCTCTCCGACAGGGTGCCGGGAGACAGCTTCAGAAACCCCCCTGGTCTAGGGTTGACGACGACGGCGGCTGCAGAACTTTTCGGGGATTTTTTATCAGGTGCATAGGGTTTTCCTTCGGAGGGGAATAAATAGGCGAAAGGGCAAAGTCGGTGGAGCCCTGGGGGCCCCACACCACCCCCCGGCGCGGCCAAGGGGGGTGCCACCCTATGGTGTGGGGCTCCTGAGGCCCCCCTCCGGGTCTTTTCGGGACTCCGTGGAACCTTCAGGAATTCTAAGACTTCCAGGCTTCGAATTTTCCAATTCCGAGAATATTTCCAGAACAACTTTTCTGAAACTAAAGACAACCGAAAATAGGGAACTGGCTCTGTGGCATCTTGTCAATCGGTTAGTCCGGAAAATCGATAAAAATGACATAAAGAAGGGATAAAACATGTAGCAATTGACATAATATCATCATGGAACATCAGAAATTATAGATACGTTGGAAACGTATCAAGCATCCCCAAGCTTAGTTCCTACTCATCCTCGAGTAGGTAAACGATAAACAAAATAATTTCTGGGGCGACATACTACCACACAATCTTGATCATAAAAATGTAAGAGCATATGTAAGCCGAGATCATAGAACTTTAACACAAACATGATAAATAGAACTTTAATAATAAATCATAGAAATCACTTTGCATCATGAGAAATATCTCAAATAAAAGATCATGAATAACAATGCAAAGAAAGATATATGTTTGTTTCAAGTATAGTGAAAGCATGACAAAATGGTATTTCGCTAGTCCTTAAAAGTGTGGCAAAACATAAATGCCAGGACACCTTCAAAGTTCATGAGGAAGACTAGAACAAATAATTTGAGAACAATAAATAACACATCATGACTCAATTACTAATGTTTCTGGGACAAATGCACATAAAACTCAGAATGGCAAAAATGCTCTCTCAACTGTGCATAAAGTTAGAAGATGGAGACTCAACATAAAAGTAAAAGAAAGGCCCTTCGCAGAGGGAAGTAGGGATCACTCATGTGCTAGAGATTTTATTTTGTTAAACAAAGGTATTAAAAGTTTGACACTGCTCCCATCCATCTTTCACAAACCATGGCTAATCGAATCCTCGGGTGCCTGCCAACAATCACATACCATGGAGGAGTGTCTATATTTTGGCAGGTGTATGCTAATGTCAACGAATGGTAAACAGAAAATACAGTACGTCACAAGCCAACTAGATTTCACAAGAGCGGCTCCCATATGAAGGATGCAACTGGTATAGAAGGTCATCCCTCTTTCTCTTTTGTTTACACAATTATGCTTTAACTGATAAATAAGAGGCAAAAATAGTGAACAAATTTTGTGTGTATTAATTTGGGGTTGGGCAACCCCGCTGCCAGCTCTTCTATGAATTGGATAAGCGGATGAAGCCACTAGTCCAGGGTGTGAAATCCAATCAACAAGTGAGATAAATATTCTCTATTTACGTCCTCATGAGCAAAAACAGGAACACAACACAGGAGTAATTTTGAAGATTTTAAAGGTAACACATGAGCAATTTACTTGGAGTGGCAGTTAAATACCACATGTAGGTAAGTATGGTGGACACAATGGGAAAACTTGGTTTTAGGGAGTTGGATGAACGAGTAGAATTCCATACTCAGTACAGATGGAGGCTAGCAAAAGACTGGGAGCGACAAATCAAGAGAGCATAAGAGACATAATCATGCATAGCGACATAAGCATAGCGACATAAACATCATTAATCAAAGCATAAGCGGTATCACAAGTTCAAAAACTAAATGATCATAGAGGCTATTCGTGAATGGTTCATAGTCATAAACATGGTGTGAGCATGCGCCAAGTCAACCAAATAAAACATTCAAAAGAGAATACCATAAATTTATGCTTCACTATGACAAAAACAACTCATGAATCTTTCAATGGCACCTTAAACACTCTCAGATATTTGAGGCTAATCATGCTACTCAATAACCACAAGGCTTTAAAACTAAAATAACATATAGCATGATATGAAAAAGTTCTAGCTACAATCTATACAAGCTTCTACTTGCACCATTAAAAATTCTACTTAAAGCAGCAATTTATTTTCCCAACAAGCACCATACAAGATATGTTTTAACAAAAATACTCTACATGATACAACAAGAAAAAATGAGATTAATCACATAACACTACTAAAACTAACAGCTCTTAGATAAGAGATGCATGCAAAACAGGAGATAAATAAATGCAGCATCCAGACAAAGATTAAGAATACAAAGTATTCCCATGAAAAAGCGGAGTGTGTCAATCTCCAATAAAAGAGTGCCGGGGTCCAACCAATCTTATTGCAAAAATGAAAACAAACTGAAATCAAAAATAAAAGACGCTCCAAGTAAAACACATAAGATGTGACCGAATAAAAATATAGTTTCACCAGAAGTAACCTGATAATTTGTCGATGAAGAAGGGGATGTCTTGGGCATCCCCAAGCTTATACGCTTGAGTCTTCCTGGAATTTTCTGGGATGTACCACCGGGGCATCCCCAAGATTAGGCTTTTCACTCTTCTTGATCACGTCATATCATCCTCTTGTCTTGACCCTTGAAAACTTTCTTCACACCAAACTTCTCATAATCTTCATTAGCAACGTTAGTGCAATATAAATAATAAATTCACATGGTTCATTTTCAACACAAGCCTAACACTCATAAACACATTAGCTACTGTCACAACTTCTTTTAAAACTCTTTTTCTCAAAAGAACACCAAAAGAAAGAGATTAAGATACAAATGCAATTATTGGCAGAAATCTGTCAAAACAGGACATCAGGTAAAGATGATTTTTTTTTAAAATCTTATGTTGCTCAAATAAAAAACTGTTCATCTAAGAAAAGTTTCGTATATATCCAAGGATTACGCACAAAAAACTCAGGTCATTTTGAATTTTCTGTGATTTTATACGAATTTAACAGTGGACGGCAGAAATATATTTCCTGCGCAGAAATCTGAAATATAGTCTCAACTTTCCACTAGAGGCTTTACTTGGCTCAACAAAGACACAAAAGAAAAGATACAGCGGGGTTTCTAAGGAAATATACAACACCTAGGTGCAAAGAAAACAAAAATAAACGACAGAAAACGGGTTGAAAACGGGGAAATAAAACGAGTTGTCTCCCGGTAACGCTTTTCTGTAACGCCTTTCAGCTAGGCATAGAAAAGTGGAATCACGTGGATGCTCACATGAGAAATACGAATTGAAGTAAAAGAGAGCATCATGAATAAAATGTAAGAAAAAATTAATTCTAACCCACTTCCTATACATAGGAATCTTGTAAAGAAATAAATTAAAGAAGCTCAAACAAGAAATCATGGGAAGGTAGAACAAGAGCAACTTCAAAACTTTCAACAAAAATAGAGGTGTTTTTGTAACATGAAAGTTCCTACAACCATATTTTCCTCTCTCGTAATAATTTCAGCATCATCATGCACAAACTCAACAATATAATTATCACATAAAGCATGTTTGTTATGGTCTAACAGCACACAATTCATATCAGGCTCCAAAATAGTGGGATCAAAATTTAAAACCAGCTCTTCTTTTTTCCCACTTTTAGCAATAGAAAAAAAAGATGATTGATCAGTCTTAAAAGGTATAGGACACATTATAGCAATCCTATTTTCAGTAGCATTATAATTTTTAACATCAAGTAACATAGGACCATCATCAAGAGCATTATCATAAGATTTATCCAAGTAGCATGGATTATCATAAATAACAGTAGAAATATTATTCGCACAAGTTTCATTCATAGTAGTATCAAGGTCACAAGTATAGAAAGTATAAATTTCATCAAATAATGTATTAGTTAAAGAGTTACTATCATTGGGAGGTAGACATGGATAGCTCCATCTTCGTCCTCTTGATCATCACTCTCCCCCTCTTTTTCATCCAATGAGCTTCCAGATTCAGCAATTTCTTCTTCCATAGGCTCCTGCAAGGCATCGGTTACTTCCTTAGGTTGTGAGAATTTATTAAGATATTCCATTATGTAGTAATTACAATCCTTGTAATTATCAAAGCAATATTCAAGTATAGCATAAATCTCATATTTATAAGATGCATCATCAATACTTTCAAGCAAATAGGCAATTTCGAATGCACCCTTCCAAGCAATAAATTCTTCAATTTGTTCCACATCATATAATTCATAATTTCCCTTAACACAAGAAGATATGGTAACATTATCATTATACTCACATTGAAAAGGGAGGTGTTTATACCTCCTACAGCAACAAGATTTATCAAAGCAATAAGTAACATTATAAGTAGAGCACAAGTTTTTAGCATAGTCATGCAATTTATTAATTGCCCCCATAAGTGTATCCCTTTTTGTGACAAGCGGTGTTCCTTATAATGTTTTTGTTGTTCATCCGTGAACCCACATTGCCTAAAAGATCTAGTTTCAAAGACATCAAACATTGATAGCAAGCATGATAAAGCAAAAATAACAACTAGAATAAGAACTATTTTTTGTGTTTTTGATATAAAGAAGCAAGACAAGACAAAAAATAAAAACAAGACAATAAACAAAATAAAGAGGTTGAGAGTGAGAGACTCCCCTTGCAACAAGACTTCTTTCTCCCCGGCAACGGCGCCAGATATTCTTGATGCAAACGTTGATGGTGCCTTGACGGGGAGACTTCTTGATGATGATTAAGTCTCCGGCAACGGCGCCAGAAATTCTTGCTACTTGTGATGGCGACAGAAATTCTTTGCTACATAAATTCTTGTTGCTATGGATGGTGTGTTGGGAACCCCAAGAGGAGAGTGTGATGAGTGCAACGGTGAGAATTTCCCTCAGTTAAGAACCAAGGTTATCAATCTAGTAGGAGAAAGAGGATCTTCGGAAGGTTGATGCCACTGATGGTGGTGATGGCGCCTCACCGGTGTCAGCAACAACGTGGAACCTGCACACAACACAACCAAAATACTTTGTCCCAACGGTACAGTGAGGTTGTCAATCTCACCGGTCTTGCTGAAAACAAAGATTAGACGTATAGTGTGGAAAATTGTGTATGCTTGCAGTAAGTAAAGAAAATAGGGAATTGTAGTGGTTTGTTTAACAGTGTAGGAAAATGGACCGGGGTTCATAGGTTCACTAGTGGTGTCTCTCCATAAAACATAGCATGCTGGGTGAACAAATTACAGCTAGGCAATTGACAAATAGAGGTTGCACCGTAGTGCACATTCATGACATGATGACTACTATGATATTTAGTGCGGGCATTACAAAAATATACATAGACCGTAATCCAACTGCATCTATGACTAATAATCCACCCTCGGGTTATCATCCGAACCCCCTTAGGTATTAAGTTGCAAGCAACAGATAATTGCATTAAGCAATGTGTCTAATATAAGCAATGATTGTGCACGCGAGCACTCACACTGCTATTTTCTCCCTAGTGGCAACAACACATCCTCCCCCGTCACAATTCTGTCACTCGAGCACAGGCGAAAAGGAGGCATGCACCCAACTATCGAGCATAAATACTCCCTCTTGGAGTCACTAGCAACTACTTGGCCAGAGCAACCACTAGCAACGGAAAGCATGTAAGATCACAAATAACATATGCAATAAAGACTATAATCAACTTGGCATAAGTTCAATATTCATCTGATCCCAGCAAACACAACACATAGAATTACATAAGAACAATCTCGATCATGATAGGCAGCTCACGAGATCTAAACATTGAGGCATATGAGGTGAAGACAACCATATAGCTACTGCTATGGACCCGTAGTCCAATGATGAACTACTCACGCATCACTCTGGAGGCAGGCATGGTGATGAAGAGGCCTTCGGTGATGATCTCCTCTCCGGCAGGGTGCTGGGAGATAGCTTCAGAACCCTCTGATCTTGGGTTGACGACGACGGCGGCTGCGGAACTTTTCGGTGATTTTTTATCAGGTGCCTAGGGTTTTCCTTCGGAGGGGAATAAATAGGCGAAAGGGCAAAGGAGGTGGAGCCCTGGGGGCCCACACCACCCCCCGGCGCGGCCAAGGGGGGGCGCCACCCTATGGTGTGGGCCGCCTGAGGCCCCCCTCTGGGTCTCTTCGGGACTCCATGGAACCTTCGGGAATTCTAAGTCTTCCGGGCTTCGAATTTTCCAATTCCGAGAATATTTCCAGAACAAATTTTCTGAAACTAAAAACAACAGAAAACAGGGAACTGGCTCTATGGCATCTTGTCAATAGGTTAGTTCGGAAAATCGATAAAAATGACATAAAGAAGGGATAAAACATGTAGCAATTGACATAATATCATCATGGAACATCAGAAATTATAGATACGTTGGAGACGTATCAATGGCCCGGAGGGAGGAGCATGTCCGCGCCCTCATGGACGCCGAGCGACACGAGTACGAGCAGCTCAACGCCGACGCGGCGTATGATGACCAGCATGCCATCATCGGACTGCTTGAGGACGAGTCTGCCTCGTTCATAGCCACCCAGTGTTGGAACGCGTAGAGATAAACAAAAACTTTTCTACGCGGTACTTCCAAGATCTAGCCGAGGTAGAAGGCCACGAGGATTACCACTAGACGCGCAGGTGCGGATTATCGATGAAGCACGTCTATGCAGTGTGGTCCCACGATCCGATCGAGTCGATCCGATCCCGCGATCGTCGAAGTGGTGAACTTACAACACCTCTGCCGGTATCCACACGTACGAGGAGGAGCTCCGACGGCGGACTGCTAGGTCCGGTGCGGCGGCTGGACTGAGTGGGGCTAGGGTTCCCAATGCATGGGAGTGGAAAAACTTCTACCCGTTGGGCAACCTGCGCCCCTCTTTATATAGCGATTGGGAGTGGGCTTCACAACGCTTGTGGCCCATTCCCTCTGTGAGCCCAACTCACGAATTCAGTCCATTTCCGGTTCGGGTCCAACCCGACCAATATACTTGCTCCCGCTCTTAAGTGTGCGACCCTGCAGGCTCATGGCGACTTGGACACGATTGGAGTCCGACTCCCAATCGATCAATCGGTAGCGGCTCCTAGCAGAACGTGCCGACTCCCAAGTGCCATAGAGTCATGACGAAGTACCTTCCAATGTGACTTTCATCTGAGTCCCTTTTGCCTCACGATATACCTTGTCGAACTATAGGCGAATTATCGTCATCCCTTAAATAGCTCAACTCTCTTCTCGATCCGTGATATGTAATTCATCTGACTAACTCTTAGTCAATAGACTCAGTTAACACTTAACTGAGTCGCGCATGGCCATGCTTCCAGAATCACATCACTCGAGAGGGCCCAGAGAATATCTCTCCAGTCGGCGGGGCAAAATCCCATCTTGATTATCCACATCATGCAGCTTGCTTCTCATTCGACCCGAACTCTGCCTTTATAACTGCCTTGTCACGGAACATCGTTTGACAGAACCTAAGTCGGTGATTCACAACTCGGATTGCGCGACAATCTCAGGTCTAAGGATTACATTGATTGAGATATGCAAATGACGACTTCCTCGTTGCATCTCAATATGGGTCAGTCCGACTTGCTAAACTCTTTAGCCAAGTCTGTGAATGTTGGAATGGCATCGCTATGCCCATGTCAAGTGGAACCGAGTCATCAGCCAACACTTAAATTAGTCTAGGGTGTGTGTCCAGCACAACCATAATGACCAAGGACAATTTAGTATGAACAACATGAATACATAGTTCCAATCACATATTCAATGACATATATCAGATGTTCGAAACAAGGACGACTTAATAACTTTATGACTACACTGGGAATTACATCATACATGATTGCCTCTAGGGCATATTCCCAACACCCAGCGCGAGACCCACGAGGATTTGAACGGGGCAAGGCAAGAGGCCTTCCAGGTTGCCCTAGTGTCCGTAGTGACGTGAACAACGCGTACCGTGCCCGGGTAGAGGACGCCTTCCGTCGGGCTGCTGAATCTAAGAAAATGGACGCGCGGTTGGAGTTGCGGTTGTTTGCCTCGCGCGCACGCAACGATAGGCGTGTGCGCGCTCGCACACAGGCGGCGGAGTTGCACCGGAAGGGGGTGCAAGTTAAGGCGGAGCGGCGCTGGCTCGCGCAGGGGGACGATCCGAACGACGAGGAGGCTAACCCTTCCAACATGGCGGCGAGCGACAACGAGAAGGACCGCGTTGACGTTAGGATAGCTTAGCCTAGTTTTACTTTTCCCACAGTAGGTTCAATTTGAACGTACTCCCTCCGTTCCAAAATAGTTGACTTTCATTTGTCCAAATATGGATGTATCTATAGACTAAAACATGTCAGGTACATCTACAAATGGAAGTCGGATATTTTGGAATGGAGGGAGTAATGTTATATGAATGGTAAAATGTAGTTTAAATTTCAATATATGCACTCAAAGTGTTTGTTGCTTTGATCAATACGCCCTCATATGAACAAAGGAGGGCTTATGCTACAAAATGCACTACCCGATCGACTCTATTGCGACAAGGCATTATACGATGAGGTTGCTAGTTATCTAGCTGGTTGAGCTACTCTCAGTGGTGACCTTGAGGTGCACTATCCTCTACGTTGACCTTTTTAATTTGTTCACAAATAGCACGTTCTTTGGCTTGACTTGTTGTGTTTACTTGTTCTTGTAGTGTGGCAAAGAAGAAGCAATAGCAGACCTGGAGGTGCAATGATGATCTTGTAGTGTGTCTGATTGTACCACTTTAGCTACTTCCAACGATTTTCGAATTGTCGAAAACCATACTATGTTAGTTGGTTGAGCTACATGCAAGAAAAATCTTGTAGTGTGTCTGATTGTTCTACTTTAGCTACTTCCAATGATTTTCTTGCAACGGGGCTGGGCATACTATGTTAGCTATCTGCATCATCTCAACCATAAGCATATTTTCATGATAACATAACGAGCATTTCCTTAATGACAACAATAATCATGATCTAGCCATGACAACAATAACATATCATTTGTTTGATGAGAACAGTAAGAACTTTTCTACCCATGCCAACAATAAGAATTCGATTCCATGACATCATAACCATTTTCAGCCAAGACAACACTAAACTTGATCTATTTCCCCAAGTTTTCATTCCCGGGAATCCTAAAATAAGCTAGAAATAAGATCCGAAGCATACTATAGCAAACCTCACTGTCATCTAGTTGAGCATCCACACGATCTTCGGCCGGTACCACATCAGTAGCAACTCCTTCCGGAGCTACAACCAGCTCATCTGCATCAACACCGTCGGCCTCCTCCGCATCAACTCCATCTTCAAGGAAGGAATCAGGAACGAATTCCTCCTCTGTGCCAATCAGTGAATCGGGCACAAACAACACCTCATCAGAGTCGCACAGCAGGCCGACATTGCGGCTTTCATCCTCTGAGTCCGGGACGGACTCCAAGCCAGCAAGGGCATCTTCCTCCAGCTCCTCCGCCGCGTCAGGCTCCTGGGTGTCCGGGGAAAAATCCACGCCCCGAACTAGCTGTCGTCTTCCACTCGAACCGCCACTGCCGCCTGCCCCACTGCGGAGGTTCGACCCGCCTCCGCCCACCACGCTGCCAAGGTACTCCCCGCCTGCCGCCGTCCCACTGCCGAGATTGGACTCGACTCTGTCGCCCTGCTGCCGGGGTTCTCCCCACCATCGATTGCGGTGCCCTCCGGAGTAGCATCTTGTCCATGCCGACGCTGCCGAGGCCCACTACTCCCGCCGCCAGACGCCTTAGATCGACGGCGCCGTCGGTCTCCTCCGATTTGGATCCCATTCTTCCGCTCCATACCTCTCTTGCATCCTCACCATAGCAACGAGGAGTGGGGGATTGTATGGCACTGTCTCCATTAAGGACGGGGGAGAAGGCGAGGTGGAGCTTGGGGGCGGAACCGAGGCGGCGACGGGGAGAAGAAGATGGAGGCGACGAGTACGGGATGGGGTTGGGGAAAGGAGAGAAGATGGGATAGCTACTTTGCTACAGAACCGTTCGGTCGTGGACCGTACCCTCTCTCTCCTCTCTTAATTACCGAGGGAATTAAGGACGTGGGCCCCATGCAGAACGTAGAGTATTTCTGAACTTATATAGGACCCAAAACGTAGACTATTTCTGAATGGAGGGAGTATTTGTGTCCGGTATGTTTAGAGCATCTCCAGTCATGCCCCCCAAACGCGCCCCCACGGCCCCTTCCCGTCCGGACGTGCCCCAACGCGCCCAGTCGCGCCCCCAATTGGGCCTTCCCGTCCGAACACCCCCTTGTTCCCGTCCGGCAAACCTAGCCCAACCCCGCCTCCTAGGGGCTCCCATGGGGGCGCCGGATGAATCGTTCTACGCCGCGGGCCCATCCTGCCAGCGGCACAAAGCGCCCCGTTTGCGCCACGTCCCCTTTGCGCCCCGCCCATTCGCCCTGCACGCGCCGCCTCGCCCTCTCCCGACTCCTTCGTCCTCGCAGCGCCGACGCTCTCTTCCGCCGCACCTCCACCCAACTGGCGCCTCCGGCCGCGCTTCCGCACTCGGCCCTTCCCCCGCCGCGTCTCTGACCCGCCGGCGCCGCCTCAGGCGCCACTTCCGGCGACCAGAGGTAACCACCTCGCCCCCAAGGTGTTCGTCGATTTGCCCGGTTGGGCGCCGACCCTTGTTTTTGTCATATTTTGAAGCCATTTTCATTTGTACAGATGGACAGTAACGATGAGATAATGGCGAACTTTTTCTTGGAGGAAGAAGCCGATATCGACGAGGAGGAAGATGAGAACTTGCTTGTTCTTGCTTGTTTGGCACAACTCCTCGCCGATGATGAAGCCAATCGCGAACCAAACCGAGGAGAATCCAAGTTTGAGAGGAGGAAGACGAAACCGAGGATGAGAATGGAGGGCCACTGCATGCTTTTCGCTGACTATTTTGCCGAAGAGCCAAGATTCGATGCAAAGGATTTTCGACAGAGATTTCAGATGAGCCGAAGGTTGTTCAACACATTGGTGCAGAGTGTGAGGGAGCACGACCCCTGGTTCAAGATGAAGAAAGACGCCGTGGGGATGGTAGGTTTCTCCTCAATTCAAAAATGCACTGCTGCTATGAGAATGTTTGCATATGGTGCCCTGCAGATGGCCAGGACGACTATCTCCGCATGTCTGAGTCGTTGGCTATCATAGCCCTGTAGAGGGTTTGCACTACGATAGTGGACGTGTTTGGCCCAAACTATTTTTAATTGTATGAATATTTTATTTTTATTTGTAACTATTCATGAACTATATATGTAATAATTTAAATCTAGAATATAAGTATTTTTAAGTATTTTTTAGACTCCAAAATAACGAAATTAGGCAAAATCTTGCTTTGGGGGTTTTGGTTGGGGACGCCAAGTGGGCAGCCGCGCCCCCGCCGGCGCCGCGCCGCGCCGAGTGGTCCGGACGAGCCCCAAAGGGGCTCGCCGGGCGCCCATCCGGACGGCTATTGGGGGGCGCGACTGAGGCCATGTTTGGTTACGCTTATTATCTGGCTTTTGACTTTTGTCTTATAAGCCACAAAAGCACCTAAATAGATGCTTTTGATTTTGGCTTTTGGCTTATATCATCGTCTAACAATATCCAATCAAAAGTAAAAAAGCTAAAAGACAAAAGCACCTATGTAGGTGCTTTTATGGCTTATAAGCCAAAAACTAAAAGCCAGATAATAAGCCCAACCAAACAGAGCCTGAAGATGGTTTTAGGGTGTTTGTGCACACGTTCGGCCTCACTTAAAAGAGGGTACTCATCTGAGGGTGCCAAAAGCAAATAAAATTAAAATGGATGCAGTGGTCGGGATTATAACTGTGCACGGTTAACCGAAAACCGTGAAACCGAACCGAAAAAACCGAAACCGAACCGAAATTATGGTTATTTTGGTTTCCGGTTAAGGTTACGGTTAGTAAAATAGCTAACCATATGCATGTGGTTAATACGGTTAATAACCGAAAACCGTATGGTTAACCATTAAAAAACCGAATGATATTAACACATACTTATTTGCTACTTTTATTAACATTATAGGTTACTTGTAGTATGTGATTTGCTACTTGTATATACTTTCATTAAATTTTATAAGTTATTTGGTTACTTTGGACCATATGCGTATTAATTTTATAGTCTATTCCATTATTTTTTTAATATATGGGCACCAAAAGAAATTGTTATTTTAAAATTCGCGTCAAGTTCGGTTAATCTGGTTATTACCGAAACCGAACCGAAATTAAATGGTTATTACCGAAACCGAACCGTATTCTCGTATAAAACCGTATTTACCGAAGTATTGAAACCGTACAAACCGAAAAACCGTATAAACCGAACCGAATTAACCATATTAACCGAATGCCCAGCTATAGTCGGGATGGTCTTAATCTCGCTAGAATAGTAATCTCGCCGCATTCCATTGTTAAATGCGCAGTACCCGCTCGAAACAGGGGTCCGTGCGCCCCAGCCATGCTGCTCCCCGTTCATTTCCCCTCACGGAATAAAGAAACGCCTACAGCACACGTACTCCATCCATCTCCTGACACATGGGCCCACCTCGCCACAACGAAACTGTCAGTGCCCGTAGCTGAGCGCCACTCCCCCCTAGCTCGCTCCGCGACAAGCCGCGCGAGGCTTGGTTTCGCTTGCGCTTACCGGCGGAGCAGCGTAGCGGCAGTGGAACCACACTGGTCTACTTGAACTGACCGCTCGGTCCCACATGATCAAGATCCGCTCACCGTCGCTAGCACTGTTCAGCTCTGCGCGATGCTAGTGCCCCTACTCCACAGCTCTAGTCTCCGCCGCTATTATTACCCCTACGGCTTGTTTACAAAATCAATCACGCTTGCGCTGTGGCCGCAGCAGAGCGCCACATTGCTGTTACTCATCATCGTAATTTTCGCAGCATTCGCTTCAGCGCGCGCGCGAGAGAGAAGAGTGGCCATGGAGCCGTCGCGGCGGCTTCTTCTCTCCGACTACGATGGCGCGATCATGTCGCCGCTGCCGTCCCCTTCGCCGTCGTCCGCCACGCCGTTCCGGCCCGGCGTGGCCGTGGTCGTGGGGATCCTCACCAGCGTCTTCTCCATCACCTTCCTGCTGCTGCTCTACGCCAAGCACTGCAAGCGGAGCGCGGCCGAGTCGTCGGGCCCGTACGGGAGCGGCGCGTCGGGAGGCGCGGCGGCGGGCGAGCGGAGGAATTCCGGCGTGGAGCGATCGGTGGTGGAGTCGCTCCCGGTGTTCCGCTTCGGCGCGCTGCGCGGGCAGAAGGCCGGGCTGGAGTGCGCCGTCTGCCTCGGCCGCTTCGAGCCCACGGAGGCGCTGCGGCTGCTGCCCAAGTGCCGCCACGGGTTCCACGTCGAGTGCGTGGATACGTGGCTCGACGCGCACTCCACCTGCCCGCTCTGCCGCTCCCGCGTCGACCCGGAGGACGTGCTGCTCCTGCCCGAGCCGCCCAAGCAGTCCACCACGGGGCCTCCCGACCCGCCAGAGCTGAAGGCGGCCGCTGCCGCCGCGACGACCAAGCACAAGGACGCGGCCTTGGCACCTGCGCCTGCTCCATCTCCGGCGTGGAAAATATTCTCCGGCCGGCACTCGACTGGGTCTGTGCGAGCGCCGGGCCGGGTGGGTCCGGCGTCTCGTCGTTCGGCCGATCTGGAGGTGGGAGGCGGTCCGGCCGCGGTGGGCTGCTTCGAAGTCGCGGCGAAGGTGCGGAAGGACCGGGTCCTGATGGTCGAGCCCGCGGCGGCGGTGGCGGAGCCCGATCCGGAGGCGTTCGACCGGCGTTTCGGGCATCGCATCCTGGTCAGCACCGCCTGCGGGTGCGACGACGAGACGGCTCCAGCCGCGCAGCAGCGCTGGAGCGACCTGCGGGCGTCCGATCTGATGTTCGTGCGTTCGGAGATGCTGGTCACCGAGTCCGGGCGGTACTCCTGCTCGGCCGCCGTGAGCTCCGGCAGCCGCGGCAGGACGGAGATCAGCGGTCGGAGCCTGTCGGAGATCGCCGGCGTGAGCCGCCGCCTTCCGACGATCCCCGCCGGCGCCGAACGGGCGCGTCGGTGGCCGGGCTCGAGCTGGTGGGCCCGCGGCTCGCCCGGCCTTAACGGCCCTAGCACCTAGGCCGCTGTTTCGGCGGGCCCCGCGTGGCAGCCCGGAAAGGCATCCAAAATTTTCCCCTGGCGAAACTGCCCCTCCCGTCCCCCACATTATTACGGCGCGCAGTGAGCTTGCGCCAGGCACTCCAGTACGTGGTCACGTGATGGGCACAGGAGTAATTATAGTACCGCCCGGCCCCATGCCATGGGCGCCTCGGGAGCCGCGACGGGAGCGGAGGGATGTTGCTTTCTCGCGCATCTCGAGGTGTCTGCTCCGCAATACGGGCGGCCGCGATTGGCTGCGTCCCGCATATGCCGCCGCGGAGCCCGAGCATAGCCGAGCCTCGGTGGATCTTCTGCGGCCGTGCGTCTTTGCTCGCGGCTGCGTTGCACAGTGGGGAGGTCTCGGCGGCGTGCGTCGGCCGGGTCGGGGATTAGGGAACCGTGGAGAAAAGGTGGTCGTGTGCGTGTAATTCTTTTGTCTGTACGAGAGAAAGTGCCGCGACCCTTTTCTTTTTCTTGTATATTCACTGCCCGGATCTACGGTGTGAGCTAGGAGTAGCTATAAAGCGGCGTGATGACCATGTGGCTTTCTTTTTGTGTGTTCTTCTTTTGTTCCGTTCCGTTGCTTGCTCTTTTGCTTGTCTCTACCATCGGCGAAAAAAGGTGTTCTAGCTAGCCTTTTGCGTTGTAGTGGAGGAGAGGAGCACCACGTGAGAAGAACGGTCGGCTGCCGCGCATTCGACTCGTACTTGCGGCGGCGGTCACGTTGCGGCGAGGAAAGCAACGCCGCCGTGGCCTCCAGCTTTCATGGCCCGTGCCGTTGTCCCCGGCCTGGTAACGGCTAGGGATCACACGTTTCCTAACTTTCTTTTTGTTCTGTTGCTCATTTTGCTCACCTACCCACTACTCCTTGGTAAAATTTCATTATCATGCCGCCCTGTTCAACCCGTGCTCGTTCCACTCGCGTAAATTCCTTGGCATGTGAATGGTGGACTGGTGGTGGTTTGGTTGCATTCAAGCAAGCGTCCTTCGCGTCTGCTGCGTGGACGCTTGCTGGCCTCGCCGTGGCTGCCTGACACGGTGACATGCCGCGATCAGGCTCTCTGGGTCCTCGCATCGCCGATTCTGTCCTACTCGATGCTTCTTTTTATACAGCTGTGAACGTGCGTGGGCGTGGCAGTCGTCAGGCTCAGGCGCCTCGCCGCTTGGCTCCGCTAGGCGGGTGCTGGCCCCGTGCGCTGTACCTTGCCACGCCCACGCCGACGGCAGCGATCCTGCGCGCATCAGCAAATGCTGGCTGTCATCACCGCCCGTCATGGATGCATGGCAGAGAGCTGGAGTACTATTGTTTCTTTATCTCAGAAAAGGAGTTTCCTGCTTGCTGAAACTTTATCACCGTTCCGGCACAGTGCCTCTTCTCGTGACAAAGCTCTGATCATCGCCGATCGATACCGTATCCGGCGCTCCACAAGAGGCTGCGGGCGTGGTACGACTTGCATGCGCTGGACGGAGCTCTTTCTCTTCTCGTATCTTCCCTTTTAAATGGTCACAAACAATGTTAGCAACAATCTTGCATTAGAGCATCACCGCTCGCAGCCCGCAAACGCCGTCCGGATCGGCTCACAAACGAGGCGTTTGGGGCTGTGCGCGTCTGGGGGGGGGGGGGGGGGGGCGCCCATCTCCACTCGTCGCCCCCACAAAAATTTAAAATCGAACTAAATCGATATTTCATTCAATTTTTTTTAGGACAATATACAATATTTGAATGAAATTTAACTAAAAATGAAAATTTAATTTAAACTAACACACATTGCTCTAGCGGTACTGGCAAAACACGGCGTAGACCGGTGTAGGACGCGTCGCCGCCCGGGTAGTTGCTCGGCCCCGCCTCGTCGTTGTTGGCGTTGGCACCAAAGCCGCCGTCATCATCCTCGTCATCGTCGAGGTTGATCAGTGGCGCCCCTGTGCGCGCGAGGTGCTGCTCCAGCAACCAACCAACCACGCGCTCGCCTCCTTCTCCGAATGGCTGGGGACGTCGTTCATGGAATCCTCGAAGGCGGGGGCGAGGCCCTTGGGGTCGTCGACGGTGGTGTGTGCCGGCTGGAAGGCGACGAGCTCCGCGTTCATGGACGACGGTGCCTCCGTCTTCACCGTCGTCTTGGGCTTCTTCGGCAGCGGACGACGTGCGGATAAGCGGGATGAGCCGGAGCCGATGGAGAGGGTGCTGGGAGCACGCCTCAGTGTTGTTCCCGGCTCCGACTTAGGGGTGCGTAGGTGTGGCGACGAAACGCGGGATGAAACCGGCGTCGTGTTGGACGAGGAGTGTTGTGGAGGCGAGGTGATGCACAACGGCCTTTTAAGAACGGGGCAGGCGGGCGGCTGCATGTGCGTCATGCATTAACGCTGTCGTGTGGGAAGGCAGAGTGGACGCCTCGTGTGCGACGGAACGGCTCCCTGCACGCATCAACACGATGTGACGGCTCTCTGTGTGCAGCATGACAGGACGCCTCGCTGCGGCGTCTTAGGAATCTGCGAGGCACTGGGAAGATGACGATCGCGGCCGCTCGACTCCCTTTCTGTCGTTGTCGCTGACAGGGCAGGTCCACCTTTGACCGCGCGTACATGGCGGCGTGCTGTGTTGGGTGTCGGGTTCGGCCTAATAGCATCGTACGAAAATTGGGGTATGTCGGAATGAGCGTCATTTTTCGTCGGATCCGCACCAAAGGTCTTTAGCGGTGCGCGAGTAGAGATGCTCTTAACGTGTTAAATTCTAATTAGAAATTTGTACTGGTTGGTTTGCATGCCACACGTGAGTCCTTGTAATAATAGGTTTCGTGTCCCGGTGGTGTTAGAGGTGTTAGAGCATCTCCAACCATGGCCCCTAAAATGGCCCTATCTGTCTGGACGGACATAACCGGGAATGGTTCGGACAAAAATCATGCACCTAATCACTCCTCCCAAGCCTAGACCATCTGCCTGGGCTGTCCGCAGAACCCTAAACCCATCCCATATGTGGGGTGGGTTTGAGGATGCCCGGGGCGTGCCGGACGCGCCCGGCAGGCGGTCGCTGACACCACGGTCCAACCAGGTTGCCGGAGCGGCGCCGACGATACACCGCAGTACCGTGTCCACGTGTCACCGCACTGCGTCGCCCATGCGGTTAATATCCGACAAAAACCTAGATCGGTCCCATTCCACAGTCCTCACGCATCCGCTCCACTTCGACTCCGTCGCCCCATCTGTCGGCGATGATGATCTCCTCCTACTCCTTCTCTCGGAGCGACGGCGACAGAGAGACAAAGAGCTCGCGACCAGTGGATGACTCCCGCGCCCCCGTCGGTAGCAACGATGACCTCAACGATGCACTGGATTTAAGGCTCAGCATCCTCTGGTCCCTCGACGACGGTCAAGGAGGGTCAAGCTCCACTGCCGTGCCCACGGCTAGCGGCGAATGTAGCTGCTGGTTCGCTCCCGCGTCGGGTAGATCTACGCCGCTGTCGAGACGTGCCCCAGCGGCGTAGTACGTCCAAAACATATCTAGTTTCCTGAGCACTTTTGCTATTGTTTTCCTCTAAACTTGTGATTTTCGGATACAACTAACACAGACTAACGCATTTTTCAGCAGAATTGTATTGGTGTCTCGTTTTTGTGCAAAAATTGAACTTTCAGGAAAATGCCCGGAAAAGATTGCAAAGTCCTTATTTTACCAAAAAACTCCAGGAGCGAGAAGATGAGACGGAGAGGGGCCACGAGGGGCCCACACCACCTGGCGACACCCCCTAGGCCGCGCCGTGGTGTGGTGTGGCTGCCTCGGCCACCCCTTTGAGCCCCCCCTTTCGACTACTTAAGCCCTTTAACCTAAAAATGTCAGGGGTTCGTCATATTCCAGAGAAAAAACACCCGAGCGCCTCCGCCGCCTCGAAACTCAATTTGGGGATCACAAGTTCCTGTTCTGGCACCCTGTCGGGACAGGTATTCAGAGGAGATCATCGCCATCGTCATCGCCACCATTTCTCCATCAACCATCCATGATTCCCCCATCCATGTGTGAGTAATCACTACAAGAAATATGTTGATACATGACCCTTTTTTAATGACCGTGGATGAACTGGTCATAGATCCATGACCATTTTTAATCTGTTGGTCATGACATGTTTGGGAGGGACTAAACCCATGACTTTCTTGGCTAAAAAGTCATGATTTTCTTTAACAAGATGGTCATAGCACATGATACCTGGTGTATGACCCTTTTTTTGCTTAACTAAGACCAATTGAATTGGTCATGCGTTTGTTGGCAGTGATTTTTTCCTATGTATCATGTCCACGTGTCAATTTTTTCCTATGTGTCATGTCCATGTGTCAATTTTCGCCTATGTGTCACTTCCACGTGTCAATTTTTTTTCATCCAAGGAAAATAAAGAAAGACCAATTGAATTTGTCATGAGTTTGTTGGCAGTAATTTTTGCCTATGTGTCATGTCCACGTGTCAATTTTTGCCTATGTGTCATGTCCACGTGTCAATTTTTGCCTATGTGTCATGTCCACACGTCAATTTTCGCCTATGTGTTACTTCCACGTGTCAATTTTCGCCCCTGTGTGTCCGTCCATGTGTCCAACCTGACACGTAGAGCACACCACGGCTGACACGTAGGCCCAGATAGATATCCACGAAAAACAAAGAAAATGGGCGAAATGGGGACTTGAACCCGTGCCTCCCAAGAGATCTTCAACCCACTTAACCACTAAGACAACAACTATTTTGTGATATATTTAAAGCGGAATTTTATTTGAAGGGAGCCATCCGAACTGAGACAAGAGAAAAGAAATTGCAAATAAGGGGATGTGAGGGATTGAACCCGCCACCTCCTAGAACCAATCGACCGCTCCTAACCATCAGACCACGAAATGTTTTGTGATTTGCTTACCCATTCACGCAATTTCTATCAATCAACCGTCCAAGGGCAAGCCGGACTGGGCCGGCCTTGCTGCTGGCATGGATGGGCCTCACGGCTGGGCTGGCCCAGCCTCGCTGCTAGGCTAGGCTGGCCGTTTTGAAAGTGTTTTTTTTTCTCTTTCACTTTTTTTTTTCATTTTTGTCTTCTTTTATAACTTTTGCTTTTGAACTTCAATTTCAACCAAAGCAGATTCGATTTTTTTTAAAATATGTATTATGTTATTATAGACTATTAGGGACCATTTTTAGTCAAAATAAAATAAAAATACCCCTAAGCTTTATATATTACTTCTATAGGATTGTGAAGATTCATAATTAAAATTTCGGGAAACGGTCAAAACGGGAGACATGGCTGTTCGTACCTAGGTGTTGAATCTTGATGAACTCTTTGTGTATCTATGTTGAAATAGGTACTTGGGTACCTAAAAATGATTTTTACTAAAAATCATGAGCAAACTATGAGGCACCTGTAGTTCAAATTTGGCCCGGTTTCAGCTGAATCGGCTGAAACTTGTCATTTTCGAAAGAGGTGTATTTTGAGATATTTAGAGGTAGTAAATTTGTTATTTGTAGATCAAATATGACATAATATATTTATAATTTTACTGTGTACATTTTTGCAACATATTTTGTGTATGTGCTTCACAAAAAAACCAGTTTTGACACTCCGGGAATGGAAACTGGTATTTTTATTCAACGAAAAATAAAACTTTCTTCGTCAACATTGTTAGTTGTACCAATATGCATCTTTGCGTGGAATATGGTCACATTTAAACAAACTATGCCATGGATGTGGCCAAAACATCCGTCATTTCGCCCGAAAGCCATGAATCTTCGTACGAGATAGCTCATTTCTGTGAACACATTTTCCACCAAATTGTCGTATTCCAAGTTTATTATTTTTGGTGGATACTAGGACATATATAATAACTCCACGCGAAGGTCTTGCATCGTTTCGAGTTTTTTTTTGAATTTTCTGGAATTTTCTAAGCCGGTTTCGGGAAATGGTCAAAACGGGGGACATGGCCGTTGGTACCTAGGTGTTGAATCTTGATGAACTCTTGGTGTATCTCTGTTGAAATAGGTACTTGGGTACCTAAAAATGATTTTTACAAAAAATCACGAGCAAACTATGAGGCACCTGTAGTTCAAATTTGGCCCGGTTTCAGCTGAATCGGCTGAAAGTTGTCTTTTTAGAAAGAGGTGTATTTTGAGCTATTGAGAGGTAGTAAATTTGTTATTTTTAGATAAAATATGACATAATATATTTAGAATTTTACTTTGTATATTTTTGCAACATATTTTGTGTATGTGCTTCACAAAAAAACCCAGTTTTGACACTCCGGGAATGGAAAATGGTATTTTTATTCAACGAAAAATAAAACTTTCTTCGTGAACATTGTTAGTTGTACCAACATGCAAATTTGTGTGGAATATGGTCACATTTAAACAAACTATGCCATGGATGTGGCCAAAACATCCGTCATTTCGCCCGAAAGCCATGAATCTTCGTACGAGATAGCTCTTTTCTGTGAACACATTTTCCACCAAATTGTCGTATTCCAAGTTTATTATTTTAGGTGGATACTAGGACATATATAAAAACACCACGCGAAGATCTTGCATCGTTTTGAGTTTTTTTGAATTTTTTTGGAATTTTCAAAGCCGGTTTCAGAAAACGGTCAAAACGGGGGACATGGCCGTTGGTACCTAGGTGTTGAATCTTGATGAACTCTTGGTGTATCTATGTTGAAATAGGTACTTGGGTACCTAAAAATGATATTTTCAAAAAATCACGAGCAAACTACGAGGCACCTGTAGTTCAAATTTGGCCCGGTTTCAACTGAATCGGCAGAAATTTGTCTTTTTCAAAGGAGGTGTATTTTGAGCTATTGAGAGGTAGTAAGTTTGTTATTTATACATAAAATATGAAATAATATATTTAGAATTTTACTTTGTACATTTTTGCAACATATTTTATGTATGTGCTTCACAAAAAAAGCCAGTTTTGACACTCCGGGAATGGAAACTAGTATTTTTATTCAACGAAAAATAAAACTTTCTTCGTCAACATTGTTAGTTGTACCAATATGAATCTTTGTGTGGAATATGGTCACATTTAAACAAACTATGCCATGGATGTGGCCAAAACATCCGTCATTTCGCCCGAAAGCCATGAATCTTCGTACGAGATAGCTCACCACCAAATTTTTGTATTCCAAGTTTATTATTTTTGGTGGATACTAGGACATATATAACGACACCACGCGAAGATCTTGCATCGTTTTGAGTTTTTTTGAATTTTTTGGAATTTTCAAAGCCGGTTTCGGAAAACGGTCAAAACGGGGGACATGGCCGTTGGTACCTAGGTGTTGAATCTTGATAAACTCTTGGTGTATCTATGTTGAAATAGGTACTTGGGTACCTAAAAATGATTTTTTCAAAAAATCAAGAGCAAACTACGAGGCACCTGTAGTTCAAATTTGGCCCGGTTTCAACTGAATCGGCAGAAATTTGTCTTTTTCAAAGGAGGTGTATTTTGAGCTATTGAGAGGTAGTAAGTTTGTTATTTGTACATAAAATATGACATAATATATTTAGAATTTTACTTTGTACATTTTTGCAACATATTTTGTGTATGTGCTTCACAAAAAAAACCAGTTTTGACACTCCGGAAATGGAAACTAGTATTTTTATTCAACGAAAAATAAAACTTTCTTCGTCAACATTGTTAGTTGTACCAATATGCATCTTTGTGTGTAATATGGTCACATTTAAACAAACTATGCCATGGATGTGGCCAAAACATCCGTCATTTCGCCCGAAAGTCATGAATCTTCGTACGAGATAGCTCATTTCTGTGAACACATTTTCCACCAAATTGTCGTATTCCAAGTTTACTATTTTTGGTGGATACTAGGACATATATAACAACACCACGCGAAGATATTGCATCGTTTTGGATTTTTTTTGAATTTTCTGGAATTTTCAAAGCTGGTTTCGGAAAATGGTCAAAACGGGGGACATGACCGTTCGTACCTAGGTTTGAATCTTGATGAAATCTTGGTGTATCTATGTTGAAATAGGTACTTGGGTACCTAAAAATGATTTTTTCAAAAAATAAAGAGAAAACTACGAGGCACCTGTAGTTCAAATTTGGCCCGGTTTCACCTGAATCGGCAGAAATTTGTCTTTTTCAAAGGAGGTGTATTTTGAGCTATTGAGAGGTATTAATTTTGTTATTTGTAGATAAAACATGACATAATATATTTATAATTTTACTTTGTACATTTTTGCAACATATTTTGTGTATGTGCTTCACAAAAAAACCCAGTTTTGACACTCCGGGAATGGAAACTGGTATTTTTATGCAACGAAAAATAAAACTTTCTTCGTCAACATTGTTAGTTGTACCAATATGCATCTTTGTGTGGAATATGGTCACATTTAAACAAACTATGCCATGGATATGGCCAAAACATCCGTCATTTGGCCTGAAAGCCATGAATCTTCGTACGAGATAGCTCATTTATGTGAACACATTTTCCACCAAATCGTCGTATTCCAAGTTTATTATTTTTGGTGGATACTAGGACATATATAATAACACCACGCGAAGATCTTGCATCGTTTCGAGGTTTTTTGAATTTTCTAGAATTTTCTATGCCAGTTTGTGAAAACGGTTAAATCGGGGGACATGACAGTTCGTACCTAGGTGCTGAATATTGATGAACTCTTGGTGTATCTATGTTGAAATAGGTACTTGTTCACCTAAAAATGATTTTTTCAAAAAATAAAGAGAAAACTACGAGGCACCTGTAGTTCAAATTTGGCCCGGTTTCAGTGGAATCGGCAGAAATTTGTCTTTTTCAAAAGAGATGTATTTTGATCTATTATGGGGTAGGAATTTTGTTATTTGTAGATCAAATATGACATATTTGCTTTATAATTTTATTTTGTACATTTTTGCAACATATTTTTGGTAGATGCTTCACAAAAAACCCCGTTTTTGACACTCCGAAAATGGAAAATTTTATTTTTATTCAACAAAAAATAATACTTTCTTCGTCAACATTGTTAGTTGTTACAATATGCATGTTTGTGTGGAGTATGGACATGTTTAAACAAACTATGCCATGAATATGGACATGTTTGTGTGAAATCAGTGTCAAAACCTTTTGCTCACTCGATAAATGAACAATGATATTTATTTCAAAGAGAATGAAAACTTTATTTTGTCTATATTGTAATACATTTTAGGAACAAGCTATCACCTAATCATTATTTCTTCTTTGATTTATATTTGGAAATTGAATGACTCCATCGAGCGAAAAATTTTGTACCTTTATCACAACAATTCCCGTTTTATAATTTAAAAAAGTGAGAAACTACTAAATATAGGTCTTGATATTTTTTAACTCAAATAGAAAAGTAAATATTTTTAGACAGTGAAACAAGAATGTTTTTAGACAGTGAAACAAGAATTTTTTTAGACAACGAACCACCCTATTGCCCAACTTAAGATTATGCGCCGTGGGGTCAGGAAGAGGCTGGTCCTACGTGCAGCCACACTAAGGAAAACGAGTGGTGGAGGGAAAAAATTGGAAACGACCGCGCGGCCTCAAATTCCCTTCCAAGGGCTAACCCTAATTCATGTCCCATACTCCCGTTCGTGCGCTGCCGCGCCCCCAAATCCCCACCTCCTCCTGCTCCCGTTCCAAATCCCCACCACCTCCGCCTCCCGTTCCAAATCCCCACCCCCACCGACTCCAGTGTGCTCTCCCGACCTCTCCCTTCCGAGATCGACAACGGCGGATCGACGACGGTTCGGTAGCGGTGGGCTTCACGCAATAGATCGACCACTGCTAGCCTAAGACTCACCGGAGAGAGAGGAGGCGCCGCCTGGCATCCCATCGATCCGCGGCCGGCAGCGGCGAGGTGAGGCGCGCGGCGGCGTCCTTTGGCTGGAGGAGAAGGGGGCAGAAGAGATATGGTTGTGGCGGCGGCGTGCTCCGTGCGGAGGTCCTTCAGGGACTCGCTCAAGGTGCTAGAGGCCGACATCCAGCACGCCAACACCCTGTGAGTCCCCTTCACCCCAAATTTAGGAATTTCTTTCCCCGTGTGGGGTTCACCTGCTGACGCCGCGCCGTCTTCCGCGCGCGCAGGTCGTCGGACTGCTCGAGGGACTACGACGGGGCCTGCCTGCAGATGCGCATGTCCTACAGCCCCACCGCCAGCTTCCTCCTCTTCCTCGTGTAGTGGACCGACTGCAGCCTCGCCGGCGCGCTCGGACTCCTCAGGATACTCATCTACAAGGTCCTCTCTCTCCCTTCTGATTCCGTATTTGGCGTCATACGAATTATGCTAGTATAAATTGTGCTTACCGAACCCAACCTCTGCTTTCGCTGATTGTGCGTGCAGGTTTATGTGGACGGAACCACCACCATGTCCACCCACGAGAGGAAAGCCAGCATCAGGGAGTTCTACGGTAAATTCTCTTCCTACTACAATTTTCCACAGAGCTGAGCTGAGCTGAACTGAACCACGCGGTGGATTGTTTCGCTCAAGAAACGTCTGATGACTGTGAGCACTGATGCACATTGCTTACTGCAGCTGTGATATTCCCCTCCCTCATGCAACTGCACGACGGGATCAGCGACGACGCCGACCGGAGCCAAATTGTTCCTGTCAATAGTTCTGTTGTTGAAACCATGATGTGTTCTTGCCTCTAGAAGATGGCCTCAGGGTGCTTGTTATGTATGTTATTGTTTATGGATGCTCTGCTTGATGTTCTTGCAGGATGCTCTTGTGCTTTATTGTGTATTGCATTGCTCGTGTTATGTTGCGAGCATCCATAGTAATGGAGACCCATAGTGCAACCAAAAGAAGCTCATCTGTCGCAAGTAATACATAACCCCTGCACTGTTCTCAAATTAGCTACCTTTTGTTGATAAATACCTCATTCTGCTGTGCCATAGTCTGAACTGTGAACTTTCCCGCTGGATAAAAATGCTGCTTTCTGTGATGTGCTTGTAAAAGGGCATGATTTGCATGTGTCTAATTTGTCTGGTCTTTATGCTTTATAAATGTATGTTTACGATTTCATCAACAGCAAAGGAATTCAGAGATATATCATCTTGGAGGCTACTTAATTATTTGTTTCATCAACAGCGCGTCATGATTTCTCAAGTGTACTAATTCACTCTGGACTGACAATTATTTCTGTAGTTTTAGAAATTAGGTGCTAGAATTGATTTACTTTTCTGCTAGCTATAGTCAACAAAGTTGAAGAGACTGCAAACTGCATATGTTCTTTCTTCTGCTGAACGCTCATCTTGCTAAACCATAAAATATGAATTGTTTTGTCAAGTACCACGTCTAAAACTTGGGCTTACCTGAACCAAGTCTAAACCTAGGCTAGTAGCTGTTGATGAAACTTCATGTATTCCCTAGTCTCAGTATGCCTCTGGAAGTTGAACAGCAGCAGCAGTACAACTGTAGAAGCACTCTACTCACTTGCCACTGCATATATACTTGTTATGTTCCATACTGTCATTGTTAGTGTAGCCAATTACTCTAACTGTCATATTCATGTGACTGGTATGGAGATCGACAATTTTCACTCAATTTAGTTATGCAAATTTGATTATACTTCAACACTGCATGCATGGTCATTGGTACCTACTGTCCTAAAATTGATTTACTGGTGCACTGCTATATAGATACTTGCCTTTCCTGTGCTAAATAATTTAGCGCCACTTAACACCCTCTCTAGAAAAGTATAGTACATAATATTCACTAAGCCTGTCATTTTAGTATATCTGTTTGTTTATTCTCCATTCCATGCAGTATGACAGCCTCACCAAGGCCGCTAATCCCTCCCCTTTTGACTCAGATGTTAATTTCTTCACTTATGTTCAGCTTCATCTTGTTTCCCAGACGTCAGAGTGTTGAAGATACTGACGCCCAAACAATGTGAGCTGCCCCTTAGACCGTTACTCCAACAAGGAGACCTACTGGGTTCCAGATTATGTGAAGGTATGTTACTGTTTCTAGCATGTGACAGTGCTTCTGGAAGAAACTTATGGGGCTTGACTCATGGATGTGCCCTTAGCGATTTGATCTGCTGCAGTTGTTGTAATAGTATATACAGATCTGACAAACAGAAAAATTCAAGTTGTATTTATATCCATCATCAACATCATTCATGCTTTATGCTTATAAGTTCGGTCTGATAAAAATCGGCAAATGACACAGAAATATAACTATAGCATGTAAAGTACTTATCTAGAAACAAATGATATTCAAGATGCAACTTATGGGTGTTGCAGCATGAACCGTGATGGTGGCGTGGTGGTGATGTTTGGGCTCGGCTACAGCACCCTCCGGTGAGCTCCTCGAGTTCTTTTCTTCTCTGGTACCACGTCCATCTCGTCGTGGCTGTTCGTGCTCCTCCTTAATGTGGTGTAGCTTCTATTTAGCTTTTTAACTAGTAAGGATTTGATCTCTGGTTTGGTGGTTGTAGTCTTGGAGATACACCACTCGGTAGTCATTAACTAGTATTTGTTTTTCAGTATAGTTATGCTTCCTTCTGGTTCTACTGATATTTATGAACACCAGTTGCCTAGAAATTAGCCTTCTATGTTTTTATTTTATTCTTAACTGGTTTGTTTATAATGTGTAGATGTTGTCCATGCTGAGAAAGCTCCAGGCTCACTGCATTTACAAAAGCTCCAGGCTTAGAAAGCTTCAGCAAGATGGAACCTGCACCCAGCAAAGAGTAGCTTATTAGAGGTCGTTATTTTTTTGATATGTTGTTTGTGTGTATTAGAAAACTAAACACTGCTATAACAGTTTGGCTGTATTGTGAAATTCTATGTATTTTTTTGCCCCAGTTTGAATGGGATTATTGAATATCGACTTAAAATGTGCCCCGGTTTAAATGAGATTATTGAATATTGATTGAAAATTACCGATATACAATTGCAACAGACGACTCCCCCAATAAGAAAATGAACTGAAATCGTTTGGCTTGGCAGATGTAGCTGACAACAATTGACACGAAAAAATAAAAATAAATGGCCTCTATACTGGACCATAAATAGGCCAAGGCCCAGATTTGAAATGGACGAAAAAGTCCTAGGCCGAGACGCAATTTCACATGAGCCTTTTTAAGCTTCCAGCAAATTAAAGAAAAAAAAATTAACGGGCTAACACATTGGGCTGGCCCATTTGGTGGAGCAGCATGGACTGGGCTGAATCTCTTCCATGACCTAGTCAGTTGGTCATAATTTTGCCACGTAGGATCTGACGTGGCTATGGCAGGATATCACATGACCAAATAAATTGGTCATAGGGTTATGACCCCTCTGATTGGGTCATAGAGGCTATGACAATTCCATTCAATTAGTCATTGACGATCAAATAAGACGCTCGGTATGTGACTTTCCATTTTTTTGTCAAAAAGGGGTCATGAATGCAACTACGTGACCTTCTAGTGACAAAAATTGAGGGTCATGTATCAACATTTTTCTTGTAGTGAATCCCCACTGTAGGCTGAGAGGGATGGTAGAGATTGGATGAGATCGTCCATGTAATAATTGCCAGATTATTAGGGCATGGTGCCTAGTATCCGTTTTTAGTGCTATCTATCGTTGTTGCGACTTGTTATGCTTAATACTTGTCAATAGGGCCCCAGTGCCATGATTTCAGATCTGAACATGTTATTGATTCATGAGGATAATTATTTTTTTGATCTTACCTTCAAGTTGGTTGCACATATCGTTGTCCGGAACCCGAGGCCCCAAACTGACAGAAATTGGGGTAACCGGAGGGGATGACTGTGATGTGAGGATCACGTGTGTTCACGGAGTGTTAATGCTTTTCTCCGGTGCTTTATTAAAAGGAGCACCTTAATTACCACTAGTTTCCCTTGAGGCCCCGCTGCAAATTGGCTGGTAGGACAGAAGATGTTGTGCAAGTTTCTCATTGCGAGCACGTACGACTAAATACGAAACACATGCATATGGTTTACTTAGTACTTGGATGCTTTATCATTATTGATCTGTAATTCCCCATGTTTTGATTATTATATGAATTATGTTATCCATGGAACGTTCGTTCATCTGTTCCTATGCCTACAGTATTTAAATCCCGCTGTCTACTACAATTACTACCGATGTCTTTATTTCATTCCTGCTATTATTTCACTACTAATACTGCTATAAAACTATTGCTACTGATAAACCGTTGCGAGAAAGTCTATTTCTAGGTGCAGCTGAACTGGCAATTCATCTGTTAAGGGTTATAAATATTCTTTGGCTCCCGTTGTGTCAAATCAATAAATTTGGGTTTTACTTCCCTCGAAGACTGTTGTGATCCCCTATACTTGTGGGTCATCAGGACTATTTTATGGCGTCGTTGCCGGGGATCATAGCTTTATTCGTAAGCTCACTTGAACGTGATATTGTTCTCTGCAAGTTATTCATCATGGGTAAAACTTGTGATGGGAAAGTTCCTATACTGCCATCCACTACAAGGAGAGGTACAACTCTGAACACCTCTATTGCTCTTGATTCACCATCTTTAATGAGTAAACTTCTTACACCACCACATACACATGCTACACATACTGCTACTTTTGCTGAATCTGAAAATACTTTTGATAATTTTGATGATGCTTCTACTGTGCTTGATGAGAGTGGTTCATTAGGTTCTTTCCTAGATACTACAATTGCTAGAGCTTAACAAATTGAAAACACTGAAATCCCTAATGAAAAACCTGGTACACCTGCTAGTTCACCTGAGTCTACAGCTAGTCCTAGTGATGATCTTGAGGAAACTTACATTGATCTTGATGATGAATTTATTGAAGAATGTCATGCTGCTACTAGTGAAATTGCTATTAAAAGTATTCTTGCAAGACATGTTGTTAGATATAAACTGTCTCCTGATGCTAAGCTTGCAAGATCCCCCATAGACATTAAAGATAAGGATTATGATTTCTCTCTGGATTTATCGTATATATCTATTGTTGAGGGAGAACCTTTTTGTGGTACTCAAAATGAAAGTTATGTAGGACATATGAATGAACTCTCATCTTTGATTAGCTTATTTTCTGATGATATTAAGAAACGTAGTTACTTTGTCGCTAATTTTTTTTTCCTTTATCATTGAAAAATGAAGCTAAACCTTGGTTTAATAATTTGTCATCTGGATCTATTGATAGTCCTATTGGTTTGGTTAATGCTTTCTTTCAGAAATATTTTCCCGCTAGTGCTCAACATGCTGCTTTGCAGAGAATCTTTAACTTTAAGCAAATTGAAGGAGAGAAAATGCCTGAATCTTGGGCAAGATTTTGTTCTTTAATTAGAGCTCGGCCTGGACATCAATTAGCTAAAAATGAACTCCTTGATATATTCTATAATGGACTAACTTTTGAATCTAGAACATACCTGGATAGTTGTGCTGGTTTTTCAGGAAAAGGACTCCTAAAGAAGTTTAGGAATTATTAGCTAAAATAAGAAAAAATCATGATGATTGGATTATACTGAATCGACCCCAACACCAACATCAAAGAAGAGGGGAATGATTGAATTAAATGATGAAGTGATGAGGGAAGCCAAGAAATCTTTTAAAGAGAGGGGTATTAAATATGAAGATGTGAAGAATCTACCACATATAGAAGAATTATGTAAGCCAATTCCTCACCTATCCACAATTGAGGTACACTCTCTCCAAAGTTTTGATAATAGAGATATTCCCTATTCTAAACCTCCTAATCAATACCGTGATGAATTTGATAATTAAGTTGTTAAGAAAGATAACTTTAATATAAGAGTGCAGAATCATCTAATAGAAACTCTAGAGCTATTAATAATTTGCATGGTATTACGAAGAGAACCTCTAATGATGTTAAAATGCTTATTAAATTTCTCCATATGGTTCAAACTCAAATTGATCAGCTCACTACGGTGCAAAAAGATTTGCTAGTTAATTCTTCTAGAGAAAAACATGTTTATGAAATAAGCACTAGAAGTGGTGTTTCTACTCAGGATCCTTTGTATCCTGAGGGACATCCTAAAAGAATTGAACAAGATTCTCAACAAGCTAAAAATAATAGTACTCCTTCTAAAAAAAAGAAGAAGAAACATAAAACTGTTGTAGAATCTCGAGAACCTGCTAAAGATCCTAATAGTATATCCATCTCTGATACTAAAACTGAAAGTGGTAATGATAAGAATGATGCTTTTGATAAAGATGAAATTGAAGAGGAATCTAAAAAGAAAACTAAAAATGCAAAGTACACTAAGGGATTTCATTGCTAATAAACATGGTAATGAGAGAGAACCTTGGGTACAAAAATCAATGCCTTTTCCTAACAAGAAACACAAATCAAAGGAAGAAGAACATTATAACAAGTTCTGTGATTGGATGAAACCTTTGTTTTTGCAAATTCCTCTAACCGATGCTATTAAATTGCCTCCTTATTCAAAATATATGAAAGATATTGTCTCTAACAAAAGAAAGATTCTTAATGAGGAAATCTCTGCTATGCTTGCTAATTACTCTTTCAATGGCAAGGTTCCAAAGAAGCTTGGAGATCCTGGTATACCCACTATTCCTTGCGCCATTAAAAATAATTATGGTAGAACTGCTTTATGTGATTTGGGAGCAGGATTTAGTGTTATGCCTTTCTCTCTCTATAAGAGACTTTTTCTGGAAAAATTGATACCAACTGATATATCTTTGCAAATGGCTGAAAAATCTAGTGCTATTCCTCTTGGTATATGTGAGAATGTTCCTATTCAAGTGGCTACTAACTATTTGATATTAACTCACTTTGTTGTGCTGGAAATACCTGAAGATGATATTATGTCTATTATTCTTGGGAGACCTTTTCTTAACACTGCAGGGGCTGTTATTGATTGCAATCAAGTAAAAGTAACTTTTAATGGTAGTGACAAAGAGCACACAGAAATAATATGAAATTGTCATGATTGGAACTATGTCTATCAAAGTTGAGGTAACATAATCATTTAGTGAAATGCAAAGTTTGCTTCATGTGAAATTATTTTGGTAACAAGGCTTGATCAACCTTGTGAACAAAGTGATTTTGAATGAAGAAAACAATGTTTTCACTATGTTTTCACCATCCCAAATTATGTTTTCACTATGTTTTCCTATGTTTCCTCTGGTTATTTGCATATTAGAGTGCCTTAGAGCTTCTGTAGATTTGGTTTGAACTTGTTTTCCATCATTCCAAAATCATTTTCCTAGATTATAATCCATAATCAAATTCTAGAAATTGACCGAAAATAAAGTTTCTCGAAAAATTCCAGAAAATTTACATTAATTTTTAATGCTAAAAATGGGGCAGAGAGGCACCTGGGGAAACCTAGGGGGACCCACCATGCCACCACACCACCTGGTGGCGCAGGCACCCCCCAGGGCGCGCCAGGACATGGTGTGGGCCCCCTAGCCCTCCACTTGCTCCCTCACCTGCCAACTCACTCACTCTCTCTGTCGACCAAACACCACACCATTGCTCAATCTCGTGTTCTTTCTATTCTTGCTCATGATTTTTGATCTCCTTGTTCAGCCCATCTTTTCTGCTGAGATTTAGAGCATTTGTTTTCCGGTATGTGACTCCTCCGATTATCCAAGTAGAATTTTGTTTGGTGGAGTATTTCTTCAGTATTTTGGTACTATAGGTGACAGGTTATGTGAGCTTGCATGCGTGTTCTATGTGTAGATAAATTAGTTTTGATGCATGTTTAGTCCTCTTACAAGTCTCTATAGTAGTTTCTTTCTTATAGTTAGTTCGAAATCAATTTTTATGATGCTTGTTAAAAATTTCAGAAATAGAGGGGAATGTATACCAACTTGACCAAACATGAATTGGAGGTACATGAAGTCATGAGAGTTCACCGAGAAGAGGGTGTATACCAATCCATCTATCCATGCTATGAATTCATGAATGATGCAGGGATTTTGCAAGACTTCCAAACTCTAGTCTCTAATGCAGGGTTGGAACATTTTGTTGATGGTGAACCTAGCCAATAAGCGAAACTAACTATGTGTGTGGTGCAGGATTTTAGTTTCCGTTGGTCCTTGCCTAACCCCATGGTTCACTACAAAATTTATAATAAAACTGTCAACTTGCCCTTTGATGATTTTTGTGCATCTATTAAGGTGCCACAGTGGGGATCGCATGAGAAGATAAGAGGGCAGCCCAAGCCACTGATGGATCTATATAAAGAAATCTGCCAAGGGAGAAGTGATACGTCTCAAACGTATCTATAATTTTTGATGCTCCATTCTTGTTTTCTATCCAATACCTTTATGTTTTCACATGTTTTCCTTCATTTTACGGACGTTTTCATGGACTAACCTATTGACAAGATGCCACAGAGCCAGTTCCTATTTTTTGCCATTTTTGGTTTGAAAAAAGTTGTTTCGGAAATATTCTCGAAATTGGACGAAACAAAATCCTAGAGTCTTAGAATTCCCGGAACATGAACGGAGTCCAAAGAAGAACCGGAGGGGGGCCACTGGGTGGCCACACCATAGGGGGGCGTGGGTCCCCCTGGCTGCGCCACCAGGTGGTGTGGGCCCCTGTCCACGCATCGACATCGCCCTTTCGCCTATTTATTCCCCCCGAGGCATAACCCTAAAATATCAAGCCTCCATCCATGAAAAGTTCCATAGATCTGCCGCCATCGCCGACAAGTTTCAGGGTACAAAAATCTCTGTTCCGACGCCCTGCCGGGACGGGGAAGTGCCCTCGGAGCCATCTACATCGACTCCATCGCCATCTTTATCACCGTTGCTGTCTCCCATGATTAGGAGGGAGTAGTTCTCCCCCCGGGTTGAGGGATCTACCGATAGCTATGTGTCTCATCTCTCTCTCACATGGTGTGATCTTCATGTGATCATGAGCTTTGTAATCTAGTTGAATAAGTAGATGTTACTCTTCACCTATTATGCTACTCAAGTGGTTTTGTTATGAGATCTCTGTAGACGCCTTGATCACGGTGTAAAGGTGACAGTGTGTGCACCGTGTTTTGTGTTGGATGACCCTATGAAATTATGGTGTTGTCTAGAACCATCTAAGTCTCATGGTGATAGCGTGGGGGTTACCTAGATGGGGAAATGCAACTCTAAGGAGTGCTTTTATAGCCCTACGAAATGATTGGTGTTTGTTATCCTACCGGAGAGTGGTTCGGAGTATCATAGTGACGAGATGATATTTATGCATTCAATTATGTTATTATTGTTGACAGTGTCCACTAGTGAAAGTATGATCCCTAGGCCTTGTTTCTAAGCATTGAAACACCATTTACAATCAGTTCTGCTACATATTTGCTTGCTGCCATTTTTATTTCAGATTTCTACTATCACTTATAATCATCCATATTACTTGTATTTCACTATCTCTTCGCCGAACTAGTGCACCTATACAACTGACAATTGTATTAGGTGTGTTGGGGACACAAGAGACTTCTTTTATCGTAATTTCAGGGTTGCTTGAGAGAAAGAGATCTTTGACCTCTACCTCCCTGAGTTTGATAAACCTTGGGTGATCCACTTAAGGGAAACTTGTTGTTGTTCTACAAACCTCTGCACTTGGAGGTGCAACATTGTCTACAAGAATAGAAGCGTGTGTAGACATCAAGAATCTTCTCAGATGAGAGGGGTAAAATTTGAAATATTGAAATACCATCTATTCGATATTTTGCCTATTTGATTGCCAAGTGTGTTCTTGCTAGAAAGACTACAAACACATTATGTGCTTATGATTTAGCTTTTATCTCAGATGCTTTGAGACGTCATAGGTCCTATAATTTTGGTGCTTTAATAGCTTTTCGTCTTACTGCTAACCGCGAGAAAGGAGGTATTTGTGGAGGTCTCATTGCCTCCCGTTTATTAGCTTTGTATGGTGTGGTATCGCACCGTTTAGACATTCAGTTTCCCGTAGAGAGGTTTGATCTTAATTCCATGATTAAACATAAATTTGTTTCTACTTGGGCTGACTTGAATAACTTATACTATGAAATAACCTTTTGCAAGAAATCAGGGTGGAGAGTAGCTAAGTCTGATCGATTAGTCAATTTGCATGCGCCTCGTTTGTTTAACCTTGATGTCAGGGAAGAATGGTCATTCCTGGAGAATGAATTTGATGCACACATAGAGGAGCACCACCAGCATAAAGAGGACGCTGGAGAGGGGGGTGAAGATAATTTTGTCCATCCCTCTGACACTACGGAGTTTCCGTACCAGCACCATGGTTATGATTATGGGCCTTCTGCTTCTTCTTCACGGGAGGCTGATTACGATCATGCTAGGGACGACCCACCAGCTTGGGGTTTCTACCCGCGCCGGGATTGATCTCCACTTAGGCCAAAATCCTAAGCTTGAGGGGAGGTATACCGACATCACACTCATTTACATATCATCATTCTGTCGGTTCTTTGTATATAGATGTTTTTGTTTCTTTCGCTTCCATTGTTTTTCTTGTCTAGTTTTTGCTTTCCAAAACACAAAAAGACCAAAAATATTTCTGTTTTTTTCTCTTTTTTTAGTTTTTTTAGTTTCTATTATTAGTTTGCTTCACTTTCTAGTTTTAGTTTGTTATTCAAAAAATCAAAACGATTTTGCTTTGTTTGCTTCTTTCCTTTTGTTCTTGTTTTAAAGTCGAAAACCCAAAAATATCTGTTTTTCTTCTTCGGTTTTGTATAGTTTGCTGCAGAGTTCAATAGTCTTCCATGACTCCATTGGAGCTTGGTTATCATTTCATATCATTCAAGCCACATAAGTGAAAAGCAATAATGACGGTTTATGACAATTCAAGTTGTGGTGACAGGCCGTTATGAACTCTAATTGTTTTCATTTTTGTACATATACTCATCCATGTGAACATGCTCAGTTTATTCGTGTATAATAGTTCGTGCTCTCTTATGATCAGTTTCAACTTACTAATAGTGGATAGCATGTTGTATAAATGCTTGCTTGCATTGTTCTATCCATAAAAGGGTATGCCATTGTGGTATCCTCCTCTGAATATTTCATTTGAAATGACTTGGCAAAGCTCGCGCATGCGTAAGACTAAAAACAAAAAGTCAACTAATCCTTGATGATTTATTTTGCCTCAGAGTTCTTGTATCACTTTATGCCCCCGTTAATTTGGTTCTTTCTCAAGCATGATTATGACGGTTATTGCTCATTGTCGCTTCCCAGTCCATTGCTAGCCTTCACTTGTACTGAGTATGAGCTCTACTCGTGCATCCAAATACCTGAAAACCAAGTCATTCCAAAGAGTCCACCATACCTACCTATATGTGGTATTTCAACGCCACTCCAAGTAAATTTTCATGTGCTACCTTTAAAACCTTCAAAATATTTCTCATTTTGTGACACTGTTTTAGCTCATGATGAAGTAGTAGTTGGGGTTGTTATCTTCCATACTAATTTAGTACCCCGACTTGCATGCTTCATCTGCTCGTCACTAATTTTGCAAAGATCTGGTTAGACCATTATAACATAAAAAATCTAAACAAATAAATATGCACTCCTCCATGGCATGAGATTGTTGGCAGGCACCCGAGGATTCGGTTAGCCATGGTTTGTGAAAGCAAAGGTTGGGAGGAGTGTCATACTATATAAAAGTGCATCATATAAATGCCTAATATCAATAATTCGGAACAGCTCTCAACTTGTTTAGTATGGAAGATAAAAACAAATATATTACCATTCGTTGACATGAACAATCACCTCCCAAAATCATTTTACTCCTGTTTTTAATAAAATACAAATCTCTATCACATGTTAATCCATGCTTCCCTCTGCGAAGCGCCAATATTTTACTTTATTGTTGAGTCACCATATCTTCTTTGAGCACCTTCTCGAGAGCATAACTATCATTCTTAGTTTAATGTGCTTGTCCCAGAACACGGTTGATTGCGGTATAACTTTGATGCTTTTATCTTTGATACATCTACTTCTAATCTTCACTTCATCTTCAGAGGTGACCTCGCATTTATGTTTTGCTCCACAATTAAGAGAAAGCGAGATACCACTTTATCATATCTTATTATGAACATTGCAATCTTGCACATATATATATACTTCATGTTGCTTATTATTAGTTTGTTGGTATCTCTTCATGGTTTGCATAACTATTAGGTGGCTTTATTTGCATACTTCTTATTATGAATTGCCTAAGTACTTGATCATATAGTGAGAATATATATATCTTATGAAGAAGATGTGTTCGTAAAAGTTCTTTTATCGCACTCAGTTATTAACTGAATTGCTTGAGGACAAGCAATAAGCTAAGCTTGGGGGAGTTGATACGTCCAAAACGTATCTACTTTCCCGAACACTTTTGTTGTTGTTTTCCTCTAAATTTGTGAGTTTCAGATACAACTAACATGGACTAATGTTGTTTTCAACAAAATTATCCTACTGTCTCGTTTTTGTGCAGAAATTCAACTTTCAGGAAAATGCCCGGAAAAGATCGCAAAGTCCCTATTTTACCCGAAGACTCCCGGAGCCAGAAGACGAGACGGAGGGGGGCCACGAGGGGCCCACACCACCTGGCGTCGCGCCCCCCTAGGCCGCGCCGTGGTGTGGTGTGGCCGCCTCGGCCACCCACTCGAGCCCCCCATTCGACTACTTAAACCCTTTAACCTAACACCCGAGCGCCGCCACCGCCTCGAAACTCAATTCGGGGATCAGAAGTTCCTGTTCTGGCACCCTGCCGGGACGGGGATTCAGAGGAGATCATCATCTTCATCGCCCTCCATCAACCAACCATGGTTCCCCCATCCATGTGTGAGTAATCCCCGCTGTAGGCTGAGAGGGATGGTAGGGATTGGATGAGATCGTTCATGTAATAATCGCCAGATTGTTAGGGCATGGTGCCAAGTATCCGTTGTTAGTGCTATCTATCGTTGTTACGACTTGTTATGCTTAATGCTTGTCACTAGGGCCCGAGTGCCATGATTTTAGATCTGAACATATTATTAATTCATGAGGATAATTATTGCTTTTGATCTTACCTGCAAGTTGTTTACACATATCGTTGTCTGGAACCCGAGGCCCCAAAGTGACAGAAATTGGGATAACCGGAGGGGATGGCTGTGATGTGAGGATCACGTGTGTTCACGGATTGTTAATACTTTGCTCTGGTAATTTATTAAAAGGAGCACCTTAATTGCCAGTAGTTTCCCTTGAGGCCCGGCTGCAAACGGGCTGGGAGGACAGAAGATGTTGTGCAAGTTTATCATTGTGAGCACGTACGACTAAATACGGAACACATGCCTATGGTTTACTTAATACTTGGATGCTTTATCATTATTTATCTGCAATTTCCCATGTTTTACTATTATATGAGTTATCTTATCCATGCAACGTTCGTTCATCCGTCCCTATGCCTACAGTATTTTAATCCTACTGTCTACTACAATTACTGCTGCTGTATTTATTACATTCCTGCTATTATTTCACTACTGATACTGCTATAAAACTGTTGCTAGTGATGAAATGTTGCGAGCAAGTCTATTTCCAGGTGCATCTGAACTGACAATTCATCTGTTAAGGCTTATAAATATTCTTTGGCTCCCCTTGTGTTAAATAAATAAATTTGGGTTTTACTTTCCTCGAAGACTGTTATGATCCCCTATAATTGTGGGTCATCACGGAGTCCACGCCTTCGTCGGATCCCCAACAACGGGCTCCGACCCGTCTAGTTCAGGCTCCGCCCGGATGGCGGATGGTGTCGGAAGAGGCCGAATTGAAGCTCGTTCCGTTGAGCCCTCCAAAACGCCGAGCACCACTTGCGGGGGAACGTGCGTCGGAGACCGTGAGGAGGGCATATCGGGAGGCAAGGTGGAGGGGCCACAACATCAAGGAGTCGCGGCCATCATCGTGGCTGACCCCCATCTGCCCGAGGAAGTCCTCGAGGTTTCTCTCACCTCCGCTGAGTCTGAGTGTCGTCGTCGTCGCCACCGCAAGAACCAACGCACATTGGAGATTGATGGCATGTAAACACACGTTCATTGGGAGACCCCAAGATACTTTTCCCCAGTGAGACAGTGAGGTTGTAAATCTCACCGGTTTTGCTGAACACAAAGGATTAGACATATAGTGTGGAAAATGATGTTTGTTTGTAGTGAATGAAATGAGAATAGTGTTTGCTGTAAAAGTGAACAGTGCTTACAATAGGTTTTATTATCAGTGTAAAGGAATGGATCTGGTCGATTCCTCTTGGAGTTACAAGCATCAACCTGGAGCATAAATACTCACTATCGAGCATAATTACTCCCTCTTGGAGTTACAAGCATCAACTTGGCCAGGGCATCTACTAGTAACAGAGAGCATGCAAGAACATAAATAACATATAAAAGATAGATCTATAATCAACTTCACATAGCATTCAATATTCATCGGATCCCAGCAAACACAACATGTAGCATTACAATAAGATGATCCTGATCATGTTAGGCAGCTCACAAGATCTAAACATGATGGCAAAAAAGGAGGAGAAGACAACCATCTAGCTACTACTATGGACCCGTTCCAAGGATGAACTACTCATGCATCACTCCGGAGGAAGGAATGGTGATGAGGAGCCCTCCGGTGATGATTTCCCCTCCCGAGAGGGAGCCGGGGAGAGCTTCAAAACCCTCCCGAACTAGGGTTGACGACGAAGACGATGGCTACAGAACTTTTCGTGGATGGAGGCTCGGGTATTAAGGGTTTTTACGAGGATATCAATATATAGGCGAAAGGGCGATGTCTGTGGGAGCCCGAGGGGCCCACACCACGTGGTGGCATGACCAGGGGGCGCGTCACCCAATGGTGTGGATGCTTCGGTGCCCCCTCCCGGTCTCCTTCGTATTCCGGGTACGTGATAGAAAAATAGGACCCTTTGTTTTTGTTTCGTCCGATTCCAAGAATATTTCCAGAACAACTTTTCTGAAACTAAAAAATGGGCCAAGTCAACCAAATATTATGCTTCGATATGATAAAGACAACTCATGATTTCTTTCAATGGCACATTAAGCACTCTCAGATATTTGAGACAAGTCATGCTACATGAATACCTACTAAGCATAGAATTAAAATAATATCTAACATGACATGTTAAAGTCTAAGCCACAGTCTAAACAAGCTTCACTTTCACCGTTATAAGCATGAAATATTCTATTTCTTTCCAACACCAATCACTTTATTTCAACAAGAACTCTCCAAATAATTTATCAATGAAACAAGAGAGTACTACTCTATGATAAGTCCTAAACGTATCTCCTTTTCCGAACACTTTTCTTATTGTTTTCCTCTAGACTTGTGAGTTTTGGATACCACTAACACGGACTAACGCTGTTTTCAGCAGAATTACCCATGTGTCTCGTTTTTTGTGCAGAAAAATCAAACTTTGGGAAAATGCCCAAAAAAGATCCCATTGATCCTAAAACACAAGAAGACCCCGGGAGCCAGAAGGGGGCAAGGAGAGGAGCCAGGAGGGGCCACACCACCCCAGCGCTCCCCTTGGCCACGCCGCCAGGTGGTGTGGCCCACTGAAAGTATAGTATGGGCACCTAGAGGGGGGGTGAATAGGTGCTACGATCAATTTTCACTTTTCTTTCACAATTAGGCTTGACACAAAGGTAAATTCTCTAGATGATGCAACTATGGTGAATTTACCTCTATGACAAGAACAAGCACAATAACAATTCAAGCACGAGTAAAGGAGGAAGAGAGCGAGGTAACCGATATGAAGCACACAGAGACATGATGTATTCCCGAGTTCCTCCTTGTTAAGGGAGTACGTCTCGTTGGAGGAGTGTGAGCTCGCCACGAAGGCCTACTCAACGCCACAAAGGCCTCACCCTATTCTCCGATGAACCCCGCCACAAAGGCCTAGTTCACCTTCCACAATTGATCCCCTTTGAGGCGGGAATCGAGTCCTTTACAAACAAGCTTGGGGCACACACCCACAACCAAATTGGGGGCTCCCAACAATCTCAAATCACCAACAAGTGTAGCAATGGAGTCTAGGTTTTCCACAAGGAAACCCTAGACTAGACCCCTCTAGAATATGAGGGGGAAATAAAGATCGGATCGGTGAAGATGTAGATCAGGGTCTTCTCCTTCAATCCTCCAAGTATCAACGAGTTTGGGTGGAGGGATTGGGAGAACTCTAGCTTTTGGAGGCTCAATAAATGCTTGTCTTCAATGCTCGTTCGAGCAACCTTTTGGAGAAGAAGGGGATGGGGTATTTATAGCCCTCTCCCCAAACTAGACTTCTGACCCTTTTTCGTGCCTAGAGGTACTACCGCTAGGGTCAGCGGTACTACCGCTACCTGGTAACGTAAGTGGTACTGCAGCGACCCATAGACAGGGCGCGAGCGGTACCACCGCAGAAGTACCGTGGTACTCCAGCAGTAGTACTACCGCGAGTGCCCACCGGTACTACCGCTAGCCACTTCTTCGAAATAAATCGAAGTGGCTGGCGGTAGTACTAGGGCACTACCGCTCTAGTACCGTAAACGTTACTGCGAGCAAATTCTTGCTGGCGGTACTTTGACTGGTACTGCAAGTGGTACTACCGCTTCCTGGAAGCAGGGGTACTACCGCTGGCGGTAGCGGTACTAACGTCGAGCAAGGGTTTGCTCCTCGACCAAGTTGATCACAGCGGTACTACCGAACCAGTACCGCTGAAGTACCGCTGGATGCAGTAGCCATTTTTACACTGGCGGTACTGGGTGCGGTACTACCGCTTGCTGGGCAGAGCGGTACTACCGCTAAGGAGCCCGGTACTACTGCTAGATCAAGTTGATCTAGGTGGCTTTGTCTTGAAACACTCTTCACCTTTTTGCGTCTAGATGATATTTCCTGAAATACTTTGACGCATTGTTAGATTCTTAGTAGTGTTGTTATCAACTCCAAAACCTAAGAGAGATCAAAATGCAAATGCACTTTCAACCTCCC